>JADLZK010011221.1:0-573996 GCA_015847255.1 Hyparrhenia diplandra
CCGAGCGATGTCCTGCGACGCTTCCTCGTCGCCGGGCGATAGTTTCTGAGTCGATCGTAGGCTCAGCTGATCTCGCGACGCTGCTACAAAGCGGAAGCGAGCCCCCTTTCGGGAGCTCGAGGCGTGGGCCGTCGGCGCCGCTTTCCCACGAGCGCGCTCCTCGCCCGTGATGTCTGGCGGCCTCCGAAGCTCTCGAGAGCCGAGCCGGCCTCCGAACTCGAGGCTGAGCGAGCTCGCGTCGCGAGCTCTGTTTTCTCCGGAGCTCGGCACCGACCGTCGCAGCCGCGCTCTGGAGTACCCGCCGTGTATAGTGCACCGCTGAGATCTTACGTTGGGATTTTTACCGTTGGTGGGGGTTGCCCCATTAATGCAGCGGCGTTCGGCTTCGCCGGATGTCACGCGTCGCGCCGATCTGTGGCGTCGATTGCGCGGCGGGCGTGGTGCGTGGTGGGTCCGGCGTTTCTTCCGTCGCCTCCGCCGCGTCCGAGCTCTATAAATAGGAGGGATTGGGGAGGCAATTCACCTTCCCATCTCTTGCCTTCCTTCACGCCGCGAAGAGAGAGAGAGAGTTCAATGCGCCGCCACCCACTCGTAGATCCGACCTTCCACTTCCCCAGCGCGCGCCGACTCATTCCGGTGATTGAGAGATGGGCTCGTGGTCGCTTCGAGCGGCGGCGATTGGGGAGAGATCGAGCGATGCACGCTCGTCGGCGGGCCGTTCCGCGGACTGGCGGCGAGTGGATTATCCACGGCATCCACGAGGTGCGCCGCCGTGAGGGGTACATCGTCTCCTTCGTCGCCTTCCACGGCGCGCGCTCGGAATGCTGCGACGACTTCTTGAGCGGCTCATCGGCGTCGCAGGGCATCGAGGCTCCAGCACCTCACGGAAGCGGTGTGCTTCTCCTCTCCGTCTTCCGCGATGCTTTGGGAGGGGTGGTTGAGAATCCCTCCCAGCGGGAGCTCTTCAAGCACCGTCTTCGGCAAGATCGGCACCCTTCACCCACGGCAGCGGCCGGCCGCGATTACGTGCGTGCCGATGCAGGCTGGCGCGGGGAAGGTCAGGAGTCGCTTCGAGGGCGACTCCGTCGGCCAACCGGTGGAGGAGGAGTGGTTCTACCTCAAGAACGACCTCTCCTACCCTGCTCGCGAGACACCGGCCGCACCTTCTCGAAGGAGCGAGCGTAGCGCGCGAGGGGCCTGCACGACAACACGGTGGAGGACGTGGAGGCGGCGTGGGCAAGATCAAGGCGCTCCGAGACGCCGGGCGACGGTGAACCATGCTCATCGAGGCGCTGCTCGGCAAGCGGTGGTGCCCCTCCAGCTGTCGAGCTCTCCGAATGTGGGAGATGGAGGAGGAGAAGGCCCCGTTCGTGGGGGCGGCGACGCCCTGGTGTCTCCCGTCGACCGATGTGGAGTTTTTGGATGGAGCGGTACGAGGACGGGAGTGAGGGCGCCGGAGCTCCCCGGATCCTCCCCCGATCCGGGACCTCAGCGGCGTAAGTGCTCGTCGCCTTGTCTTAGCTCGCTCTTCTGGCGTTTCGAACCCTTTAACGAGCTCGTGCTCTATAGGTTGGCTTGAGTGCGCCCCTTCGGCTCCCAACCTCCTCTTCCCCGCGTGAGCCGGCGCGTGCCCCTGCGGCGCTCGAGAGGCCCTCGCTCTGGTCACGAGGCGGGGCTGCGTCGCCCAATGCGAGGCGAGCAGCCGTCGAGGAGACGCGAGCTCGGGCGTCGAGCAGCTGGGGTGAGCCTCGTCGTCGGCCATTGCTCGAGCGGCGAGTCGGGATCGTTAGCCCGCGAAGCGCCACAACTGGTGGTAGCCTTGCCAGCGCTGGCGCCAGTTCTGCGCAGCCTCGGCACGCCCGGCTAAGCCCCGACGAAGGCGGGCGCGATGCCGAGCGTCCGGGGCTCCGAGCCGGCCGAGGCGAAAGAGGAAGAGACAGAAGAGGGCGGCCGCTGTAAGCTCTCCGCCCGCCGTGTTATCGTTATCATGTAGTGCTCAATCACGTGTGCTGACTTCCGGGTTGTGCTAGGGCGGCGACGAGTACCTCGAGAAGCGTCCGGAGACGACGTCGCCGAGCTCGGCCGAAGCGGGCTCGTGCTTAGAGGTGAGCGAAGCTTGATGGCGCCCGCTGGCCACGAGCTTCGGCGCTGTGAGCTCTACACTCTGCAGCGGCGAGCTTTCGGTGATGGTGACGACGAGCCCGGCGCCGAGCGGGACGGTGACGGCGAGCGCGAGCGAGCTCGAGCATGATAGTGCTGTTCCCCTTCAAAGGGGGCATTGTGCGACCGGCGCCTGGCTGGTTTCGGGAGACTTCTCGTGCTCTAGACTCCTCCTCGACGCCGACCGCCCCCGTGGGCGAGCATTGAGCGAGCCCGTCTCGAGCTTCGGCGGGCTTCAGCGAGACGGCCTCGGGGCGTCGCACCAGCTGCGCGAGCTCGCGGCTTGGCGCGACGGAGATGGAGAAGGCGGTCCGGAGGAGGACGGCCACCGAGGAGCTGCGCCGAGGAGCATTCCCGCTGAGGCTCTGGGGCCCGACCAGCGGCGAGAGGTCGCCGAGATCTTCTCGACGACGCGGACGCCGGCTAGGGCGGGGGGACGGGCGCGGACCGCGATGAGGGCTTGAAGACGAGGTCGTCGGCGCCGCCACTCCCAACGCCGGCCCGGTGTCGCTCCTTGCCGTGGGGGCGGTCAAGTCGATGCCGGGCCGAGGTATCCGTAGCGCCGTCAGCGACGAAAGTGTCCCGACCAGCGCGGACAGACGTTGTCCCCCCGGCCCATGTTCGGTCGCCTGCGGCCGTCGTCGCCGTTGTGGAGGAGGCTATCGCCGACCACCTGAGCCGGCGAGAAGTGCGCCCGCCGTCTTTTCCGAGGTTTGTCGCCGTTGCGGCAAATGGGGCTTGCTTTCAGGCCTTCTCTTGTTTAACCGCTTGTGGCTTGTGGCGAAGGGAGGCTATCGTGGGTACAACCGCCTCGACAAAGACCTCCCTCCCCCGAGGGCCGGGCGGTTCGCTGGTGGCTGACGCCGCCAGGCGCGGGAGATGTGCGACGAGCTGGCTCAAGGCAGCCTCCAAAGACAGTTCCCCGGAGGCCCGGGCGGAGGAGGGCCAACCCCATTCGTGAGCGGAGGAGCCGGGCTGCCCAGAAGCCCAGCGAAGGTGGAGGCTCAAGCTGTGTGAGGCACCTGGGGCGGAGGAGGAGCTCGAGCTCCGCTCATAAGCGGCAAGACGAAGATGCGTGAGGAGCTCGATCCTTCGCCCTCAAGCACCACAACAGTGAGCTCGAGCCGGGCGCTTGAGCTGAGCGCGGAGTTCCAAGGGACAAGGACGAGCGGCGGAGCAACTCCGCCAACGTGACGCCGAAGCTCGAGGGTGAGTGCTCACGCCTGTCTTTCTTGTCTTGCTCGCTTGGCTGCTCGAGGCCGACCGCCCCGTTTGGGGATTCGGGGCCTACGATCCGCGCCTTCGAAGTAATCTCTCCGCCGCCGTATACGGAGCGGTTCTGGGCTTTGAAGCCGAGAATTATGAGCCTTCCGTACAACGAAAGCAAGAGCTCTACATGATTTGTTATATGCTTATGGCCGCTTCTTTCTAAGGCCCCAAAGGCCTTATGCTCGTGGTTCAAGGTCTGTTGCCTTACGGTGCAAATGGTAGCGTAAATTCGGGCTGGGCGACGCTGGAGGCCGAGGAGAGCTCGGGAGCCGCCGCTCCGAAAGCCTCCCCGCAGCCTCAAGGGCCTGTAGGAGAAGGAGGCGGACCTGAAGTAGCCGCACCACCGACCTCGCCAAGGCGAGGAAAGAGCCTCAGAGCTTCCAAGAGTGCCGCCAAGGCCGCGGAAGAGGCCGAGCCTCGAAGCGCGCCCACGAGGCCTTTAGCACCGCGGCTCGAGGACGCCCACGATGTCCCCGTGTGGAAGACGGGGAGGACCCGGCAAGCGGGTGTCGGTGGATCCCGCCGTAGGTGATTTGAGGACGCTGGCCGCGTGGTGCATAAGGATCTGGCCGCTTTCACCCACTACCCCAAACCCGAGGTCAACATCGAAGACGGTGGCGCCGGGCGTTGATGATGCCGAGGGACACCGACCTAAGGCCTGAGGTCGCCACTGCTGAGTCACCGCTTGAGCCCAAGCTGCCGCCGAGGAGCTTGAGGTGTTCGAGCCCCGCCGGTGTGGAGTCAAGAGTCCGCCGAGGAGGGGAGAAAGCCGCAGACGTCCCCGCCCCGTGTCGGGACCAAGACCCGCCCGCGCGAGGATAGGAACTCGAGGCTCGGCCTCTTTAGTTGTGAGTTTAAGTCCTCCTGAGTCGAGGCAAATTGTAAAAAACTTTAAGGGAGCTCGTGCTTAATGGAAGTCGCTCTTTCCTCTTATATCGCGGTTCGCTGCTTACTGACTTTTGTGAGCGCTCATGATTCGAGAGCCGGATGGCGGGCCATTTCACACGCGGGGCGCTGGAGGTCGCAAGGGGCCGCGCCATGCTCTAGCGATGAGCCCGCGACTACCGCTCTGAACGTTATGCGAGCTAAGAGAGAGTGAGTTCGCAAGTTTGAGCTGCGTCGCTGAGCTCCAACTTGTAAGTTTTGCGAAAAACTGGCACGTTAAAAACGTGGGGTGTGCGCCCGCCTCCTTATAGCCCCGAGCAAGGGCGGGTCTTCGCCGGGCGAGGCGATCGTTGCTCGATAAAGCTAAGGAAAATTGAAATGCTTGCACATATTTTTGCATCGAATTTGTGCTTTTATTGAGCTCTTGTAGCTACAACATTTCGAAATACATTTAGGGGTAGAAGCGGCGTAGTCGTTCGATGTTCCATGCGTTGGTGAGGACTCGGCCTTGATGGTCCTTGAGCTTTATGCGTGCGGCCTCAGCACTTGGTCGATGGTGAAGGGCCCTTCCCACGGCGCCAAGAGCTTGTGCTTGTCTTTCGAGCCGACTAGCCGCAAGACGTGGTCGCCGACGCTGAAAGCTCGCCCTCCGACGTGGCGGCCGTGGTAGCGCCTCATAGACCTGCAGGTACTTGGCGGAGTGGATGAGGGCGATGTCCCGAGCTTGGCCGAGCCGACGGCGCCGCCTTTGAGCAGCGCTGATTATTGTGCTCGCTTGAAGGTTTGGACGGGGCGAAACCGCACTCAAGGTCAGGGGGGAGTACAGCCCGGATCCGAAGACGAGGAAGAACGGCGTCCGTCCCGTGGCCCCGCTTGCTCGGCGTTGTGCGGAGACTCATACGACCGACGGAGCTTGCAGCGAAATCCCCGGGCGGCTTATTTTTTCGAGTTCTTGAAGATGCGAGACTTACGCCCCGCAGATCATGCCGTTAGCTCTTTCTACCTGGGCCATTGGTCCGGGTGACCGATCGAGGACGGTCCACGCGGATGCCGTGATTGCTGCACCAGTCGATGAAGATCTCTCCCACGGTTCGTGCCGCTGTCGGGTGATGATGGAGTTCGGGACCCCGGGGCGGTGGATGCCGTGAAGAACTTGACGGTTTCCTCAGCTCGGCATCGCGCGGCGGACATAACCCGATCCACTTTGAGAACTTGTCGATGGCGACGAGGGAGGTGAGGTGTAGCCCCGGCCGTTTTGAAAAGGTCCCACCATGTCGAGGCCTGCATCGCTTTAACGCCAGGTGAGCGGGATCGTCTGGAGGACCGAGCCGGGAGGTGTGTCTGCTTGGCGGAAGAATCGGCATCCTTCGCAGCGTCGGACGACTCGGATATGCCCGCAACGGGCGGTTGGCCAAGAAAAACCCCGCCGGAATGACTTCCCCAACAAGAGCTCGCGGGCGCCGCATGGTGGCCGCATTCGCCGGAGTGGGATCTCCTCGATGAGCTTCTCCCCTTGCTCACAGGTGATGCAGCGCGCCGAGGACGCCGCCGAGGGCTCCGCCACGTAGAGCTCTTGCCCGACAAGGACGAAAGACTTGGCCACTTCGCTGCCAGCGCCCGATTCCTTTTGTCCGGGGAGCTTGCTTTTCCCCGAACCACACTGGAGCAGCGGGATCCGCCAGCCAGCGCCGGAGCCGCCGCGCCGAGCCGATCCGGCACTCGAAGCCGACCCCGAGCCGGCGTGAGCCGGTGGCTAGGCAAGCCTTTTTCTTCTGGGAGCTCGCGCTATGGAGCGTTTACCTTCACAGGTCCGAAAGCTCGGGCCCGACGGCCGAGTTCGCTCGTTGTCGCGCGGTCGCCCTTGAGCCAGACGATATTTTGCTGTTTCGTAAGATGAAGACGCCCTGACCGGGCAGCGATCCGACGCCGAAGCTTGGCGAGAACATCCGCTGCTGTTGAGGTGACGGCAGAATGGGTTGACCTCGAGCCCGTGGTGCTCCCGAGCCTCTGACCTTCCGGTGGTAGGCGATCATCTTCGGTTGACGCAGCCGACTTCCTTCATGACTTGGTTTTTGACGAGCCTCGAGTCGCCTCTCGATCTCGAGGTGCTTGACGCCGACAAGGCTACGATGCAATGTGCCGCTCACCGAGCTCAGACGGCCATCGCCAATGCTTGTTGGACGCGGGAAAGTGCAGCGGATGGAGTACTTCATGCGCACCTTGTTCTGGAGAGATGAAGACGAGTCCGACGCCGGGCGCTGCACTTTACTTTGATTGCCAAGTATGGCCCAAGCATTGACATGTCGTTTCCAAGCCCGGGCGCTGCTCGACCTCTGTCCACTCGCGATGAAGTCGCCATGAGCCTGTGATTTTATGGCGTCTCCGGGGCGAGGTGATGTCGTGGCCCCATGAGCTCGATAGCCCACTTGGCCATGCCCGTGAACCTCCTGTGGCTACTGGACGATCTCGCCAAGGGGGGAATTTGGAGACGACCTTGATCTGGATGGGGAGTCGGCAATGCCCCGAAGCTTGCGCCGGTGATCGCCAGCCGCATACCCAGCTTTTCGAGCCGCGTGTAACAGTCTTGGTGTCGGGTGAGACTTCACCGATGAAGTACACCGGACGCTGTATCCTGAGCGCGCCTTCCTCCCCTCCCTCTCGACGACGAGGTGCTCACCACCTTCGAGGTGGCCGAGATGTAGAGGAGGATTGGCTGCTGGGGGCGGGAGCGACGAGTACGGGCGATTAGCAAGGAGTTGCTTTAGCGAGTCGAGAGCTTGCCGGGCCTCATCGGCCCAGGCAAGGCGCCCCGATTTCTTTTAGCCTTTGTAGAGTGGGAGGCTTCGCCTCGAAGTCGAGCTATAAAACGGCTTAGTGCGGCCAGCATCCCGTGAGCCGTTGCACGCACTTGACGTTTTGATCGGCCCCATGTTCGTTATGGCGGCGATTTTCTCGGGATTGGCCTCGATGCCAATGCTTCGAAACGATGAAGCCAAGCAACTTCCTCGAGGGACCCCGAAGACACACTTCTCGATTGAGCTTGACTCCGAATTCTCGGAGCTTGGCGAAGACCTTTTCGAGGTCGGGATGAGCTCTTTTTCGAGCGCTTCGCCTTGACAATGATGTTGTCGACATATGCTTCTACGAGCCTCGAGGAGCTCTTTTTTGAAGACTTCTGCATGCACCTCTCGAAGGTGGCGCCGGTGTTTTTCAAACCGAAGGGCATTGTTACATATAACGTATTGCACCAAACGGAGTGATGAAGGAGGTAGCGAGCTGATTGAGCTCGTTCATCGCGATCCGGTGGTAGCCGGAGTAGGCGTCGAGAAAAACAGAGCATCTCGCACCCGGAGGTGGAGTCAACAATTTGGTCGATGCGGCAAAGGAAACGGATCCGCCGGGCATGCCTTGTTGAGACCGTGTAATCAACACACATTCTCCATTTCCCATTCTTCTTCTTAACTAGAACGAGGGTTGGCTATCCACTCGGGATGATACACCTCCTTCATAAACCTAGCGGCTAAGAGCTTATCTATCTCCTCGGCGATTGCCACGGCGTCGATCGTCGTCGAAACGTCGTCGGCCTC
The DNA here is from genome assembly GCA_015847255.1 of Hyparrhenia diplandra. NCBI lineage: Eukaryota > Viridiplantae > Streptophyta > Magnoliopsida > Poales > Poaceae > Hyparrhenia > Hyparrhenia diplandra. The sequence goes on from JADLZK010011221.1 coordinate 7,902, forward strand.
ACCTCACCGCGAGAGCCGGGTTTGATGCTCAAGGAGTGCTCGACGACTTCCCCGGTATGCCCAAAGATATCCGAGGCCCTCCATGCGAATACATCGAGGTTCCAAGGAGGAAGTCGACGAGCTCGCTCCTATTTGGGGTGAGCTCGGCACCCACAGAGAGGGTGCGCCCATCCTTGTCTGGGCCGTGACCTCTTTTACGCCCTTCGGCTCGAACGCCCGTGACCTTCTCGAGCTCGGGCGACGAGCTCGCGGGTTGCCACTTTCAAGCCTCGACGTTGAGCTCGCGGTCGCTTCTTGAGCTCGGGGAGTCTTCGGCGCTGGCCCTGTGCCGCCATCTTGGGGCAGCATCTGCCGATCTCGACAATGTGTCGGCGACGGACGACGGCGGCCTCGCAACCGAATGCGTGCTCGAAGGTGGAGTCGACGGGTGATGACCGGACCGGGATCTTGAGCTTGAGGTAGGTGTAATTGGGGACGGCCATGAACTTCGCATAGCACGCCGCCCCAACAGGCGTGGTAGGCGTTTGAACGGAGCACTCGAACGGGAGGACTCTTTGCGGAAGTTGTCCGGGTGCCGAAGGTGACGGGAGGTCGATCCGTCTCGAAGCTGGAGCATCTGCTTACCCCGCACTACCCGTGATCGGCTCCGCGACGGGGCGGAGACGGCCTTGGGATGCTAAGGGCTTGGAGCGTGGATGTAGAGGAGGTTGAGGTCGCTCGCGGCCCATCAACACCTTCCCGAGGCGCATGGTGCCGATGATGGATCGACGACGAGCGGGTATCTTCCCGGGTACGGATGTGTCGGGATGACGGCCGTCACGGTGAGGCCGAGCCCGACCACTTGAGGTGGCCTGGGGGGGTAGCCTGAAGAGGACTTCGCGGGGCGCGTGGAGTTTCTGGGCTGGGCGCTTGACTCAGAGCCGGTGGCCCCGCCGAAGACGACGTTAACGGCACCGGCCCTCGATAAACACATGGCATCGAACTCTTCTGGGAGCCGGCTCAAGGCCCTTGTCGCTGTCGCCCTTGTCGCCACACGCAATAAGTGTGCCCATCACGTGCTTTCTTCATGAGACTACAGTCCTTCATCTTGTGCTTACCGTCCCCTCATGGTGCGGGTATTGCTCTTCGGAGCATCTTGTCGAAGTGCTCTTTGGGGACTAAAGGCTTGCCACCCTGCCGGCTTGCACTTGTCCTCGCAACGGCTACGGTCGTTGCCGTTGTCATCGCGGGGGGCGGTTCTTCTGTTCTTCCTTCGCGGGAGTTCGATCCCCGGCTTCCTCTGCCGTCGCTTCGGGCGGTTGCCCCGTCTGCCCGGTGACTGAGACGGCGCCCTCTCCGGTGTGACGCGTGGCGAGGTCGAGGAGCCTTCATGGTTCGGGGCTTCGATACCGAGCTCGCGGATCGTGGTCTCGCAGTAGTGCCAAGGTGAAGTTGGGCAGTGATGATCTCGAGTCGAGGCCTCCGAGAGGTTGTTGCGCAGCTTGGAGAAGCGCCGATGATAGTCGGCTGTGCTCTCCCCTTCTTCTCGCTGCCTACCGCAGTCCCACGTCGTGCTTGGCCGGGGTAGGCCCTCGGGAAGCTGCCGACGAAGACGCCGCGCAGTCCTCCCCAGCTATGATGGTGCCCTGGGAGTGTGCTCAAGCCACGATCGCGCCAACTGGCAAGGTAGAGTGGGAGGTTGGCGGATGATGAACTAGCCGTCTGGCACTCCGGCCCGACAAACCAAGGCGGTAGTCCTTGAGCCATGTGGCGGGTGGGTCTCCCGTTGTACTTCTCGCACCGAGGCCTGAGCTCGGAAGCGAGAGGGGAAAGGAGCGCCGCGGGATGCGTGAGCCGAAGGCCTAGGGCCTTCTCGAGCTCGAGCTCAGGGCCGGCGGTCCCGCTTTGGGACGGGCCCGCGGGATGGGCGACCGGGCGCGGCCGCGCTCTTGTCTTTGTCGCCGTGGGCTACCCACCGCTTGTCGAGCCGCGAGGGCGCCCGTCGTCGCCGTGGTACTTGTCGTTGTCCCGGCACGCTTCTTCTCGCTCTCCGAGCCCGCCGCTTTCGGGCGTGATGGTGTCCCCCGGCGCCGCTGTTCTCGCCGACTCGTCGTCGTGCGTGGACCTCGAAGGGTGGGAGGAAGCCTCGTGCTCCTCCAGCGATTTGGTGAGACGCGGAGCTTCTTTGCTCGGACCGCGCCTCTAGAGTCTCTTGAGAACGCTCGTGGGTCTGTGCCTGCGGGTCCCTCGGGGCCGGGCAACGGCGTGGGGCCGGCGGCGGCCGCCCGAGTTCTGGGATGCTCTCGAACACCCGGGGAGCTGTTCGGCCCCTCGTCCTGGTTGATGCGGTGCCGTGGACTCCGCGGCCCAGGCTCGTGCTCGTGATTGCCGCCTTCCTCCCCCGCTTCGGCCAGGAGGGCTTCGCGCTCTGGCTGCGCGTTCGAGCCCTCGGCTCTTCCGGCCCGGCCTTGACGCGCGGTCGACAGGCGGCTCACGCCGGGCGCGGAGTCCGATGGCGTGTGTTGGGAGGCGTCGCCGAGTGGACTTCACTCTACCGCACCCTCGGGGTGTGACACATGTAGCATCGACGCGTGGGGTCGCAATCCATGAGGCTCATCCCGCCGAGGGCGAGCTCGAGCTCGTGGATGCCGGGTCGGCCGTGGGCTCGCCGCCCCAAAAGAGTGGGAGGCCCCGCTGCCCATCGGGTACATCCCCGCGTAGGCCGCCGTGAACTCATCGACCGACAAAGCCGCCGGTGAGCTGTAGGACGCACATTGGCGGTGGAGAAGGTCACATCGCGAACGAGCTCGCAGAGGAGGCTCGGCCCCGTGATGTCGCAGCGTGTCCTTGATAAGGTTGAAGAAGCTGCGGTCCGCGGCGGCGCCGGACGGGGCTAATCGGCGCGGAAGTGGAGTTCCGCCCCATGCTCGCCGGGACGGAGCCGGGTGGGCGCCTGAGGCGGATGGGGATGTCCTCACGCCGCATAGGGCGGGTGAAGACAGCTCCGGTGATGGACTGCTCACGGTGCCGAGAAGTCGATGGTGCCGAAGCGCATCGCCGGGCGCCAAGGCCATCGGGCGAGTGGAAGAAGCCATCGGAGTGGAGAAAACGTCGCACTAGCGCTGCCCCTACCGGCGCCAACCGCCGTGGGTCTAATACCACCGCCACAAGTAATGTCAGCTAATCGCGTGCTCCAATGGCCTAGCTCTAGAGACAATGACACAAGATTTATACTTGGTTGGGGCAAATCGCGCTCCCTAGTCCGGTGTGATCACTATCCGAGCTCAAATGCTCATACCGGGGCTAGTACAAGCGGTGGTCGAGAGGGAGGGGGCTCCCAAGTCTCGTGGATTGAGGCTAGTGCCAATATCGGATGTATGAGTGTGGGTGCTGGGTGTCGAAATCTTGAACTTCCTTGCCTCAACCGGAGGGCTGCCTCCCCTTTATAGCCGCAAGGGGCGAGGCTCGAGAGCTCTCATCGAAGTTGAGGACTTAAAGAAAATAAAAATACATGTACTGAGTGTCGGATGCAAGAAAAAGAGCTCTCCGTGAGCTTTGGGCGGGGACGAGAGCTTCGCGAGCTCCCGGTGCTTTGGATGCCGAAATTGGTCGCCTCCGCACGCTGGATTCGCGGGGTTTGGGCAGCGTCAAAGGTCGCCCTGGGTCTCTAATCGGCAGCTTGAAAACATCTCCTCGGTATGGGCGTGCCCATACCGTCGATGGGAAGTCGCACCCGTATGTACCTGCCCGACACTGTGGCGGAGCTGTTGGAGCCGACGGGGTATGGCGAGGCGGTCGAACGAGCCTCTCCCTGTAGCTGTAGCTCTTCGTGGCTACAGCGTCCGTCCGTGAGTGGTTGGGTTTGTCGAGTTGTTGACCAACTCCCGCACCCGCAGGCTTCGGGGAAGGCAGGCGGTCGAGCTCTTCCGCAACCGTCTCTCTACAGGCTCGTTGCGGGGAGCTCGAACGAGGCGGAAAGAGGTCCCTGACGAGGTCCTGGAGCGCCGAGACGACGGGCTCGCCGCCCCGGGATCTCGTGGGGGTGCGGAATGATGGGTCTTCGCCCGAGGAGCTCATTTTGCGAGGGCCCGAGCGAGGCGGAGATCTGTCCTTACGTGGAGAGCTCGCGCGCGTGGCGAGGACCTCACAAACCACGGCAGGATGTCTCGTTCGTGGTCTTGCCCGTGACAAGGGCTCGCTCATGGGTATCACAACTATCGATCCCCCACAGTTCCCTTCCACGATTTGAGTGTTCGAGCCACACCCGAGACACACAATCGACCTCGAGCAGAAATTTTTATGCTTGTCGTAGTTACAAACCAGCAACAGCGCGGGTAACACGAGCCGCCTCTATACAACAATTGTAGAGCCGGCTGACTTTAGGGCCGCATCTGAAGAGATGAATATATAGCACATACTACAGAGGTGGTTCGATCAGGAACCATCTTTGTTCAGAAACAACCATCGTTTCTTCAAATCATTTTTTTGGTAGTGTAGATCTTCCAATCATTGTCATTTGTATATTACCCTCTAGCTTACATTCATAGATCACTACTAGGTTTAAACTGAACATCACTGTCAGAGTCATTTCGATATAGCTTCACTACAAGGTCTAAGCTCAGCATCACTGTCAGATTCATTCGTATATTGGTTCGAAACCGGACCCATTATCATATTAGCCTAAATGATAAATCGTAGCAGGACACAAGTACCAATTTAAGTTAGCATAATTCAAAAATGCAGCTGAAATATATATTAATGATGATTCAAATTGTACACGCTTGGCCGAGAGAGGGGCTCCAGCATGCAGATAAAACCTTTCCATTTGGAGCCAAACCAGCAGCGAAGTACCACTCCAGCACTCCTTCATTACCTGTCATTTGCGTCGTACTACTACATCATTCAGTACGTACTGCGAGGCCATCCATCCATCCATATTCTAATGGTGGCTCCCCTTGAAACATAAATTATGACACACACACGCTAATTTATAGATAATCAGGTCACAACTAGTGTCAGCATATAAGCGTCCAAACCAATCATTCCCTTGGACTAAGCAAGGCGTCTCCCTGGAATCCTTTTAGGAAACATGACAACGTCTTATATGTTTAATACGGTCGGCTGGAATTCGACCCCAAACCAATCACGAGGCAGAGAAAAAATCAAAAGAAAATACAGAGCGAAGCACCAGCAGTTTCAGTCAAGCTAAGAGAATATGGACGGACAGGTGTTTGTTTATTTGTGCAGCTGCATGCTAGCCCCTTCTGCTGTCTGTCCGGCCTCCAGCTAGGTTCACGGCCATGGCCGTCTATAAAATATGCAGCAGCGCCCTGTGTTGCGTTACGCACGAGGCATGCATGGCGTCTGCAGTAGTGCAGCGGCCGGGGACGACGGCGACCCCCACCTGAGGCAGCAGTGCTATTGACGACGACGACGCCGGCGATGGCATGTGTGTAGGTGAGCACAGCTAGCTACATATACGTACTGTACTCCGTATATGGGCAGGCGTAGCGCAAGCTACCGAACGAGAGACAGCGGCTGAAGAAAGGGTCAATATATGGTACCACTGCGGCTAGCTCTACCTACGTACCGAGGAGTTATGGAGCATGGAACAAATGTCTTTATTATGAATTGAAGGCTCAAATTTAAGAGAGGTTCATTTTTAGTTTGTCAGATATATATATGCTGGAACACACTTGTGGTCAAACATGTGCATGTGTGTGTACATGGTAGTGGTCTTCATATCTCTTCATCCCTTTTCCAGCAATTAGCTAGCTTGTTGGTTCCTTTGACCATGGTAACAGTAGTTTTTCTTTTTCCTTGTCATGCATGGGGTGATTTTTTTTTCTTCACGTTGGAATAGCTAGCTTCGGGATGTCAATTTGTGTGTGCAATATATACCATGATTTTTCAATCCAATGTATGTGTCACAAAAATAACCATGATTGATTTCCATTGCATGTGTCACAATATGACATAACTAATAATCAATAGCTAACCTTGATTACAAATGTAGCTCATTTAAATTTTATTATAATTTTTTAATTTTGCCAAGATCTTCCTACGTTTATTGGCTCCTCTAGCTCTTCATGATAGAAACATACGCCAACATCTACAATACCAAATAAGTGACTTCCGCGCTTTGGTGAAATTAATATGATTTTATCAATTTTGGTGTATTGTTTTAATAAAATTAATCAAAGTCAAATGAGTTTTTTGCGAAAAAAAGCCAGACAAGTTTAACTTAATGCAAACCTAAAATTAAAGTTTCAACATAACTCTATGCATAAAATTACTAGTTCGATTGGCATTACGGTTAGAAGATTTCATAATTTTTTTTTCAATTGATTTTGGTAGTTAGCTTCAATTCAGTGTTCCCTATATATGCACTGTCATTATATGAAAAATGAAAGACACTATTCCTTTCTCTAGTAGAGTAATGAAAACTGTCCCTCTCATCTTTTTATCAAAAAAAAAAAAAAAAACTGTTACTGGTATGTGCGTAGCCCTGCCAAGGTTCTTTTATAGGCTGTTCAGTTATTTTTTGTGCTGCCATCCATTCAACGCCATCTTCTGAATAGAATCTACCCACTCTTTCTCTCCTACAAAATCCAGGTCAAAATAGAGGGAAATAGATTATTTGAAACCAAGCCATCACATCCAGAAGGGCCAGAAGAACTTGCAACCAGCTGTAGTTTTGGCTTCCAGATCCAAAAAAGAAAAAAGGGCAAAAACTTAACCCCAGGAACCCAATAAAAAACACCAACCAACTCATCATCTCCTTCCTCACACCCTCCCTGCATGATGCAATCCTAAAGAAAGCTGCTGAAACCTAAAGCTGGTAGAAAGCTGCCTCCCCTCTCTCCCTTTGGTGTTGTCTGTGTAGCAGCAAAGCCAAAAAAACAACACTGCTCCTCCAAAGACCTTTTCCATCCCTCACTCTCTCTCCTCTATCTCTCTCTCTCTCTCAAATTCATTCCAAGCTGTACCCCATCTCTCTCCCCGGCCCTTTTGTTTTGTTTATTCACAGCTCTCCTCCGTCCTCGATCTCATCTGTGCTGTGATGCATACATATCCCAGTGATCCACCTCCCTCCGGCCTCCGCGAGCTTATATAGAGATGCCACACAATTCCATTGGCCCATTCGCATCGCCGGACCTCCAGGCTCCAGCTTCCAGGCTTTTGAATTGTGATCACGCTCACGCGTGAAGCAAGAAGAACAAGGAGAGATTTGTTTGCAGGAGATCGAGTGATTCTTTGGTTTACTGATTTGGTAGTGGGTGGCATTTTGTCACCCAACAAAGCTGAGATTGATCTAGCAAGCAAGAAGAAGTGACGGCAGTGCGCGCGGCGGCGCCACCCCCACCATGTTGAGTTCTTGCGCGCCGACGACGGCCTTCCCGCCTCCGGAGGCTGGGGCCGCGCCACCGGAGCCGTTCCGGTCTCTCCAGATCGCCACGACGAGCGCCGGCGCCGGCGCCAAGAAGAAGCGGCGGCCCGCCGGCACTCCTGGTAAGCGCCTGTCCCACGGAACATGCATCCAATTACGCACGACGTAAGTGGAGGCCGGTGAATGAAGATATACATAAACAAAGAAAGAAACTTTTTATATATTTTTTAAAAGTTTTTACTCTACTCACTCAATCTTGGTGGCTCCACACCACAATGGCGCCGCGCGCGCCGTGGCTCGCCGTGGACGGACGGGCAGACCCGGACGCGGAGGTGGTGTCGCTGTCGCCGCGGACGCTGCTGGAGTCGGACCGGTACGTGTGCGAGATCTGCGGGCAGGGGTTCCAGCGCGACCAGAACCTGCAGATGCACCGGCGGCGGCACAAGGTGCCGTGGAAGCTGCTGAAGCGGGAGGCCGGTGAGGCGGCGCGGAAGCGGGTGTTCGTGTGCCCGGAGCCGAGCTGCCTGCACCACGACCCGTCCCACGCGCTGGGGACCTCGTCGGCATCAAGAAGCACTTCCGGCGGAAGCACAGCGGCCACCGGCAGTGGGCCTGCGCCCGCTGCTCCAAGGCCTACGCCGTGCACTCCGACTACAAGGCCCACCTCAAGACCTGCGGCACCCGCGGCCATACCTGCGACTGCGGCGCGCGTCTCCCTCCCGTATCATCCGTCGAGCTATCTAGCTGCTGATTTTACTACTTGTAGGCTCTAGCTCCCCTTAATTTTCTTGTTTATTAGTCTACCTCCTGAACCACTAATCAGCTGATCGATGCCAGAAGATCGATAATCCAGCGATTAATCAGTCCCATATATATATATATATATATATATATATATCTTTTGCATATATCTTGTCCCCCCCTAGCTTGCAAAGATTTGGCAGATCAATACGAGGGCCGGGCTCACTCCAGAAAGGCGTGATGATTTTTGGGGAAATTTTGCGGGGTCACACTCACTCTTTCGTCTTTCCAGGCATCTATCTACTGCACTTTTATCGTCTCCTTGCTGTGTTGCTGCTGCATGATCTGCTCCGTCCGTCCGTCGTCTCTCTCCTTTTGGCGTCCGTTGGTCAAGACTGTAGGCAGAGAGAGAGAGAACGGAGATGAAGGAAAGAGAGAGAGACTAGACTACGGTAGGGAAGGGACAGGCACAATTCCCGAGGGCAGCAGGTGGCAGCGCTGGCTGGCTGCCTCTGTATCACAGTGTGGTACGTGTAGTCGCCTACAGTAGACGTACAAAGCCTGTTGCTTTTCGCATTTGCTGCTGCTGCTGCGATGCCAATGTCATCGCCATCGATCGCCATGGCTGCCCTGCCTACCCACCCCGCTTGGCTCTTGCAGGGGCTCCATTGAATGCCTGCCCATCCATGAACCAACCAAAGTGCTGACAGAGAGATCTATCGCACGGGCACACACCCCTGATCGCCTTCTCTCTCGGCTGGTCACGCACCCTTGTCCTTGGCGCCCGCAAGTCGGATCCCATCAAACCCTTGCTTGGCCTTGGATGGACATGGAACCCCCACCCCCACTCCCCAGCAGCTGATGCACATTGCAATAAGGAGCTAGCTCAGGGGTCAGGGCACCACCGTAACCCTCGGCCGCTCACCATCTCCCCACAAACACATAGAATACAGCCATTGCTTGTGCTTTTGGGGCGGGTCCTGTAACTAAGCAAGCACCAACGTGGTGTCATATGATGCATCGTTTTTACAGGGTGGAGAGCTTTATCGAGCACCAGGACACGTGCAACGCCGGCCAGCAGAGGCCCGAGACGTCGTCGTCGCCGGCTAGTGGTGGTGGGGGCGGCGGCGGTGCTGCCGGGTTCGGCGTCGCGGCGGCGGCTGCCTCCACGTCCCAGCAGCAGCGCCAGCTGCACGCCGCCGCCGCCGCGGCGTTGTCACGGACGGCGTCCAGCGCGAGCCCATCGAGCGGTGGCGAGTTCGGGGTGAGCCAGACCCAGCTGGTCGCCGGCTGGCCAGTTGGACCGGCAATGGCGAGCCCCACGGCCGCCGCGACGTTCCACAGGTTCGACCCGGCGCTGTCCTCGCCTCCGACGCCGCACTACGACCGCCCTGGTGCCGGTGCTGGCGTCCACAACCTGGAGCTGCAGCTCATGCCGCCGCGCGGCAGCGGCAGCGTCCACGGGCAACCTGGCGAGTCCCGCAGCCGCCGCCGTCATGTGCTGCGCCTCGCCGCATTCGCCTGCTGCACACGTTCCCCAGCTGGGTGCCGACCCGATGCGGCTGCAGCTGTCGATCGGGTTCGGCGGCGGCAACGACGACGACGACAGCGAGACCTCGGCGCCGGCAGCGGCGGCGGCGGCGAGGCTGAAGGAGGAGGCTCGAGAGCAGCTGCGGCTGGCGATGGCGGAGAAGGCGGCGGCCGACGATGCCCGTGCGCAGGCGCGGCGGCAGGCGGAGCTGGCCGAGCAGGAGCTGTCGGCCGCCCGGCGCATGCGGCAGCAGGCGCAGGCGGAGCTGGGCCGCGCGCACGCGCTCCGGGACCACGCCGTGCGCCAGGTGGACGCCACGCTGCTGCAGGTCACCTGCTACAGCTGCCGCTGCAAGTTCCGGGCGCGGGCGGCGACCGCCGGCGGCGGCACCATGAGCTCCGAGGTGGCCAGCTACGTCTCTTCCGTCGTCACCGAGGGCGGCGACGCCGAGGTCGACGACGACCCCGTACCGCCACCACCACTACCACCGGCAGCTCAACGCCGACGACGCGCCAAGCCACGCTAGGACGATGATGGACATCAACAGCTAGCTAGCGGGCGGCGCGCAGGCCATCTCGTACGTCATGCATGCAACATTCTTTCCCTAGCTCCTTCTTCCTCCTCAGCTCGGCCGCTCCTTCCTGCCATGGATGAGCTAGCTCGTGATCAATGGCGGATGGATGGATGGATTTGCAATAGTGGTAGCAGCTGCTTTAATTTGGTGGTGTGATTAGATGTGGTGATGGGATCAGTGCTAGTCTAGACTCTCACACGATGGGAGTTGCAAGTGAAGCTAATTTCGACGTGCATGGAATCTTTTGCTTGTTTGCTTGCTGTTGGAGTTTCTTACAATAACATTTGTTCGATCGAGATCCGATTCAGGAGCATTTCGGCAGGTGCTGCTTTCGAAAACCGAGAAAGGATATGCATGGAGTGGCAGCTCATCTTGTCACTTGTAACCGTTTCAGCTAAGCTAGTAGTAACATCGATGCAGTTACGCTAGAACAGTTTTTGCTACTGTGTTACCTGTTTTACAGTTTGTTTCTGGTTACACTTGATCTGGCAGCAGGCAAGGGAAAAAAGGCATACTTTAATTAAGTGTTAAGGACCGTGTCCAGGGATTCGATCACCATTGCATTTGTGTGTGTGTGTACGTGTGGTTTGGGTTGGGGAGGGTTCTTTACCGTTGTACGTAGAATATTGCATGAGAATGAAGGTGATTTCTCACTGACTTTGCAAAAAGAAGTGTCACCTCAACACAATGGACATCTTCCGGCCTGATGTTTAATCCACTTGACACTTGTTTGATTGTACTTGTATTTATCTCAATCCACTTGTGTGTTGAAATGGATTGGGATGGAAAATTAACTATTTTTTCACCGTCATCTATTTGAACACACATTAATAATTGAGAGATTGATACGTACAATGCGTTCAAATGATTTATTTATTTTTTTTTTTTTTGGCAAGAAGGCACCACTTAGTTTGTAGGTGGAGTTCTCAGTTTTGGAAAGTGTTTTCCAAGATTTTTTTTTTTAAAAAAAAACAAAACAATATATTGGGGCTAAAGAATGGGTGTGTAGCTGCCGCCAAGGTAACATGTGGTTTGGGGGAGGAGTGCCAAAGGTGTTATCCTAGGCGTTTGATTCTAGACATCTAGGGCTAGAATTGATACCCGGTGGAGAGTTTGCTTGGAGGCTGTGTAACCAAACAAGTTCACCACTATGGCAAAGGGTACATGGCTAGATAATAGATAGTAATAGGACATCATGAATTCATGGACTAAAAGGTGAGAACATAAAACGATGTTTACAATGCTTGGAAAGGAACTTTGGTATATGTAACCTGGGAGGCTTGAGACACAGCAGGTATATTGTGTGATTGATTGTTTGCTTGAGACCTTCTACAATTAGGGGTGGTCAATGGCCTCTAATTTAGACTTGCAAATTTAAGAATCCAGATTAAGCGTAAAACTATATAATTTTAAACTAGTAATAGAAAGGGTCTAACTTGGATTGTTCAAGAAAAAAAGGGCATGATCCGTTACCACCCCTATCTACAATATAAGCGTAAGCATACTCAATGCCTCAATGCTTTTTGTCTTCTATTAAGTTTTTTTTTTTTTTTTTTTTTGCAAGGAGTCTTGTATAAGTAAGCTGGTTTGGTAAAATTATGTTTGGTGCTTTGTATTGTGTCACATGACTCATCAGATCACCACGGGTTTTCAATTTTTTAAAACTTCCCTAGATTACTAAAAAATTCATGAAAAAAATATTAGACTCAAAAAAAAAGTCAATCTTTTCAGAAATAAATAGATCTAAACAAAATAAGTAACACAACCAATAGAAATATAGGTCTAGAGTTTTAAATTTACAAATAAAGCAAGTGCATTAGTATGATATGAAGTTTTGGATTACATATTACCCACCCCCCAAAAAAAAAAAAAAAAAAAGTCATATACATTTTCGAGGTTTTTTTAACCAGCTCGACTTTGATCCATGTTCTATTAAAAGTCTCGTGTTGTTTTTTTTTACCAAAGTCAGTAAGGGAAAACCCCAACCTATTTTTTAAAATTTTAAATGATGGATTCATGTTTAAATTCATAACCAAAACATGAGTTGAATTATAGCCTACTGGGTGCTATTCCAGCTATAGGCCCTTACGCAAGTCTTTTTTTTTTTCGACGGCAGGGCGCTGCCCGTATTTCCCTTTCACAAGTCTCGTGTTGTTGATAGAAAAAAGTCTCGTTCTGTATTGCATGGAGGTAACTAAGGGATGTGAGAATATTTTGTTTTTATATACTTGTCAGCTTATGTAAATCTGTACGTATTGTCTAATCCGACTAGATCTGCATAAGCTCACATATAATCTGCGGATTACAAAAACAGCAACGAACCGCACTATGAAGAACCCAATTAGCAGCGGTGGGGGACAGCGAGTGAAGTTGCCGCGCAGTGAGGTGCAAAATGCTCACGACGAGCAGTGAGGTGCAAAATGCTCACGACGAGCCCGATGGATCCATGGATGAGGCCGGTGAGGTCTGCGACTCTGCGAGCGCACGCTGTTGCAGCTCAGGGTCAGCAATGCAATGGGACGTGTAGTCCAAAACAACACGCACACACACGACCTTGCCCAGTGCCGGTGAAGCTCAGGGTCAGTAATAAATTGGAAGCAGATGTGGACGCATGGTTTTCAGTGCCCTGCCAAGCTCCCCACTCCCTCATCCACAGAGAGACGACACACACCTGGGGTGTGTTTAGATCCCAAAATTTGGTGCAAAAATTTTGGAGGAATGTTACATCAAAGCATTTTCCAGACGTTTCGTTTGTTAGTGGTATAAATATTATCCTATTTTGACGTAATAAGGCTCAAAAAGAATCGTCTCGTAATGTACATCTAAACTGTGTAATTAGTTTATTTTTTTTACCTACATTTCGTAAATTGGGAAGTTGCATGTGCCAGCATGGTTTTGATGTGATAGGGAATCTTCTTTTGCATAGTGGAATTTGGGAGAAAGTTGGGCTTAAAAACACACCCCTGGGCCCAAGCTTTCTCTCTCTGCGTTTGTCTGTCTCGCTCCGTACCGTCTAATAGCACTGAAAGATAGGCAGAAAGTATTACTGCGCTTGTCTGTGCCTGCACAGCCAGTACTGGTGTCACTGTAGCGCACACTGCTGCCACTACTCTACTAGCTCTACGACGGGCCGGCCGGCCAGCCGGCATTCACGACGACGACGAACGGCACGGCACGGCGGCCCTCCTGTATCAGCGATCTGAAATGAATTGCTCCATGATTTCTGATGCATGCATGCCAATTGTTCTGCTGCACAAAGCTAGTCCTAGTAGCAGCAGCGACTAGCGAGCTCTGAAGTCTGAACTGAACCGGTTCAAGTTGAACCATATTCATTTCATTTCACGGATGGATCGATGGATTGTTTAGCTGCATATATCGCGGAATAGTGTAGTATTTGCTTGCACGTGATGGGCACTGAAGAATATATGCGTTGTGCTTCTGCAGGTGACGTCCAGCCTCTATCCATTACTATATTGGTGCTACGATGTGTTTGTCAAAAAAAAAAAATATTGGTGCTACGATGTAAAGGAAAGATTGTTGATCATGTCTTCTTGTCGATCAGATGCTCGCCACTTAGTAGGTTGTCTTTATATAATAACATCTGCCCAACTAATTTCTGGTGTTTAGCGCTTCGTCAGCGTAGCTTTGCTTCCCACTTGCTGACTTAAACCTGCGTACTGGCAATACGTGGGAGAGAGAGAGAGACCATAGCTTATCAATTGCTCTGCCATTTGTAGGCCCTTACTTAGGCTTAAACTCGACAAAACGTATACTCACTTCGTCTCTTTATATGTCATGTTTGGTTTGTCCTAAAGTCAAATATTACAATGTTTAGCCAACCGATTTTTAAAATTATATAATTTCACAATATATGAATTATATATTATGATAGTATTTCAGGTAATAAATCCAAAAGTATAAATCTTATGACATGGAACCATAATTTTTTTTAATAAATAAACAATACACAACGACATTTTTTTTGATTTAGAACAAACCAAATATTTTTTTTTTAAGGCGAAGCTTAGCTAGTTACTTCATTAAAAGAAGTTAGAAAGTTCATACACGACTTGTGCTCTTATGTGGCGAGGTGTAGGGATGATACACAAGTAAAAAACACTAACACAAACCAAATATGATATATATAAAAAAGGAGGGAGTACTTAGCTAGGTTACCATTTCAAAGCCTTAGATCTCACCATATATGTAAGACAATACACCATGAGGGCAGGAGCCAGCTCTAAGCATGTTTTTAATATTCAAGACCCTAGCTCTTGATCAAGACCCTAGCTAGCTCTTACACATATTTGAAGATCATCATGTGAGAGTGTTATATGAGTCAAATCATACTAAGAGTCATTGCTAAAAATTAACATTATTGAAGCTATATATATTGGCGTACGCAGAGCTAGTAACTGACTCATACGGTTACGAAGGTGCCATGAGTGTTTTGTAAGTACTGGGGTCGTAGTGATTCTTGTAATTTACTGCCTACTTTTTATATTTTTTTCATTCTTAGGTACTCTAACCACTAAGCTAGAGTTCTTTCGCAATAGCAAACCTCCGCTGAGTCCTATTACAGTTAGGATTTAGCTCACCCTACAATAGTATGTTTACTTATTTTTTTTATATGTATAGTAATAGAATTGGATGTGCACTCACGTATTGCACTGCATAATACAAACACGGATACGGATACCATGCATCTATATGAACATCTATGAGAGACTAATCAATGGAAAACACACGATCGAACACTCAAAATTCAAATTAAACGAAGAGTAAACGCTGTGGACTGTATTGGACTGCATACTAGTAAGCTTGTAGTACGAGTAACGCGTCACCACTGCAACATCTCAGCTCTCAGCTCTCCTTTTCATGCTGCAGATGTACGCATATGGCCTAACTCGGCAGTGTTTTTTCTTTATTTATTTTGATATAACTCGATCGGCAATACTGTTAACACGTCGTATATAAATGGACCGTGGCTTTGGATCCTTTTCAGTATGATTGCAACTGGTCCAGCATGCATATGTTTCAGAGATGTTTAATTTTACAGTGTTGCAAGCAAAATGCTCCGGCAGGGCTGCAGACGACCCTGGCGTGGCTTGCGCGTACGTGTCAGGGCATGTTTAGCTTTCTCACTCGATTTGGAAATTCTGATATCTCCTTATAGTTTTGGGGTAATGGCTTTTATGTTCTTCAGCTTATAAAGAGACCGGAGAGGGGTGGTTTGACCACTCAGCCATGAACCTCAACACCGAGGGGCTCACCGAAGGGTTCGCCTGGCCAAGCTTACGGCGGGTGGTTTTGTCGCAAGCGGTCCAGATGCAATCCCTTCTATTGTATACAGTAGTTTTTAGGTTTCGATCGGTAATGGTTTGGTTACCATTGTATCTGATTGAACTTTATTCTCGCTTAATGAAAAACGTGCAACGGCGTGGTCTTAGAAAAAAAAGAGAGATCGGAGAGGGATGACGCTCATCTCATATTTGTAAAACATCCCGGATGTGTTGAAAAATTCCTTCTTAATGAAAATACGTGGAAATCTTTTGGAAAAAAAAAAAGTTCTTCAGCTTGTTCTTCCTTCAGTACGAGACCGAGAGGTTCATCTCCTAGTGAAGCATGGGCTTCGAGGTGTTTCTTCATGTATTGGAGAAACAAATCATGCATGCTTTCTCTGATCAAAGTGCTCTCGCTTCCTTTTATTTTTGTGTTTAGAGTCCAAACGTTTGGGCAAAGAGCAACCGGCCAAAATTTGAGATGGCTGAAAAATTTCTAACATGTTTTTTGTTTGTGGTAAATATTATCCTACCATGGGGTAACTAGACTCAAAAGAATCGTTCGCACTACATCTAAACTGTGTAAAAAGTTTATTTTTTTATCTATATTTCATAATCTGGACATGCGTCTATTGGTGCATTTATTGTTTCGATATGATGGGATGTGATGGAAGTGCAGGAAAAACGAAAGTGAAACTTGGGGCTCTAAACACACCTTGTTTGAATTCGCACTGAAGGAGGCCTAATTAAGAAAAGAATCTAGCAAAAGTGATTTCAAAGCACAGTACCATGCTGATGAACTGTGTGTACTTGCATTCTGGCAAAGTGTGCGTGTCAGTTTTGTTTGATGACAAATTGTCAGTAGCGTGAATGTGTGATGTACAGTAAACAGTAGTACTGGAAGATGCGCGCAGTACTGGGTACGGCCCGGTAGTTGCCGAAAGACGAGTTTGGGGTTAAATGAACGACACAGTACCAGTAGTACTTCTGCTAGACACTGAATGTGATGCGAACGTTGTAGTTTTTGCTGCTTGAATTCAAGGTGTTTACAAAATGGAGAAAATAAAAGCGTTGCCGAACTAAACACTATTTTTCCAGCTCACGGATGCAGCTACTTCCATCTTGGATAAACCGTCTTACAAATGGGTGAATACTCACTTATCAGTTTAAATATTCATTTATTAGTTTAGAATGTTTATATACGCATTTTAAGATACTCGAAATCTTATTACGTGAAAAAAAAGTATAATCACGTACTCTATGTATAATTACATAGATAGTATGATCATATATATAGGGTTTCTCTGGTTGGTGACTGAGAAAGCTTGCCAGGCCTAGGCATGCATCCCAGGCGACAAGCCAAACAAGCCCATATTCCATACATACACACTTTTCGGTGAAGGTGTGGTACGGTGATCTTGGAGGCGGCGACCCTTCATTTTTTTCATGTGGAGAGCAACGTTTTTGGCAACCGATATCATGAGATATATTATCATTTTTTAGAGTTTTTGCCCTCTCTTAGTCAAGCACTTTACATAGAGCATCTCAAAGAGACTCTATTTTTTACCCTCTATTTGACTCTCTATTTTTCTCTCTATTTGTCTCTCCATAAAGATTACACTTTATATTAAGCATCTCACTCCAACATACTCTCCATTTCTCATCTTCTAGTGTGGCTAGCTAGATTGGCTAGCTAAATTTGGTTGGCGAAGGGGGCAATTTGAATAGCCGGATGGCTTGGCGAATTGAATAGCTAGTCTTTTGGAGAGCTATTTTAGTGTTCGGCAACCAAATTTTGGCTTGGAGAGCCATTTGGCTAGTCTCTTAGAGTTGCCCTTACAATGCTTATTGCTTTTGCACATTCTAGGTTCGTGTGATCTTTACCTTCCAGATTAGCTGCAAGCTAGTTGTTATGATTCATTGTAGGCTGTTAAACTCTTTTGTGGGTTAAGAGTAAGATAAGTGCACATCATGTTAGAGTAGTTTGTGGTAAGTTGAGCCCTAAGTTTTAAGTTTTGAAATAGACACCAAATTCATCCTCCCTTCTTAGGTGACAATGGACCTTTCATAATGTTTAAAGTTGGATCTCGAAGGAGAGGAATCTATGGGGATGCAAAGGTCCAAGTGAATGGGAAAAGACTGAAGCTTTGGAGCCTCTAACCAACAAGAAGGCACCCACAAGATGCCGGGTCTTCTCAACATCTACTAGAACTAGGGCAGACATGGCAGGTGAGAGGAGTGTCAATATTGATCCTGTTGTGATGAAAAGACTGAATTATCCTCTGAATATGGTAGGAATATGATTGCCGACACATATTGTAAAATAGGGTGGAACAAGCTAGGACTTTATTATTAATTTTACTATGAACTTGTTTCCTCAAAACGGAAGAAAAATCTAGCACTTTATTTCTAGCTTAGAGCAACTCCAAGAGGCTCAATATATCCTTTCTAATTGTCGGGAATAGATATTTTGATGGAAAATAGTCTCCAACAGCTTCTTTAAGTGGCTATCCAAATATAGCCATTATATTTTTCATCATTGCCTCTATATTTAGATGTTTTAATCTTCAATACAAGTGGATATCACAATATTTTTGTTATCTTCACTTTTATTCTAGACTTAACTATTTATTATTCTATTTTTATGGACTTTTTGTTTAGTTATTTTGCTTCCTAATCCATGTCAAATTTGAAATAACTAGTTTTTCCTTGATTTTATCTCCAATTTTAGCTATTATTTAGATTATGTACATCGATTCTCAATTTAGAAATTTTACTTTTCAATCAAACAGAAATATAAATATTATGGTTACAAATACAAATTCAGCTATTTATTGATTATACTTGATATGGGATCCTTATCTTTGTATTATTATTCTCAATTAGTATTATAATGAAATCACTAATTATCTTTATATTTAATTCTAGATTTGTCGTATTAACCATTTCTGTTACACTCTTTTGCTTAGATATACACCATGTGCAAAACTAATGGTATTTTCTTTTTTCTTATTATTGACCTTGTCAGTAAGACATTCTTGGCGGACATGATGGTGTTTTTAACACTAGTATAACAAAAGTAATGGATTGCTTGATTAAAAGTTTGTGCAAAACATTACATATACACCATGGACAAATAATGCATTTTTTGTGGAACCAAATTTTTTTATAGAGCAAAATCATGTAATCCCGGTGATTAGTAGCGGGCTACAGTTTGGAACTAACACAACATGGCCGTACAAAACCATGGGCTGAGAGACGTCCAGGCTTGTTTATTGAGTGCAGGGAGGGAGAAACTGGCCCAAAACTAGTTCATCTATCAGTTTTTCCTTTCTTTTTATTATGGTCTAACCTTTTTTTTTTTTGCTACTATGCACCTTGAAAATATTGAATTCAGGTAAGACAAAAAATATAACTAAAAACAAATCATATCATTCTAGTGATAATTAGCAGGCTTCTATTGACAAGAAACGAAACAATGATGATGATTGAAAAGGCTGCCAGGCTTCAATAGTTAGTTAAGTGAAGGGAGAGCGACCAATTGGCCCATAAATAGCCCATCTACTCTGTAGGCCGGAAGGGTTGCGATCCGCCATGTGCTACTACTTATAGGGCCTCTTGTGACCTATTGGGCCATGCATTATCTGTAAGCCCACCTGATGACTATCTGTTGCGGGATTTTGGGCCTGGTCTTGACCTATTCGGCCATAGAAGCTAGGGCCCATGATTTTCGTGAGCGCGGGCAGGCTCAGGCCTGTTTCGCTGACCGGCCCGATCGCCAATTTATTTACTACAATGATGACAACTACAGTTTTCTTTTTTCCCGTTTTCTTTTTACTCCAGCTGGGCTCTGAAATATATATAAAAAATCGTCTAAAGACCAAGCCTTGATTTTATATATCCTTGCAAAACATTCATACAAAAAAAACAAACTAAAAAAATGATGCAATGTCAAAGTCTTGTATGCAACTTGATACAATAATGCTTGATTCCCTTCATTCTCAGACCAAATGGAACGTATGGCAGAACATGGCCAGTTTATTGCAAGCCTGTACTTGTATTTGACAAGGACATTCTTCTCAGCAGAGCTATTTTTATATACATATAAGCGCGTCGGCATTACATATTGTATATTAGATGTAGCTTGTTAGAATAACACCATTACTTTACAATTAACTATTACCTATATATTCAAAAATGTTGGAATCCAACTCTCCCGTTCTAAATAACAGCTGAAATTCCTTTATTTTACATAATATATGCTACATTTCGGACCATTGCATACCACAAAAACAACTGAGTCCGGAGGTAAATCGTAGTATTCACATTAGATTCCCATAACCTAGGCTTTGATTGTTGATTTTCTGTTAAATTTCTACTAGGTATAAACAAATTACTATGGGATTATGTGCACGCTAGCCAATTGTATCAACCTTATCAATAAGATGAATTTTTGTTGTATGAATTGAATTCATATTACAAACACTCTTATAAATTCGATTGGACGAAAATTTGTGACGCTCAGCACTGAATTTTGGATTCTTCAAAAAACAAAAAAAAAAAAAATCTGAATTTCGTAGAATGTTGTAGCCAAACAACTTCTGAGTTTTTCACCGTAGAAGTGAAATTGGGCTCTAAATACGATCCCTATTGGTGGCACGAAATATTTCTCCTACGGTTTTTGCTGCATTATCATCACGTTGAAAACTGCATTTTGAAACTGGAGTTACCTTGTGAATTTCTTGGAGCAAGTTTTTTTTTCTTCCCTCTCTTGTAATTCTGACAACCTACTTATAGTCTGCTAATCAGACAAACAGATGGCCATAACTTGTATCCCTGCATCTTAACTCATCAATTAATGTGAATGTGATCATGCTATAGCTTGCTCTAGTACTCTGCAACTGAATGCAACAACGTTTCTTACAAGTAATGTGCTCTTTCTCTGATCTGTCGTCGATCTACATAGCTACAACGTAATACATCACCGTCAAATAATTGTAAGTAGATCGATGATTCTCGATCCGCATTGCCTTCCTCTAATCTACTCGTACATGTGACCAACCATATGACACCAATTTAATACTAGTTGGTACACGCTACATATTTTAGATACATTTGTTGAATTAATAATTGTAAGTAGAGTCTTACCAAGCAATTGCAAGATACATTTGTTGAATTAATTAGTGTCAACATGTTTGGTATACCGACGGTGTATTGCCTCTCGTGCTCCCATAGTCGTACCCACATCGGCTAACTGATTGCCCATTTCAGCAGTGCTTACCTCGTTTGGAACTATGCAAAGTACATATATACGAAATTGCATGACTTGTGATGATCACCACGGATCGTTGTACAGAAGAATAAAATTTGTCAAAGTTGGCTATGGGTTTCCTCTTTGAGCATTTGACGTTATCCTTTCGGTTCGCTTCTTGTTTTTCTTAACATAATATAAGGTATAAGATTCCCTAGCTTTATTTAGTTAGATAGTTTACCTTTTTCCCATTCACTTGTTCAACAATTGAATTAACTGAGTTTCCTTTTTAAAGAAATTAATGAATCCTGTTCGACCGATGGTCCAGAGAAAGCAAAGCTTTGCATCCATATAACTCTTGATGACAAAGCTTGTTTATTCATTAGCCTTTTTTATAAGAATTTAAGGTTGTTTGGTTTCAATAAGTTGTTAGACTTATTAAATTAAAAAAGTGAAATAAGTGATTTATTTTTGTCAAACGGTAGGGATTTATTAAGTCATGGGACTTATAAGTCACTTTCGCAACCATTTTTTTCTTCTTTTTCACCCTAATTTATAAGTCATCCATTTTTTCTTCTTTTTTTCACTATAACTTATAAGTCATTTGCAACCAAACATGTATGATTTATAAATTAATTAATTTTTAACCACGTGATTTAATAAGTCACTTGACTTATGAAAACCAAACATGACTTTATTCATTAGCCTTAAAATTAGCCAGCTAGTTAATAGTTTTTTTATTTTTTAGCTAAATGACTAATAAGTGGTTGGATAATGAGTTGAAGATGTATATGAACTAATAGGAACTATAAACCTGCTAATGGAACTAATAGCCTTTAGTTAATTATAGCTGATAATTTTTATTGCTAATGGATCAAACAAACCCTTAAATTTCTTTTTGCCAACTAAACAAGGCCCCAGTGTAGTATGCCGGAATTTATAGCGGTTTTGTGCGTACACGCAAGAGCAAGCAGAGCTCGATCGGCCTCAACCTCAACGCGACACGATCGGGATTTCAGGCTCACGGGGCCTTAAAATTAGAATGCTTGACCTTGACCTGGCCCTCCACCGTCCACCTCCCATGCCGACTCCTTTGTCTCCCCTCCGACGACGCCCCGTTACTGCCAGACACGTTCTTGGCGCGTCGCTTCTCTTCCTCCCATCCCATGCCATGCCATGCCGTTCAGTTAGTTCCGTTGGCCTGACAGACGAGACACCTTTGTTTCTTGGAGCTTTCATCCTCTGCCACAATTAGCTCGAGCGGCCAAGAACGCTCCCGGGGTGGCGCGGAGCTGGCAACCGTCGTGGATTTGATCTTCCCTGGGCGCGTCGAGCTCGGCCTCGGGCTCGGCGGCAGTGACGCCAGGTGGTGGGTCTTCGCCGGCGGCGGCCAGGAGCAGGACATGACGACCGCGCGGCAGTGGTGGCGCCGCGCCTCGGCGGCCGTCAAGGACAGGAGGAGCCTGTACCTGACGCGCGTGGCGGCGCTGCGGCCACGGCTGGCCTCCTCCTCCTCCGCGGCGGCAGCGGCGCTGAGGAGCCCCGAGCTGGAGGCGGCCGTGATCCGGGCCACCAGCCACGACGAGCGGTCCGTGGACTACGGCAGCGCGGCGCGCGTCCTGGCGCTGGCGCGCGCGTCGCCGCCCGCGCTGCAGCCGCTCATGTGGGCGCTGGCGCGCCGCGCCGGGCGGACCCGGTGCTGGGCCGTGGCGCTCAAGGCGCTCATGCTCGCGCACGGCCTGCTCCTGCGGTCCGACGACGCCGTCACGCCACGCGCGGCGCGCCTCGGCCGCATCCCCTTCGACCTCGCCGACTTCCGCGACCGCTCGTCGCCGCCGTCCAAGGCGTCGGGGTTCTCCGCCTTCGTGCGCGCCTACTTCCGCTTCCTCGACACCCGTTCCTCTTCGCCGCCCAGGAGCTAGACGACGACGACAACACCGGCGGTGGTTCCGGTAGCAGCGGCAGCGAGGTGGCGGAGGCCGACGGCGGCGAGGACGCGCGGCTGGACCGCGTGACCAAGCAGCAGCACCTGCTGGACCTGCTCATGCAAATCCGGCCGTACGGGGACGGCATGGAGAAAGGCCTGATCCTGGAGGCCATGGACTGCGTCGTCATCGAGATCTTCGAGGTCTACAGCCAGATATGCACGGGCATTGCCCGGTTCCTCGTCGCCGTCCTCGGCTCGGCCCCGACGACGCCGCGGCCGAGGCCGGGAGAGACGCTGGCGGACGCGAGGCGGCGGAGGGAGTGCAGGGGATGCGTGTGCTGAGGAAGGCCGCGGAGCAGAGCGCGCAGCTGTCGTCCTACTTCGAGCTGTGCCGGGGCCTGGGCGTGCTCAACGCCGCCGAGTTCCCGGCCGTGGAGCGCGTCCCGGACGATGACATCAGGGACCTCGAGAAGATCATCATGAGCCACGTCGTCGACGAAGAAAGCAACAAGAAGGAGGTGAAAGAAACGAAGGCGTTGGTCGCCGTGGAAGAACAAGAAACCCGACCGGCGTCGAAGACAGTGGTGACAAAGGAGTGGGTAGTGTTCGACGACGACGACGACAATGTCGCCGGCGCCGGCGACGCCAGGCCGGGGGCATTTCGGTGGCTACGTGAATCCGTTCGTGGCCGCGCCGTGGGACGCCGTAGCGGGTAGCTGCAGAGACTTGTTGGTTTAGCGCGTGTTTGGTTTTGGTAGCAGAGATGGAATGCCATCTGATCCGTCGGATTGCTTAGCCGAAAATTACTCGAAATTTGTGGTCTATCGATTTGACCTACTACTTTGCATTATTAGAACATTGTGAGTGAATCCTTGTAAATAGAGATGCTGCTGTACGTCCTTGGGACTTGGGAGATGAACATGAATTGTGAACCACTCCCTAAGTTCCAGTGTTAGGTTTCTCAGTTTTTTTTTTTTTTTTTTTTTTTGACATGTTTGTTACCTTTTTTTGAACATAAAGGTTTATTACTCAATTCATCTGTCACTTTTTGCTCAAACTTTGTTTCACTAGACTGGTGAGTAAGTCAAATAAAGTACTGGATGCTAGATAGGCAATCAAGCTACCTACTCACGCCTAAGCAATCATAGGCGATTATTGTGCATTTTCAAGCAGTCCAAGGCCTCGTTTAGTTGGCTAAAGTTTCTAACTCTTTTTCACTCTCTCTCCATCACATCACATTAAATACACCAAAAGATATATGTTTGGGTATAAAATGTAGGTAAAAAAATAACTAATTATACAGTTTAGATGTACATTACGGAGGCGATTCTTTTGAGCCTAGTTACGCCGTGGTAGGATAATATTTACAAACAAACAAGCGAAGCGTCTTCGGTGTGCTTTCTGGGGAGTTCCAAAGTGATTACTTTTGCAAGTTTTTCTACCAACTAAACGAGGCCCAAGTAATATCTTGGCCTATTGTTCAAACAACTTCTCCCCTTGAACACCCCTCCCGGCCTCCTCAGGCCACCCCGCCTCCCTTTTCTTCGCCCGCGGCGATGCCGGCCGGACGCTGGTTGCCCCCAAAAAGAGGCTGCGTGGCATCCCCCTCCACCTCTCCCCGGCGGCGACCTCGGCGTCCGCACTCGGGCATGGCGTTGGGCAGCCGGATCACTCGGGACCCCGGATCTCTGGCGTACCACAGGCCACCCCCTTCCCTCCCGGTGACCTTGGGAGGGGCGTCCTTAACTTGCGGCGGTTTCGCGATAGACTTGGTTGTGGTCGGCCACCCACCACCACCGGGCGGCATCGGTGGCGGGTCGGGGGCCACAGGACCCGGGTCTACATGTGCGCAAGCCACCCCACCCCTTTTCCTTCCCCGTGACCCTCGGGAGGGGCGTCCTTGGCGGCGCCCGGCCCGGTGGCGGTGGCGGAATCCGACCTAAGAGGCCTGGGAGCCGCGAGGCAGGCGCTGCGGCCTCGGCGGCCGGGCGAGTCTTGACCCCAACAGTTGAGAGCCGGCGGTTGTTGGGCCATGTTGGAGACATTGCTGGCGGTTGGCGGCGCCCCGCTCCGTGTCCGCTCTAGTGCTCCAGCTAGTGGTACGACCAACGTGCGTCGTCCTGCGTCATGGTGGTGTGGACGGTGGCACGGTTGTGCATTGTCAACGCTATGTATGTTGGCGTGGATGGCGTCGTCTTGCTCTTTTCTCGCATCGGCTACGTCATGGTGGCGAGGCTGATGTCGGTCCGTGGGTGCACCAACCCCTCTCTGTTTGTCGGCGGGTCTCTGCTACACTTGGGGATGTAGTGCCATGGCGAAAGCCTTACCCAATTTTGGGTCGATGACGGCGACGCCTTTGGATGCCGCTCACTTGCCTGGAAGCGTCCATCGAAAGGCCATTCCCCGGCGTTGTGGAGGCGGTCGCTTTGTGGCTTTTTTGCATTCTAGCGTCCCACGTCACCCCCATCATGGTCGTCTTGGTCGCTTTGCTGCGCCTAATTGCGCTTCATGCTTCTCCTCACTCGGTTTGCCTAGCTAGTGATTGTTGTAGTCGCAGTCTTCCACGGATGCTTTTCCACGTTGTTGGTCCATGCTTGGTCGGATGCTTTGTCGCCGGTCACATGGAGGGTGAGTTGTTGTCGCTGTTTATCTCGAAGATACTCCTTACCCGTGGTCCTGAGGACAATGGCCTCAATGACTCGGAGGAGCAATCTCCATGGTGCTCCTCCTCGCCCGTGGTCCTGAGGCGCCCTCAGTGACTTGGAGGAGTCCGCCTTGGTCCTCTTAGAGGTCCTCCTCACCCGGGGGTCCTAAGTCAGCCTGGGCATTCAGTAAATACCGAATCGATCGGTTCGGTTCTTCATTACCTATGCGAATTCGGTTCCTGCGAAATCAGTATTGATCGGTTCCTAAAAAACTTCGATCTTGTGGGAATTCGGTATCAATAAATTCAGTTCGGTTCGGTATTTACCGAATAGTGCGGAACTGCTCACAAAGAAGATGTAATAGCGTTTTTAAAAACTAATTTTGACATGATTTCATAGATAATTATAGTGCAAAATACAAATACATATAAAAGTACACATGACTATAAGTGTGAGTGCCAAAATTACATAATATAATAGTCTATAATGGTAAAATTAATAATATGACAACACTTAAACTTATCACATTTCGGGTAACTTTGGTAAGTTCAGTAAATTCGGTTCGGGTTCGGTATTTACCTCGGTACTTCGGTTCCTGAAAACTTAGAACCGAAAATGGAACCGGATATTTTAGTTTCGGTAAGGTTCTTGGTAATTTCGGTTCGGTTTTCGTTTCTCGGTATTTTGTGCCCAAGGTGGGTCCTGAGGGCAATGTGCCTCTTAGTGACTAGGAGGAGTAGCGTTCGTCTTTTTTGGCAGATGCTCTGCTGTCGAGGCAGCTATGACGTAGTTGGTTTTCGTCTATTCTGGCAGATGCTTTGCTGCCGAGGCTGTTTGGACGGATGTTTTGGCGTCCGAAGGTTTCATCTACGGCTTCACTTATTTGCTAGCTACCAATGTGTTGAGCTATAATGTATTAGGTTCAGTTGCTGGGTTGTCATGTAGAGGGTCCCCCCTCATGTTTTCTTGCTTTTTCGTTTATGTTGTGGAGTTCGTTGGTAATCCTTGATTACTCGTGAACCCTTTGTATCATCTATGTGTAGGTCTATTGACCATTCTCTTCTCCTAAATGAGAAACGAACTATATCCCTGGTCTAAAATTCAGAGTAATTCCTGGAGGACATAGTCTAACATTATTGATCACGCACACATGGTTGGATCAATTTTCATTGGTAAACCAAGTAGGACAATCATTCTAAGCGAAAACCACACGTAGATCAAATGTGTAAGTACTATACAAGACGGTGCTCCTTCTAGGAGTGTGCCTAGCACCGATTTTTCGAATGAAGGTGATCCATCTCTACCTCATCCAGCCACGGTTGCTTGCTTGACTAACTTGTAAGCATATATAAAGACTCTTGTGAGTAGTAGTATGAAACACCACCGTTGCTTGCTTTTGACTAACTTGTAAGCATAAAGACTCTTGTGAGTAGTAGTATACGCAACCTGTAATCATATAGGATTAACGTGTAAGTACACGTCAATGTCTTGTAATTCATGGACGCAGGATGTCTTGTAAGTACAGCCAGCAAGAGTGGCTAGTTCAGTGCGGGCGAGGCTAGTATGCTGTTATTATTCTTGACGTGAGATCTCAAATAAATGTCTCTGACTTGCACATTAATGCATGACTTGGCAATGTTCCTTTTTGTCACCATATAGAGTACTCTCTAGTTACTTTACTTCCCTAGCTGATGTTATAATCACGATTTCAGGGCCAAAACCTGATACAAGCATATTGATCGATTTGCTTCTCTCACTAATTGCATATATACATGTGTGAGTCATCCCCATCGGATATGTTGTGTTGTTCAATAGTCATCTCTTTATGTTGTTTTATATAGAAGGGGCATCATATTGGCTATTTTGTCTACATTATTGTTTGAGAGGAAGAGAGAAAACAAAAGCACCTTGCAAGTAAGGATTCGGTTTCAATGAACCAAAATTGCATGACATTCCACAGTTCCAAACAATGATTCTAGTTTTTGATACCAATGATCGGTTTATTCTACATCTTAAGGAAAAATTAGATATCTAGAATGGAGAATAGGACACTAGCTAGAAGCACATTGACTTTTATCCATCTCTCAAGCTCGTGTTTGATCCATTTCATAAATTCTCAATTCGCGCGTCGGTGTTCTAGCTAGATCTGTGATCGGTGACCACTGAGCGCCCACCTATTCTTTCCCTGACACATTGAGCAATTATTGAGGAGCCTTCACATCCTTGTGTTGTGTCGAGCACGGACTTTCTGTTCCCTGTACAAAGTTTTTAAGAGTTTGGCGACAACACCATACGGTGGGAGATCGACAGGTCGAACAAAGGACCGCACTGTAATTCCTGTTCCCCCGCCCGATCAATACAAATGCCTACCGATCTAAACAATGACCTTCATTGTCTTCTGAAATGTTAATTTACTGCTAATATAGTTATTCCCTGTTTGGATGTCGTTTTTTTTTCCTTGATAAAAGAACCCCATGGTATCAAAAATTAGCTTTAGAGATAAGACGTGTACAATCTTTATATAGTATATATATAAAAAAGTTTCGAATGGAATTTGTAAACCTAAGAAAAACTAGTTTCGGCAGTAGCAGTTTTCATAACTATTCTTATTATATCTATTGCATCCAATCATCTTAGTAGTCTTTCAAAACCAGAGTTTAGGCCCGTTTGGAACAAAGGTTTGGCGTAGGAATTTTGCAGGGAAAGCATTTCCTTTGGTTTGCTTACGTCACATCTTTGTTTTGGATTAAAGGATTGGATCCTTTTCGTTCCTCTGGAAAGGCTAGCTACCCTTCATAAAAACACGGGAATGAGAACATCCACTCCGACTCAAGTTATTTTTTGGGAATGAGAAGTCCGAGGCATGCGACAGAGAGGAGGTCGGTATGAAGCTTAATGAAGTATTTGTTTTGGACCAAGAGCGCCGGTGCATAGGGCTGCGTCATCTCTTGGAATATATGAGCAGGAGGTACAGTATATGGTTGACAGGAGAGAAGAGCATTCGAGAGAAGATGAGCAGTAAAGAGATAAGAATGCAGTGAGTTAACAACCAATGGACAAAATGACACAACTCTATATGTAAATAGAATTGGTCCATGGACCGTGCGCGCTGCGCCACATGCCCCTTTTGCAAGACCGTTTTACTTAGATAGGATAAATTTACTAATAAAAATATGCAACTAATAAAGTATATATTATCATTTCATTAAGCACTAAAAATGACTCTTTATCATTCATGGTTTTAATGATTCCTATGTTATGAATTCCTGCATTCCAAACACCCTCATGTTCCGTTCCTGTATTTTTGAAATCTTACGGTTTTCCACCTTCTACCTATTCCTTTGTTTTCTACTTTTTCCACCTTCTACCTATTCCTTTGTTTTCTACTTTTTCCACCTTCTACCTATTCCTTTGTTTTCTACTTTCCTATGTTTCCTTCCATTCCTACTGTTTTGTATTCACGTATTTTCCAAACAGGCTCTAGAAACAATAGATTTAGTAAGCTGGCTAGTTTTGGTCAAGTAGAAACGCGAGAACAAGCTCGATTAATTGCACGCAAAGTTCATCAACTATGAGTGTCCGGAGTTCCAGGCGGAAGAATATGCAGATCTTTGTCCATTTCCATTGAGACAGAGCGGGCGGCAGAGCACATGAAACCATGCTGCCGTTGCCGCGACAAGCGGGGGATGCCGCCGAAAGGGCCAGCACCACTGCTAGGAAACAGGGATTCCACTAGGCTGTTGATCCTGTCACGAGCCGACATCAGCCAGTCGGCCAAAAAGTTGTACAGTATTCAGTTAGTACAAACGGGTGGCCTTCAAACAACACCGATGCGAGCCAATCAGCCAATCTATGCCAAAACTTGTAAAACGCTTTTTTGGTACTAGTCTGGAGCTGCTCCAGAGTTATATCGACTTTTTTTAAAAAAAAACTAATTATATCGAGTTGGGGTAACTGCGGTTTGCACCTAAAGCTGAAACTGGTGAAATGGAGATTCAGACTATTCTACCAGAGAAATGCCTAGAGCGACCAGCATCCCCATTGCGAGGGAGATCAGCTGAGCTAATGAGCTTTTGAGGGTTGTTTTCTGGTCGTTCATCTGTGGGAGGACTCCCGCCACAGCAATGTAAATGAAACCACCTGCGGTGAAACCCTGTAAAACATGACAGTTGGCAAGGCAGGTGGTGTGTTAGCTTCAACAATGAGATGTGCCAACGGTACAAAATGAGTGCATGTTGGGTGGGTCTTGTTTCAAAGAGCGAACCTCAATCAGGGAGGAATGTCCCGGATCTTTACCCAAAGACAATGCCTGCACATATAGTAATGTGTTATATGCAGGGGAAAAAATCGTTTTACCTTTGGGTTAATGTTTTTAGAGAACTCACTAGTGCTGTTCCAGCAAGAGCAACCAATGCAGAGAGAAAATTGAAGAATAGGGCCTTAGATACCGTGAAGCCTGACCGCACAAGGATACCAAAATCTCCTACCTTAACACAGAAGGAATAGAAAGTTTAAGATCAATGAAGTAGGAGTAATTTCTGTATGAGTGAACAGCTGTTCTGACAATGAAACACAGGGTGATTGTCGCTAAGAAAACTGAAGGTTCGAGGTGAGCATCTAACTAATTTTCTTAATCTAGTTCCACAGACCATAAAAACATCAGATGATTCCACTTCAATAGATGTTACTCTCTCCATTCCAAATTATAAGACGTTTTGGCTTTTTAGTTTGTTATATATGTATCTAGACATAGTGTATATATATCTAAATCCAGAGAAGTATATTAGCATGAGCTAGTTTTGCCAGATGCTGCCTATCAGCACTAATACCGTGTAACACTGACAGAAAGTTAAACTGTCACGCATCAGGAAAGTCATACTGAAAGTACTATGGTGAAAGTTAAGTTAATCTAATGGCGACCATAACCTCTTGGGGAAGTTCATGTGCAAGCAGAAATAAAGTCCTGGACCAGCCACCAACAGAACCATGTAGTAGAAAGGCACTCCCAAGAGCCATCCCATCAGTGAAGTTATGCTGCATCATTCACATGAATTTCCATCAAAATCCAAACTAGCAAGTACTTCAGAAATCTAGCACACAAACATGGTTCAGGTGGAGACTTACGACACCATCTGAGAAAAAGGTTGAGGTAGCCAAACACTAAGTTAGAGTTTGAAGTTGATGAACCTTCACTTGATGATACTTTTTCAGGGGGCAGGATCACTTTCAGAATTGGCGGGCTCTCCATCAGTGGCTTTGGATGAGCTCCTCTGTTCATTACAGGCACATCATGTTCATAAACCATAAGTGGATCACGTACCTCATTAAGTGGGAGAAATGCAGACCCACCCATAAAAACTGAGAGCCAAATAATGATCTAATTGCACAGAATGTATAATATAAAGAAAGGAAATGCATAATATGCTGCCCGTGAGCTCCAGAGATTTGATAGTGCATCTTATACTATTGTGCATATACTTACTGAAAGCTTGCTACAAGATATGGTTCATGCATATACACATTTTATATTTTAAGTTCTACAGCTTAGAACCATAATAAGAACTATTAGTTTCTACAGCTTATGCAACCATCTGGTGCCAAAAAAAGGGCCTGTAGGCCAAGTTGAGGGCAAATGGGCAATAAGGCATCATTTATGTTGATCAATTTTACCCACAATCTTTATGTTCTTTTTTGAACTTAAATGGATTAGTACCTATTCAAACCTGAGTGTCAAAACCTTTCCTTTTAGCTTTTCACCAAATGTGAAAAATAGGTTGGTGCTGCCCTTCAACAATTTCTTTTACAGACACACTTTACAAGTTGATTCTCCTTTATTCAGTGCCTTTTTCTATAACATATTCAGTGCTTGAATTGCTACCATGGATGATGTAACACACCACACTTTCTTAGAGCCACCGGTTAGTTTTCATAATTAAACTTTCCCATACTTTAAGAGATAAATTGTATGCTCAATGAGGTGCTCTGTTGCACTTTTTTGCCATAAAACATCTGATAAAGTGTGCCTGGACATATTTTCCTTTGACTGAGCCAAATATTGTTTGCTATCCTTTTTTTTTAGTTTCACATAGGCTATGGTTTCTTAAAAACTATTATGTTTCACAAGAATTTCCTATGCACATTTTCCTTCAATGCCTTTTTATTTTAACAAAACTTGGCAACTTTTAAGTTCCTAACATCCTTTTTTCTTTGCCAGAATAAAAATTGATAGCAGAAAGAACACATAACTAATGATAATGCCTTGGGAAAACATACCAGATACTTTATATGTTTTGCATCCGAAGCAGAGTTCAGTTAGATATACCTTTGCGTATAGTAGCTTTTGATTCCTGCCCATCACTTATTTTTTCAGTGGCGCCATCAACTAAAGGTTCCTCTTCAGTATGATCAATGTCTTTAGCATCGGTATCACTCTTTTGGTGATTCAATTTGGCTTTATCACTAGAATCATGTCGTTTGTGATTATGATGATGGTGCCTGTGACCCATGCTATGAGCTCCATTTTGAGAATTGTCTTCAACATACCTCACAATCTTCTCAACAATAAAAAAACAGTACAATGCCAACTGCATGGAATAGTAGTTGAAATTAGACATATGCAGAAAGGGAACATATTAAGGAAGTTAGATGCACGTGGAAAGAAAACAAGTCAAGGACTACTGAATAATAACATGTGTGGAATATATACATGTCACTAAGAACAATAGTGATTAATGCTTGTGCAGATTTTAACATGTCAGCTGGAGGGCAGTGACATCCAACATACTTTGGGTTAAAAGAAAGACTCTGCAGCTGAATCAAGGAAGGGGCATCTCCATATGGCAAAACAAAAAGTTCATATAGAAAACACATACATCTGTAGGGATATACTCACATAGTATAGACAACCCCACAGAAAGATCTTCCAGTGAGTGTGCATGTGCATGCTCATGACCATGATCATGACCCTCATGATCATGCAGTGAGAATGCCCTCCACCTGAGCAGGAATTAAAGTAACAAGTGAGAGAGTGCTCCTATGGCGAATGAAGTAAAAGTGTTGCATCTACATCATGTACCAAGTGAAGATCAGAATTAAAGGAATGCAATATACAGTGGTGTTGTATGGATGTGGTGGCCCAGGTATCAATATGATGCTAGCACACGCAACATACTATGATACTTTGGAGATTCGACACTTCAGTTTATAACTCATAGCATATTAGAAAAGCACGCGCAAGAGATGGCAGGAATTAGAACAGTTTGATCCAATTGGTTCACACAATGGGTAATTCAGAGGTTTAGTGAATTTAACAAAGCAGGGCAGTAGGCAAAATATGCATGGAGCTATGCGCCTATGCTTCTTTTTAAAATTACAAGCAGCTTGATTTAGGGTCATAAATTACACTGGAGTAAATACAGCATTTCTCATTTATTAACTTTTCTGGGACCTTTTCAAAATCCACCCATCTACACCACCTATGTCCTATGGCAGTGAAAATACGGGGGCCACTAAACAGTCTTGGAGAACCGAGGTATAACTACATAAGATATAGAAACAGTTTCTAGCTCAAGACGATGTAGATGATGGAGAGACAAAACATTAAGTAGTAAGACACAAGACAGCAGATATACATATACATGAACCAAGCAGAAACAAAAGCAAGAACCAAAACAAAACCTTAGCATGTATCAAAGGATATACCAAAAGCATGTGGCAGTTGATGAAGAAATGAATCTCCAAGCATTGCTCCTGCCTGCAGGTTACATTGGAAGTTTGAAACCAAACAAGAAAAGCACATAATCTGTAATATCATTGATTCTGAACAAAGTAGTAAAATTAGTCAATAAGAATATAAGATCAATACTATAGAACCTCAATACCTCATACAGATACTATTGGTGCAAGACAATGTCATAAATAAGCTAAATAATCTCAAAATTATGGGGCATCTTTTCTGAATATAAAATTTTACAAATATCTAAAAAATGTAGGTTTCTTCTGAATGCATTTGCGTATTCATCTGGATAAATGCTATATACAGAACCCATTAGGAAAAAAAAATATGTTAAAAGCAAGGGCAGAGGATGTATTAACCATCTGCTTTTCTATTTATCTTTAGCAGGAGAAAGGAATATAACTTTGTATATGAGAAAGTGCAATCATCACAGATCTGATACAACTTACGGTTTTATTTAATCAAGCATGTGCTTCAAATAGATGACACAATTCCATTTGTCTGCTTTTGTGGCACTGTTTGGTTGATTTGTTCTTACTGAATGAGTAGAAACACATCAGAATTAAATTCAATACAACCTGAGTTTTCTATGTTATTTAACATCCACCATGGGTAAATTCAATACAACCTGAGTTTTCTATGCAGGGTCAATTGCCTCCAAACAAAACAAATTCACAAGATAACAGATTGTTCATCTTTGTGAGTTTCACTGGATGCAGATATTACTTTTTATTAGATTGTAACTGCAGAAGATTATCTTAGGATACATTAATTTCAAGCTGCATTCACTAGATCATGGCGGGGGAAATTGTAATGTAATTGGTTAGGTAGCTCTGAGGGTTTGCCAAGGAAAACAGTGAACCAACTAATCAATGAGTTGAGTAGATTGCAGACAAATATGCATTTGCTAGCTCGATTTATCAAAATCTTCTAACAGCCTCACACTCCACACTTACCCCAAACACTGCAAGAGAATCCACCATGGCCTTAGACGGTTTCCCTGAACTGCCAGAATCGAAACAATCCAGACAATCAGGACATGCACAGATGAAGAACAAGCAAATAATCCCCAAATTGCAATGGGCCAAGCGGGGGCACTCACAGAAGATGACCGGGAGGAGGACGAGGCAGACGAGGGACGCCATACTGACCAGCAGCGAACACCCCATCGCACTCAGCCACACACCTGCTCCATCAAATCCCCCAAATCATTCAATCGCCTCGGAGTAAATCGCGCCTCAATCAAGCGGAAAAACGAGCAGGATCGGAACCAAAAATGCCTAACCCATGGGCGATGTCTCCATGTCGTCGTGGCCGTGGTGGTAGTGGTGGTGGTGGTGGTGGCCGTGGTCATGGTCGTGCTCGTCGTAACCGAAGGACTCGAGCTCGAGATCCGCCTGCTCCGCCATCTCCTCCGGGAGCAGCCGCTGGATCTCGCCGTGGCCATGGCCGTGGTGATGGTGGTGGTGATGGTGGTGCTCATGGTCCGCGCCGCCGCCGCAGCTGTCGCCGTGGCCGTGGTGATGGTGCTCGTGCGGTTCGTCGTGTCCGCCATGGTCGTGGAAGGGGCAGGAGGACTCCGAGTGCCCTGCGGCGGAGCGGCCAGGGCCACGGCGGCCGCCAGGAGGAGCAGGACGGCGGTGGCGTGGCTTTGGCAGCGCATTAGGGCTCGCGCGTCGGTGCGCCCGCGTGGGGTTTGGACTTTGGGGGCAGTGTCAGATCAGGAGGCGGAGGAGCGCTTGCAGACGCCCTCGATGGTGACGACGACGACGAGCACGAAGAGGAGCACGAGTATGCCAATCACCACGCCGAACGTCACCACGTCCATGCCCGTCCGATTTTATTTTGTAATTAATTAATCAATTACACTCCCTCAATTAACTCGGGAAAAAACATGTGACAAAAAATACAAAAATACACAAATCAAACCAGATCGCTACGGCATGAAGGATCAGAGGGTCGTTGTGACTGTGAGCCCCAGAATTCTGACTCGGCGGCGGGGAATTCGGAATCGGAAGCTGCTCTGACCTCGTGCTCCACCGTAAGCAGAAGCAGCGTACTACACTTTGTGTCGGTGGCAAGCAAGGTGTTCTCCAATTGCGAGAGCACCGCGATGATCGGGGGCGTCCACAGCACTACAGCACTGAAGAGAGGATCACTGGTTCACTGGATGGAGGACGGAACGGAGCCCGATCGAGCCGGGTTTCATGGCGGTGATTGCGATGCAGACAGGATGCGGTGGTGGTTGCAGGTAGACGAGAGGGGAGCGTGATGAAGAGTGTGTGCATCAGTCCTTGGAGCAATACCTTTGGGTCTTTGGTTGGGCTTTTAAACATGTTTTTGCTTTTGTTTTAGTACAAAATTGGAAGCACGGTAGACTTTGCTTTTAGCTGTTTTTAGGTTAAATATTTATCCACTTGCCACTGGTTATGAACTTATCGGTTGGTTTTTTTTCTGTTTTCACCTTTCGTTCGCCTGAGCTCCTTCGACACTTGTCCCCACGCCACCGCGACGAGCTCCGCCAACCGCCCCTCGCGGAGCTGCCTCTCCCTCTCCGATGCTCCCTCCCGCGAAGAGATCCGTCGGCCTCCCCAAGCCCCCCTCCGTCCCCGCCCCTCATCAAGATCCCCGCGGAGCTTCCGTCGCCCCCCCGCCGAGCTGCCTCTCCCTCTCGGCCGCTACCTCCTTCGCGAAGAACTCCGCCCGGCCGACCCTTGGCCCTCGTCGGACGTCCCCCGCCCCCGTCGAGATCGCGACAAGCTCCCCTCTCTCGGGGCGGCAAGCCCCTCCCCGGTCGGCGGGAAGGGCGCCCCTCCTGGCATGGCAAGCACGGGCGAGAGGAAGAAGAGCAATCTGTGTGTGACACATGGGTCTTGCTTGTAAGTGAGGGGGCTTTTCTAAAAGCCTAAAGCAGATTCAACCAAATGGGCTTCCATTCATCCCACGATAACTTTTCCAAAGCTAGCTACTTTTCCAAAAGTCACAACTCACAACTGTGTTTTTCTAAAATCCACGGTCGAACCAAACACACCATTTATTTCTTGTTCGGGGTTATCTTTCCCCGCTCCTTGAGTCTTGACATGAAAGTCTTTTTTGCCATCTAGGTTGTGTTTAGATCTAAAAAGTGGCTAAAAAGTGAAATTTGAAAAGACCGTGTGACACTTTTTGTTTATATGTGGCAAATATTATCCAACCATGAGCTAACTAGGCTCAAAAGATTCGATCTCGCAATGTATATCCAAACTGTGCAATTAGTTGTTTTTGTTTACCTACATTTCATGCTCCATGCATCGTCTTTTGCTACATTTAATAGTTCAATGTGATGAAAAGTTTTGATAGATGTGTCCAAACTTTGATGAACTAGACAAAAAAAATGTTAGTGACATCTTTCTTCTTTCATTGGCTCTGAGGTCCTCACATCAGCACCAATCCGTCTATAATAATATAATAATAATATTTGTGTTCTTGGCACCGGCAGCAGATGGGGCAAGGATGGTGTGTTGGTTCAGATCGATCAAAATCAGAAAGTCAGGAATTGAGTCGAGTGAGTGAAGCGTATCGTGCGTGTGGAGTCCGGTTTTTCCCAAGCTAACTTCCCAGGCTGGCATTTTTCTGGCCACATGTTGTTGTGGGCCCTCCCTCCCCATGCAGACATCCAGGGCGTCGGCGGCGGCTCATTCCCAAATCTAATCCCTAAACACTAAATCTAATCCCTAAAGACTAAATACTAAACTGTAATCTATAATCCCTAATCCCTAAATACTAAACACTAAATCTAATCTCTAAACACTAAACTATAATCTATAACCTCTAAACACTAAACACTATATGTAGTCCCTAAACACTAAATCTTAAACTATAATTCATAATCCCTAATCCCTAAATACTAAACCTTAAACTATAATTCATAATCCCTAATCCCTAAACACTAAAATCTAAACTCTAATCCCTAACCCCTAAACACCAATCATTTGTTGTGTGGCTGAATAGGGGATGTTGCATGAATCTCAAAGTGAAATTGTGTGGCTACAAAATAGCCTTCCCTAGAAGTTGCCTTTGTTTTATGCTTTGTTGTGTGTGGGCGTGTCCAAATTGTTGTGAAATAATCAATGTGGATGAATCTCATATTCATGCAACACGAATCTTAAAACAAGAGAAGAAAATATCAAAAGAGGACTCTAGAAACTAGGAGAAAAATCACCTATAAATAGGGACCCCCAGCTCCCATTATAAAACATCATTGGTGAAAGTGACCGCAAGAAATTAAGAATCCTCTCTTCCAACTTTCTCTTGTCCCATGTTCTGTGTTCTAGCAAATTTTCTAACACGAAATCGTTCTTTTTGAGTCTTGTGACCCAGTACAAAACACCCATCTAAGTGCCTTAGATTAGGGCTCATTTTTAGACATTTTTAAGGACTGCATCTCAGTTAATGTTTCGGTTAGAAGTAGATCACATTGCTTGCTTAGAGATGAGAAAGATTTTGTGATGGGCGATGGGTAAATATTCTGTGATCGACGATGATCATTATGTGATGAACGATAGGGAAAGATTACGTGATCGGCGATGATATTTTCGTGCCATTTTGTTATGGGTCTATTGCGATTCTACCCACGGTTAATAGCCCATTGTGATTTTATCATGCCTTTTTTGGTATGTTACGATTTTACCCATATTACGTTAAAACGAAGCTTAAGTTTACCTTACCTTTAACTCTGTTAGTTACTTGGACAATAAAAAAACAAAAACAAAACCCTTCATAGCCATGTGAAAGTACACTACTGCCTTTTATCCTATTGCCTCCCCAATTCCCATCTCCTCATGTTCGGTGGTTCCCTACTCTACGTCGTACCCGTAAAACCCTAGTGCGGTACACGGAGCAAGGAAGTCACGCTATGGGCGACGGGTCTTTGGTCCAACGGGAGTCCTCGAGCCTCCGGCCCCATCGCGTCGGGTGGGCTTGGACCGGTGGTGCGGTTTTCGGCGGCGACGCGGCTCCAGCGGTTGGTCGGCCGGTCGGCGTCGGCGCGTCTCGGCGGCAGCGGTAAAGTGATCCGCGGCGCATCAGCGAAGGGAGGCGGCGCCAAGGAGCCAGAGGCTGGTGGGTCTAAGCCAAGGAGCGGAGCCGACATTTTGGTTTTAATAATGTTGTTGGATGGTTTGGTTCCACATGGTTATTGATGTTGTTGGGACCTATGGCATGCAGCGGGTGTTTGGTTGGATGTCTAAAACTGCCACCGCCACGCCGCATGCGCCACACTTTATGGCGAGTTGTGGCGAGCAAATCGGCCGCCACACTCAACACCGCACAGCATGCAAAAGTTGTACCACCACGCCTAGGCGAGCAGCAACCAAACGCCAGCCTTTCGTTTGTGGCCGTCGAAGTTGAGTCAAGACGAGTTATGGCGGGATCAAACATCCAGCAATCTAAAAACACCGATTAAACTAATTATCTAACTCAAAAACTAAACTAATTATCTCTTTTTCTCTCTAGCTCTGGGCATGTTTCTCCCAGCATGTCCAGCCTAGCCGCCTCCAAAAGTGAACTCACGTACTGTCATTTCGCGTCGTTCCATCATTCAATGGAGACGCATGGCTGCAGCGACCATTCCGGAGCAGCGGCCACCGGCGGACCGAGCGAACGACGGTATGCCGGTATCTCCACTCCCCCTCCTCCGAGGATTTCGTTTCATCATGTGCTCGCAGCCGGCAAGGAGGTCTAGCACTCTGCGCCTGCTATTGTCGTTCCTTCCCCATGCTACAGTCGTTGAGCTGGCCGGACATGCTTCTCGTTGGCATGAAATCATTAATACCACTATGCAAATTCAAATAACCCGTAAAATTCAAGTCATATTTAGAATATAAATATAAATATGCATAAACATTTTTCATATTAGCACAATATCCTGTACAAAATTTTTGCCTACACTAAATCATGAACATTGCCATCAGAGATGGCGCGGCATTGGATGGAGAAATAAAATAGTCTACGTACTTCGCTATGGCTATGACAACGCTCATGTGCCCCGAGCCGGCCGGCCCATTTGGGCGCATAAATGCAGCCCCGGCCGCTGATAAGCCACGGGACCATGCCATTGCGGCCGGCCCTGTTCGCAGTCGAAGTTGGTGGACACGAGTGCCGTCGCTCATCTCACACGTGTCGCCACGTGCCACCCCTGCCTGAGACGAACCCAAGTCAAGGACCTCAGGCGGCCGACCGACGAGCGACCCAGCTTAGTGCCATTCGACTTTACCGACCCATCACTTTACTTCGTGCCGCTAGAGCTTTCACGAACGCTAGCTACGCTGTGTGTGTCCCAAAGCGATGCCAGGACGCCACGTCCAAGCTAAGCATCCGATGCCATTGCCACCTGCCCACTCTTTTTTAAAAACCGCACCCTATGCTATGCCCCCGTCTCCACTACTGAATCTTCGCTGTCCCATCAGCCGAGCAACTCAACTCTGCTTCTTGCGCGGACACTTTCGTTTCCATCGAACCCAGCAGCAAACCGAGCAAACACCGTCGCCAACGTCGGTTCCCCCCTGCCTCGACTGATCCACCACCGAAGGAGGAGAGATGGGCAAGTCCTGGGCGCTCATCAGCCACCTCCACACCATTGCGGGGTACACCACTGTTCCCTTCTTTCAGCTTCTTGCCGATTCGAGCTTCGATCATCTTTGAGTGACTGCAACTCATGTCCATGTTTGTTGGTTGAACCTCTGTTCCATTTTGCAGGCCGAGCATTACCCTGCTGTACCCTCTGTAAGTTCTTCAGCATCCAGGACCAGTTTTTTTTTTATCACTCCATTATCTTTTTTTTAAATGAACCGGCAGAAGAGCTGCCCGCTATATTAAAAAGAAGGAGAAGCCAAGAAGGCCAAGTACAAAAAAGCAAAACACAACAAAAACACAAAAGAAAGAAAAAAGAAAACTCGCCCGGTTGGATTGGGACATCAACGCGGGAAAAAAACTCAACTATACTTCAATGGCCGGTTGGATTGGGGCATCAACACGGCCAACACACTACAAACACTCAACTATCACTCCATTATCAGTGCAGCGGCGTGTGAGCGTTGGGATTGGGACATGATGTTGCAGGTACGCGTCGGTGTGCGCGATGGAGAGCCCGTCCAAGGTGGACGACGAGCAGTGGCTGTCCTACTGGATCATCTACTCCTTCATCACGCTCCTGGACATGGTCGCCGAGCCGCTCCTCTACTGGATCCCCGTGTGGTACCCGGTGAAGTTGCTGTTCGTCGCCTGGCTCGTGCTGCCGCAGTTCAAGGGCGCCTCCTTCATCTACGAGAAGCTCGTCAGGGAGCAGCTCAGCAAGTTACGCGCCAGGTACCCGCCCAAGCGCAACGTCGATGACGACCACAAGGTGCACATAGCCAAGGTAGGTGAGCATTCCATAAAGCCACCATGTTCAATTCAAGCAAGCGTATATATGTTGTAGGTGTTGCTCTTCTCCGTTCGTGTTTTAACTTGTTGTTTTCTCTTACTGTTGGGTTTGACAAAAAAATGCTAGGCTGAGCACGACCATGCTCAGTGAAAGTGCAAAGACGACGTACGTACGGGAGCTGACCAGAGGAACTGTGCTGTAGATTTGGTGCCGTTCATGATCTATCCTACAGTAGATAGTGTGTCTCTGCTGCTCTTGTGGACTGCCACTCCGATGGAGCATCCTACTGTATCTGAAGTTCTGAACTGTGTGTGAGTAACGATAAGGCTCCTTCTAAGGTCTTGTTACCATAAGTCAGGTGACTAAAAATTAGTGACTTATAAGTCATGTATGCTTTTGGTTTTGCACGTGACTTATAAGTCGAGGTGGTGGAAAAGAAGAGAAAATGGGTGGACCGACAAGTCGAGGGTAAAAATAAGAGAAAATAGTTACAAGTGACTTATAAGTCTCATGACTTATAAGTCCCTTATCGCTTTGACAAAATAAGTCACTTATTTTGAATTTTTGACTTATAAGTCACCCGACTTATGGAAACCAAACATGCCCTAAAACTTCTTGGCGTTGTTCACGGTTTCACCCCTTGTGCGGTTCTACTTATTTTCAGCTACTGCAGCTGCACCAAGCGCCAGCCGCAGGCAAGTTGTTTCATCTGGATCTGAATCATCTGATCAACTCCTATGAACTGTTCAGAGATCGATAAATCGATATTGGTCCAAGCTTAGTCAAAAACTCAAATGTACCATTATATTAGCGCAATATGAAGACCGGTACCACCTCCAAAGAGTCTTTTTAGGGACTAAAAGTCTTATGCTATTTGGTTTTTACTGACTTTTTTTTTTTAGTTCGGGGATTATAAGTCATTTAAAAAATGTAGCATTATATTAGCGCAATATATGAAGACCGGTACTGATTCACTCCCTCCATCTAAATTATAAGTCATTTAAAATTTTTTTGGAGAGTTAAACCATCTTAAATTTGATCAAATTTATAGGATAAGTATATCGTGAATTATATTTCTTTATAATTTTTTTTCTATAATTTTAGTAAAACTTGAAATTATTTGATTTTCTACTTGCAATGACTTACAATTTAGAAGAGCGAGCATATAGTATAAAGTATCAAAAAATTTAGAGTACTATAAAGTATAAAGAAATTTAGAGAAAGTTGAGTGCTGCTGACTATATGAGCTATGAGCGACTATTGATGTTGCCTCCAATTAAAGATTGAGGACAGATGTTGCCACCAATTAAAGATGAGGACATAAAACCTTACAAAATCTCTAAAAACCCACTTTCTCTCTACCCTTTGATGCCGCCACCAACCAAAGATGAGGACATAAAACCCTACGACACCTTCCCTGTGCTCTGAAATCTGGTATATAAGGTTAGTCGGAGGCTCCTCTAGAAAGGATATTGAAGGAGCGAATTGTCCATCAGTAGCTTAGCGTTCTTCTAGTGCTCTCTTTCTCCCAGTAGTAAAACTTATTGAGCATTTTAACAAGATGAAAGCATCTGT
This sequence comes from Hyparrhenia diplandra, assembly GCA_015847255.1. Lineage (NCBI taxonomy): Eukaryota > Viridiplantae > Streptophyta > Magnoliopsida > Poales > Poaceae > Hyparrhenia > Hyparrhenia diplandra. The sequence goes on from JADLZK010011221.1 coordinate 49,934, forward strand.
TAGGCGTAGCTCTTAGACGACCCTTCTAAACAATGAAGTCTCGGGCATCGGTCTCTTGATCGTCGGAACATTAACTACTCCCTCCCAAGAACAGAACATTAACTACTCCCACGATAACGAACTTATGACACAAACCTTTGGACACAAGTTTGCTTACCACGTCACCCAAAAAATGATAACATAAAACCTCTATTCTACTTACCTAAGCGGTCCAAAGGATGTCTTCAACGATTTACTAGATAGCATGCTATCTATAAGATCTGATGAAAGATTAATTAATTTTAATCGTAATTCACCTTAGCACACTGAATTGAGTCTCTGACAGCCTTAACCCAAGGTTTGTGCCGATTACCAGTAACACTTCCGCAACCCACCCACCCACCCCCCTCCCACTCCCAGGAGGCCCAGGAGACCCAACCCAACCTCCCAGCAGCAAAAGGCCAAGAGCCATATCGGCGAGGCGGAGCAATCCCGCAGAGGGCAGAGGGATTCAAATCCAAAACCCTAAACCAACTCCTCCCCACTCTCGCCGGCATGTCCCCGAATCACCCGGCCGCCGCCGCCGCCAGCCCGGGATCGGCATCCGACGCCTCCGACGGCGAGGCGGGCGCGGCTCGCTACAACAACAAGCGCCGCCAAGCCTCCCCCTCCCCATCCCGCTCCCGCTCCCGGTCTCGATCCCGATCCCGCTCCAAGTCCCTCGCCCCAACAACGGCCCTAGCGCTGCCGCATCCGACTCCGACGCCGACGCCGACGCCCGCGCCCCGTCTCCGAGACGCACCAACCGCGAGGGTTCCCCGCGACAACCTCGATTCCGACGGCGGCGTCGGGCCGCCGCGCCCCTTCCCCTAGCCGTCGCGGCGAACGTTCCCCGAGCGTCCACTCCGACTCGGACGCTGACGCCGCCGTCCGCTCCCCGTCCCCGACGCGCAACCGCGAGCGCACCCTTGTCCTCCACTCCGACTCCGACTCCGGCAACTCCGCCGCTGCCGCCGCCTCCGATGACGACGTCGCCGGCGACGCCTCGCCCCTGCCTAGCGCGCGCCGCTCTCGCGCATCGAGACCTCCAACATCAAGCCCGTCAGCACGCGCCCGATGGATGTGCCCCTCGCGGCGCGGCGGGGTCCTCTGCGTCGCCCCAAGCGCCGCCCCAGCCCCAATTACCCGGAGTACCAGAAGCGGCCACCCCGGGTTTGGAGTCCTGAAGACGAGGTCACCATACTGAGTGCCCTCATTGAGTTCCGTGCCAAGAAAGGTCGCCTCCCTGCGTCCATTCAGGACACGGGCAAGGTACACAGCCAGATTATTAATCAGCTCACTGCCAATGCTTCTACGGCTCAGCTTAGTGATAAGGTCAGGCGCCTCAAGCATAAGTACAAGTTGCTGCTCACCCGTGCAAAGAATGGAAAGGATCCCAACTTTTCAACGCAACATGACCGCGATGTCTATCAACTTAGCAAGAAAGTTTGGGGATTGAAGAGTCTAGTAATGGTACGAGGGGGATCTCGTGTGGCACCTGCACACGAGGATACTGAGGATGCAGAAGAGAGCAATGAAGAGCAGGAAATCGAGGAGAGTGATGAGGACATGGAAAATGGATGGGAACTCCGTGATCGCACCAGCAAGAAGCCAAAGGCATTGACATTTGGAAACGGCAATGCTGATGCAATTGTCACTGTGGGTGATGGCAGTGGGAGAGATGATGCTGAGAAGGGGAAACACATGTACCCATACCTGTGGGAGGCTGTTGAGGAGCTTTCGAAGGAGCATCCGAGTGGGCCAATATTCAGGAAGGCGCTTGGTGTACTTGATAAATCAAAGGCAAGAGCGGTGGAGGAGAAGCTCAGGAAGTTCAGAATGTCAGAGATCAGGCAGCAGCTGCATCGGATGGACCTGATGAAGGAGACGGTGGGGATGGTGCTTGATGCTCTGGAGGGTGCATATTGATTAGGCTGAAATTGTTGTGCTGCTGGCTCGTTTATTCTGTGGCTGGTCTTTTGGTAAGATGTTGCTCAAAAAGGGTGACCTAAGTCTTCCAGTTGCCTGCAATAGGCTCGTTCTAGTGTTATGGACATATGGTTGGCTGTGTCTACTTTCATGGTGAAGGATATTGTCGTTGATCTGAACTAAACCTAGATCAAGGATTTATGACCAGTGCATGTTATCGTTCGAAATATTATGCTTTATGTGCTTAGGTGCTAACTTATGCCTATCTGTCATGCCATTGCTATGTTCCTGCTTAATGCTCCTATCTGTCATGCCATTGCTATGTTCCTGCTTAATGCTAGTTACTTCGTTGGCCGTTTGTCTGTTTCTATTTAACCTTTTCAACTGCATGTCTGCATCTGTAAATATGAACATCATCATTTCATCAGGCTTGAATCCAGCTTGATATTTGCTAAGCTCTCAACTGGATGAACTGAATGCGATCTTGGTGCACTTGTTAGGTTCCTCTAACAGGATTCATGACTGGAAAATGTAATCTGATGTGTTCATAGTTACTTTCCCTTGATGATCTTTTATATCACTCTGCTGCGCTTCTGGCTTGCTAGATGTGATTCGTCAGATTTGAGAATGCTTCTTCACGTTGCATTTGATGCATAATATTTCATTATAATTCAAATATCGAATTTAGTCAATTGCATGTTTGCGAGCAATGTGCCCATTAAGTTATCAGATCAGAGTTGTGGAATATTGCAATCTGGATGCTTGGAGAGATTCTGTAGAGCTATCCAAGTGTTTGTGTTCTGTTTGAATTGTTACAAGATTTTTTTTTTTTTTTTTTTTTTTTTTTTTTTTTTTTTTTTTTGACAACAAAAAAGTTTGTGTAATGAAGTATATAACAGATGAGTTCACCTAGGACCTTCTTAGATCATGTAGCTTTAGGGTTAACTATTATTGTTGTTCTTTGTGCATTATCATGTTCTGTTGCCATGTTCTTAGGAATCTTGGGATTGATTGATTTAACTCAAAAGGCAAATGAGTAAATAATGTTCTTTTTGGAATATTTTGTTGATTTGGGGAAATTCCGTCCCAGGTTGGGATCGAGAGTTCAAATCTTAGAGCAGGCCCATCTTATCTGATTGTAGTATGTATGGTTAAGAGCGTCAAATGGGTTTTGTACTCTTGTTTAGGATGATCAAACTTGTTCTTCTGTTGGAGCTGGAGCATACTTCTAGGAAGGAAATCTAGTTTTTTGCGTGTACAATAGTCGTGATGCATCATACTCGTGATGCATCATACACACTGGGACAGTCAGGCTCGCCCATCAGATGGGAAGGGTGTGTTCTTTCTTGTGACCTCAAAAGTGCTACAACTGTTGGCATAAATTGTACATTTGTACTGCGTCTCTGAAGCTAGATGAGAAATTTCATGGTAGTGTTGTCTGGTGTTTCAGTGAAGCACACCTGAAGGACCCTTGACCTTCAAAGCACAAAAACTTCTTGCATCTTCATGAGCATGGTGCAGGCATGATTGTGATTCTGTAGGAGCACTTTTACATGCCTTAACACAAGCGCTCAAGATAATATATTTTGCCTTTGAAACTATGAAGTATTGCATGACTTGTCATTTGTTTAACACTGCCGTCATTTTTCATTTGGTGACACAATTGAATCTACTGCACTCGGCAGAAGCTGGGACATCGTTTGTCATTTGGTGACACAAATGAAACTACTGCACTCAGCAGAAACTGGGGGTCTTATCCACCTGACTTCCCTTGGGGTCTTGCATTGCTCCTGTGGCTGAGCTGACTTCCATTAGGATCTTGCATTGCTCCTGTGGCCGATGGAAGTCAGCAGCTGAAGTTGCTGAAGACGGAATAACAATAGCATTGAAGGGCGATCGTAGAATATAATGCAGAAAGAAATAATTTCTGTCTCTCGCCATTTGGAGCAAAATTTGGCATTCTGATGGTTGGTTGTGCTATGAACTAGAGAGTTGAATCAGGGAATCATCACAAGGCGTGTTTCATTTATGGCTTAGCTTCGCCACAAGCGGATTCGAATGCATTCAGGACGAAGTGCCGAGATCTGATGATCTTCTGGAATTATCATGTGCTACATCTTAGAGCCTGTTTGGCCGAGCTCCGCCCAGCTTCGGCTCTCCTAGTAGCAGTACTGTGCGCGGAACCGGCAGGAGGACCGAAAACCCAGCTCCACCTCCTCTGGTGGCATGCGGAGCCGAGCCGTTTTTCACCAGCGCTACAGGATCCTACAGTTTATATTACTTTTCAAAGTTGGGTTTCTTTTTTCTTTTGATTGAGAGAAAGCTGGGTTTCTTGTGTCTGGTAGTCTGAAAAGGAATTCCGTCCGAAAATCAATAATCTCTTGAGTTGAACAATTTCGGTCCAAAAAGGAATTGCGTCCAAAAAAGTTGGGTTTTTTTGAACAATAATTCCGTCTGAAAAGGATCATTTCCGAAAAGGAATGCCTGACCCAAATTGATACTGGGCTTGAGCTGAGTTCCTCTCCAGCCTGGCCCAAAAGAAATTCGTCCTGGCTCATATGAAGGTTTCTGCTGCCTGTGGGCTTATTTATATGAAGCACACAGTAGCTGTTTCATTCTGCAACGAAAATTGCGAAGAATGGCAAAACTGGCGTCACGATCAATACCTGGAAATGATCCTGTTCTGTTCGACGAAAGCTTTTCAGTGCGCTCTGGCTGCTGCATAGTAGGAACTTTATTTTGTTGACGAAAGGCTGAAACTTCATCTGGTACGGCGCGTGACTGATTGGTTAGTGAGTGAAGCATTTGGACAAGTTACCACGGACAAAGGAGAAGCGGTTTCGGCGCCTCTGTTTGCTACAACTCATGAACTCACGATGCATGCATCTCTGATCTCGTCTCTTCTCGATGGGTTGGTTTCCCAGCCATTTGAGACGCAGCGCAGCGAGGAATGGATGCCGGCCCGGCCGGCCGCCTGCGCTGCGCGCGGCTGGCCGCTCGGCCGCGGTTTGGCTGCCCTTTGAGGCCTGCTTTGCGGTGAGATAACACGACAGAACATCACCCGGCCTGGTGGTTTAATCATGCAAGTGTTTTACTTGTTTTGCTTTTGTGCTGTCGTATCTGAGAGTCGTCACTTGCGTAATGGACCGTACATACATTGGAGAGATGGTCAATGCATGCATCGAAATGGAATCGGGAATCTATCGTGGATGGATGTACGGCCATTGCATCGGCAGAGATGGCAGCTTAGCTTCAACGACGATGACAAAGACTACGCGACAATGAACAGCAGTGCGAACTGTACCGTGCATGCAAAGCAAGGAAAAAATCTCCTCTGAATTTGCCTAAAACATTCAGAATCACCAAAGTCAAAAGACGTCCCAGTCTGAAGGACGGTCCTGAGTGAGCAGTGTCAAGGAAAAATCTGTCCTGAAAATCTAGCTGTTTTAGATCCTGGATCGCCGAGGTCGGAGCATGCCGAGACTTTGCAGCTTGCACGTCCTGCTGCTGCTGCTGCTGCTGCTGCTGCAGGAAGAGTAGCTTTCGGACAAGGAACAGCAACTTGGTTTGAACTGATCAGCTCCAATCCAAGTGGAAAAAGACGGAGGATCTCTTGGCTTTGCGCCGATCCGTGGATGCGCGCGGCAGGTTGTGTAGAAACAGCTAGCCGGGCGGCCTTTCAGGCTCATTGAGCTGACAGCTGAGAACTGGACAATGCAACTCTGAAGTCTGAATCGACAAACCTCTTCCCCCAGCCGCTGATATCGACGGGCCAATCAAACCCAATCATGATTGATCACTCACAGCTAATAGTACTACTCCCTCCGTTCCAATCTTTGCGATTATTTGACTCATATAAGCGCGTGTGTTTGGCCCTACTCGCCTTATTCAACTTTTTTTAATAAATCCACTTTTGTTATGACTTATTACATCACCAAAGATATTGTAATGACGTTTTTGTTTGTTTTATAATTTATATAAAAATTTGAATAAGGCGAAGCAGTCAAACACAGTTTATATGAGTCAAAAGAATTGCAAGTATTGTAAAACGGAGGGAGTACGTCACTGCATTTCTAATTAAAATGCTAGCATTACTTCTACTCCAATAAGACTTACCTCGGAGCAGGTTAGTTTGAGGAGAGTTGTATCATGGAAGTTGTATATATACGGTCATAAAGATACAGCTGGAGATAGAGACCTTACCATAAAATTATAATAACAGTTCCATCTCAGCCACTAAATTATACTAGGTTATGAAAAAAAAAAAACTATATCCTTGCCCTCGAAGACCTTACTATAAAAACAATGTGCCCGGCGTCAGCAGAAGTTTGGGTACGTCAACTGCACGGATCGTACAGATCAGCGAAGGTTTCAAATCGGCAATCAGCAATTAGGTAGTGTTGTCACTTATGCAGTTATGCACATACTCTATTCTGTATTGTGCACAAACAGTCCACGTCAAACTAATAAACTGAACTTACAAGTAGGAAGTCAGACAGAGATGGCCAGTCAGTACTCAGCACAGCAAGCAATACTCTGACTCTCTAGCATATCATTACCCTATATTTATTTATACAAATAAATGGATTGAAAGGCCGGGTCGATTGTTCCAGCCTGCTGGTAATGATTTTGATGTAGAGGCCATAACTAATTCGTTGACTGAATTTGCACTTCAAAGTAACATAGGCTAATCAGATCACAGCAGTTGATGGCAGGGGGTAAATGTAAGTATGAGCAGAATGTTCATTTCAAACATACTAGACGTTAGCGCAGTTTCCTATTGGATTGCAAACATACTGAAGATTAAGCTTGTCAAAGACAAACTTGTATATAGCCAGAGTTAGAGTTGACAGGTTCTTAAGTGCATCTTACAAGCAAGTTAGATGACGTGGAACGTGTGTGGATAGATTCCTTGAAAGTTACCACTGACGCCAACATTAAGGGCCTGGTTGGATAGATTATTCCCTCACTACAAACTCGTTGTAACCTGACAGTGCAACAAACCTGTCATTCTGACTTTTAGTTCTGACTTTATCTCACGAATCCCATACACCAAGCAGTAAATAAACTTAGTACTTCCTCGTCCTCAAAAGAATGACGTTATGGGAAATATCTTTGGTCAAATTTTCTCAACTTTGACTAGGTTTGTAGAAAATATGTGCAACATTTAAATCTTCAAATAATTTTGTTAAAAACCTAGACTTAAAGATCTTTTCGATGATACTAATTAATTAGCATAAATATTTTTTTTGAAGGGAATTAGCATAAATATTTATATATATTAATATATAATTGTCGGTATTTTAAAAATATTGACTTATCGGGAAGCGAGAATGACACTTATTTTGGGGCGGAGTGTCACGTGCGAGTGGGCCGACCATGAGCAAGGCTAAACGGCCCAACTGGCGGCAACAACCGACTTTTCCAAGAAGGGGGTGAAAGGTCCTATTGGCTAGAGGGGGGGTGAATAGCCTATTAAAAATTCTTGCAACAACACTAAGCAAACCGATTAGTAAATAAGATGGCGTAGCAATTAAGCAATGCTTCAAGCTAGCTATGCAAGCCTCCTAGCAATTCTATGATATCTAAACACACTCAAGAGCTAGGTTGCTAAGTTACTCCTAGGTGAACAAAATATGCTAACTAATTCTACCACTAGGAGCTAACAAGGCTAAGCAAACTAAACAAGCTACTCAAGCTAACAAGCTAAGGACCCTAACAAGATATACTCTCAAAGTAATGTAAAGAGATGCTTAGGATACAATACCACCGGTGTAGTGTCGAGGTTGAAGCCAATCACCGTGTACTAGAAAACTCCAACGAGCAAGAACAAGTGACACGATGATTTTTCACCGAGGTTCACGTGCTTGCCCAAGCACGCTAGTCCCGTTGTGGCGACACACTCACTTGACGATTGCTAAGCTTAATGGCGGTGTCAAATCCCCGGTGGGAGCTCAAGCAAATCGATCACAAGAGAGGGTCCAACAAGCCACGAGCAATCCACTAGTGCTCCTTTCGCGAATCTCCCGCGGGGTAAGGAACGACCCCTCACAAATCCACCGGTGTGGCCTCGAACAAGCTCCAATCGAGCTCAACACCGCCTCTTGCTCCAAGCCGCTAGGGAACCAAGCAAATTCCCAAGAGAAACGAAATCCCACGGCTTCTCCAAGGATGAAGTGCCTCTAGATGCAACCAAGCAATGCAATGCACTTCTATCACTCTCAATCTCACAAAGAATTCGAGTTATGGATGGAGAGATGAGTGGAGGGGAGTCTCACAAGTTCACAAGAGTGTTAGAGTGTTCAAATGTGCAAGAGAGACCCAAATGACCCAGCCATCCAAGTATTTAAAGAGTCCTCCTCGAGATTGAGCCGTTGGGGGTTTTTCGCGGGGTGACGACGCTGGCCGACCGGACGCACTAGCGGGTCCGGTCGCTTCCCGGCCGGCCGACCCCGGCCCCGGCGTCCGGTCCCCGACGAGTCCCCTAGCCCAATACCGACAAAGCATCTTCGTGAGTCCGGTCCGCGGCTTCCGATCGCCGAGTCCGGGTCGGTTCCACGGTCGAAGCGCGAAACATGCTCTGGGCCGGACGCGCGTGTACCGGAGCGTCCGGTCACTTCTGCTGCTTCTTCGGTTGCAGCGTCCGTCGGCCGCCGGCCGGCCCTCGGCGATGATCAACAAAACATCATCTCTGCCGGACGCATATACCGGAGCGTCCGGTCAGTGAGTCCGGTCGGATTCTAGTGAGTCCGGTCGGCCTGTTCTGCGTGTTCTTCAATTTGTTGTCGCCCTTTGCTTCAACCTTGCTTCGCCTCTTGCCATGAGTTGCCAACACGTCGAAGATGATCACGTTATCACTTATGTTAGCATGCACGAGCTGTTAGGCAAGAACAAAGTTAGTGCTCTCATGTCCTAAATGCAATATGCAAGTCAATTGGACCTAGAAGCACTTCACCAAAGGATTGTCGCGTCATCCCCTCTTGATAGTCGGCTATCTATCCTATAATGTGATCACACGCTCTATCGTGTCTTGATCACCGAAAGGAAAAACCCTATCAAGTATACCTTTGCCTTGATCTCCCGGGTTCCTCTCAAGCCGATCACCGAGCTTGACGATCCATCATGTCCACCATCATCGTCCATGTTCAGGATCATGCTTCACGTCATCCACGTAATCCTATCTCTTAAGTCACACTTAGAGCAAAGGATTAGCATACAAGTGTGTCATCAATTTCCAAAACCAAACAAGAGATTTCGTGGGGGAGGGGGCGCCGCGGCGCCGCGCCACGTCATCTCCGTCTTCATCTTAAACCCGTCATCAAGATATGATTATTTTAGGACTTTTTGGTGCGCAAGGGATATTTCAACTCAGTAGGAAAACCCATATTAGCAAATAAATAGGATTGCTTGTAAAAGGTATTCTAACCATATAAGGAAACCTTTAGAGAGATTGCTTGGATTACAACTCACACTAGGAGGGCTATATAAGTAAGGGGTCCGTAATCTCTTAGGGAGACAAGCAATAAAGAAATAATCTCGTGCCCCTCTCTCTCACCCCACCGCCGCCGCCTCCTCCCCGCATGCCGCGCGCCCCACGCCGCCCGCCCGTCGTGTCGCCCCAAGCGCCCGAGCCGCCCGCACCGCCTCTCGACCCCCTTGCCCCCCTCAACCGGCCCCCAAGTAAGGCACCGCCGCCCGCCATCGCCGCCGCCCCGAGGTCGCCGCCGACGTGTCACTTCCGCCCAATCGTCCGGCCTGTGACACGGAGGGAGTAACTATATAAATGATATAAAAATAAAATAAACAAATGGTCAAACTACGGTTTGGAGACGGTGCCATGTCTATAAGAGAAAGTATTATGGAAATTTGCGTAAGCCGCCTAAATGATGATGTGGAGGAGAGAAGGGAGGAGAGAGAGTAGAAACGAAGTTGTAAGCTTACAACCGGCTTGGGCACAAGAACCAAGAAACTATGTGAGATAGACAAGTGGGCCCCTGTATTAAATAGAAAGAGCTAACTATTGTATGGGTGGGGTTGGGAGAAGTGTAAAGAACCTTACAACCGGCTTGCTTTTGTATTATAATACTTGCTCTAAAGCGTCTTACGTAAGAGAACTAATGGATGTGGTATGAATGAAGCCAACACCAAGAACATTTGCAATATATCTTATTACAACCATTTGCAATATAGCCTCGCACCATATTCATTAGTTCTCGAATGATATATATAGTCTTTTCAGAAAATGATATATTAATCCCCTAAAAATGATATATTAATGAGAAATCGTACAATGTTGTTTAGATTAAAGAATATGAAAATATTTCAGCCTCCAACATTCACGAATAAATGAGTGTTGCTATTCACACAGACAGACTTAAACCAAACATCACAAAAAACTGTACAATATAATATATGGCTAGATAAAGAAATGGTCGCCAAAATTATCAGCAAAAAGTTTCAATATTTAGCTGCATGTATATGTATTTAGAGTCCTAAATCTGTGTTAATTTTATATCGACAATTTTAGAAGCTGAAAAACTCAGAGTTGAAGCAATGAGGACTAACCGTCGTCCCTCTACCTTTTATCGCTTTTCGCCCTTTTTGTTCTGAAACTCTGAATCTTTAGCTCAATGCCAAGAGCTAGCACTGCATGCGCACACGAACCAAGAAGTCGAGTCGAACGAACGATTGGACGACGTGTCTACGTCCTCCGAGACCACCAGGTCCACGAAACGCTACAGGCTACTGTAGAGTTGGGCATGCATAGGACTAGGACTAGTTCACTGGTGAATTGGCACCGTCCGTCGACGATGGGTCGCCTCTTGTCTGAAACTGGAACATGTACGGCAAAGGGATGGAGACACAAAATTTGTCTCCGCGAATATAGTACGTGGACGTCCAACCTCCACGATGCCGAACCGTGTTCACAAAATTTTTAAATCCTCTGATGCTATATATATATCATGCATGACGATGTTGCAACAATGTCGTGGCCGGGCATGTTCAATGATCCTAGAAAATAGAAATATCTCCTTTTCGATCGCCTCAGGCCTGTGAACAAAGAATATCTTTGTCACATATATACTCCTACATTATCTGCACATTATATATTGTACAATGTCGTGGGCATGTACAATCCATTACCCCCGATGCATGCATGCAACCGGCCTGCCGAAGCAATCCCGGCCACAGCGTCGGGCACCAACACCAATAATCATGTGTGCCACACGCAAACGTGTGCGTCCACAGCATTCGGCACACGGTACAGTACAACCGGCGTGGTGCCGTACGTACGTGGCCCGTGGCCTTGCAGGTGGTGGTCTGTAGCAGCTTTTGCCTGCATCCGGGGAAGGCGCCATGCAGCCCGCCGGCGGTGTCGCGTTCCCCGCGGCGCGCAACGCAACCCAACGCAACGATTCCACCACGGAGAAAGCTCAGGAAACCAGGCGGCCCTTGGCCCCCGTCACGAGCCAGGGGGACGGCCCCGGCCATGCCTGGTCGGGAGAGGCCAGGCCACGCACACGGGCTGCCTCTGCTTGCCGCGCGCGCGTCTCACTTGGCCGTTGCGTGCTCCATGCGTCACCGGCCTTCCGCCAAAACCACGCACGGTTTGGTCAGTCACCGGCCCCTTGCACCCCAAGAGCTGTTGCCCAGTACGACGTGGTGAATTGTAAATTTTCTCATCAGCACGACGTGCGGCAGCGGCACGCCGACGATCGAGCCGATCGGCCGGCCTCGGTGTGGATGCATGAGTGATGCATGGATTATCTGTTGCAAAAGCAATGTGCGATCCCCATGACTCGCTGCCGGATTCGCATTATAGATAGATAGATCGATAGCGTTCCAAGGATTCCCTTTTTAAGGTGTTATATATTTAGTATGCGGCTACCACTTGGTTAGTACGGAGTTGTATGTATATATATATATTGTTTGTCGTCATTTAAATTGGTGGCTGGCTGCCTGGAGGGTTTTTTGGCGTTCTTGCGGTGCTTCTTTTTCTTCTTGCTCAGTGGTCGAGTTCACTGGACTGGGGAGGTTGTCTGCACCTTGATTGGCTAGCTGCTAAGTTGTTAGACACTAGTGTGCCACTGCCTTGATTATTAAAAAGACACTCACATACATAGGATAAGCAATCATGGATTAGTAGTGATGATATATAGATAGTTTTGTAGAACGAATTGAATAAAGGCCCCAACAGGGCTAATGATTAAGTTTACTTTGACATCTTCGGTTGCACTTCTCCAAGTCCCAATGAGATGCCTTTCACTAATAATAATATCCACCCATTTTCATAATAAAAAAATCACCCCGTGCCCCCTATCTTACTATTACTAATTGAGGCTCCAACAAGGCTCCACGTTAATTTTCACCGGATGCGTTAGAAAAAAAAAAGATAAATCCTTAAAATTCCCACAATAATCGAAAGATACGTCCATCAATTGATATGCCTAATCAACGGTGACCATTGGATATGCTAAGTTTTTACCACATAATTACCCACCAATGCCATTATTATTATTTATAAAACTTAAAATATGACCACAAAATAAATTATTGCGTGGCTATGTATACTAAACACGTCTAGGGCTCTTTCACGTCCTTGCCGCCGCCGCCGGTGACTCCAGAAAAGCATCGACCCTGTCAATCTCAAATTCACCGGCAACAACTCAGGTGAAGAACTGCAACTAGCAGACTATCCTGTCCCTAGGCGGCACCAACATGTACAGGTACGTGTTCTTTAATTACTTGGCCCTTCTTGCCGCCGGGTAACTAAATTTCAACGGTGACAATTTTGCAAAACTAATTCCATGGTTCATCCTGCATTCTCGGTGCTACTCCAACACGAGTACATGCTCTTCCATGCATGGTTCTTCCTGCCACCAGGCTATCCAAACAAGTGCTTTTGTTAAGCAACCACTAAATTAGCTGTTTGAGGCTATAGAGCCTTCTATGCCCTCAGTAGAACTCAATTGCTCAATAACATTGTTGATTATAAAACACATCGGTGGCAGGAGCCTTGAAAGGTTATTCGGCGGTCGGCACGGCTGGCTCGTGTACTTTGGTCCATACTCCATAGATGGGGAGGTGAGCGTGACCTTAACGTCTCCAAAAGCAAGGCAAGGTTCGGCAATGACAGTCGGCCCTGCGCTAGCTGCCGCGAGTGTCCCTTGCCCGGTCACCACTGACTCACACACGGCGGGTACCTGCTCGTTAGCTGGACTCCAACACTAGTTTGTTTGGAGCTGAACCCCACGAAAGGACTTACTTTTGTCTGAAGAGCACCGTCCTCACCAACTCACTCGATCGATAAAAGAAAGAAAGCAGTGACCGAACTGGGAGCAGTGCATGGCTGGCACTGAGCACTGTCCATGCATGGTTTGTGTCTCCTTTCTCCGTGAGCACGTACGGTATACGTCAAACGCGTATGACCGGGTACATACGTGGCGGCCTTGCCGAGCTAGTACTGACTTGTTCTTTCTTCTCCGTGCCAATCGGAAAAGACAAGAGGCAAGAGTAGCAAGGCCATGCCCTACATGGTAGAGGATGGACCGATGGAGTATATATATCGCTAGCTCTTTCTGTGGTCTTTGTGTGTGTGGGGCGCACGCGTACGTGTAGTCTACCTATGCAGACAACCCATCAGTATATATATATATATACTATATGATTCTGTATCACGGATGGCACGGACGGCTTGACATGTAGTACGTGCTACTGTATTCGACAACTGTGCTGAATGAGTGAGTATGAAGGTAGTACGTAGCTTGCACTGAAAGGATGTACTTACAACGACGTAGAGACAGTCTACGGAGAATTTAAACTCAGGGGAAAGAAAGCTACTGGGAATCTGGGATATCACTGCCATGATCTGCAGTCTGCCATGCCCTGGTCGTTGCTTTTGCACAGAAAACGTGCTCGGGACTGGGAATCTGGGATATCGCACTCGATCCACTCGGGAATGCGGTCCGATCCTCTGCTGCGATCAGAGCAGACTTTCATAGTGGAGGATCGGAGCCGGCCCTTTTCTCTGTGCATGTTTTACTACTCTCTATGGGTGTGTTTAGAAGCCAAAATTTTGACTGAAAATTCCTGTAGCGCGTCACATTGTACACTGTAGCATGTTTCGTTTGTTAGTGGTAAATATTATCCTATTATGGCGTAACTAGGCTCAAAAGAATCGTCTCGCAATATACATCTAAACTGTGCAATTAGTTTTTTTATTTACCTAAATTTTATAGTGGCCGGCAAGGGTTTTTGGGTGCATTGAATGTTTCGATGTGATAGGATGTGATGAGAATGCAGGAAATTTTGAAGAAAATTTGGGCTTCTAAACACACCCTATGTTAAACGCTCCGTTTCCATTTCCATTTCAGACATTTTACTAGTATGTCTCGCACAGTCCAAGTGTTGCCGCTCGATCTCATGTGTGTGTGACGACTGCTAGATGTGAGGAGTGACCGAATTCGATCGGCCGGAGAGCGAGCGAGCGAGGTGTATGCTGTCGTGTGATTGCCGCTCTCCTCATGATCATGTGTGACGACCACTACTGTTGTCGTGTGATTGTCTCCTCTTGTCGATCCACCGTCTCGCTCCACGCTCGGCACGTCACATGGGGCGTTTTTTTTTCCTTTCCTCCCTTGTTGCTTCCTTTGCTAGGCAACGACGACGTGCAAACTAACAATGCGAGTAGTTCACACTAGTTGTCAAGGGAAGAACGCGAGCTGTCGTGCAATGGACTTAGGCCCTCTGCAGCGTGTGCTTTGAGCGGTGCTTGTAGAGGAAAGAGAGACTTTGGGAAGTCACTCCCACCCACTGCAGCTAGTGATGCCAAATTGCAGTGGTGCTTGAAAAAAATAGAGAGCGGTGCAATTACATTCACCGGTGCCTAAACTATAGAATATAATTTCGTTGGTACTTGTTTGAGCCATGCAGAGTACTTACTAGCTGGGATAAGCTACGAGTTCTTTGCATTTCTTTTTATGTCTTATATGGGTCTCACCAGTGATGTCAAGTTACTCTACACACTGCAACAACTCAAGAGTCCCTCCCCATTTTAACCGTGGCTCCGGTTTTTTTACTAGCGTTACTACACACTGTGGAAGGCCTCATGATGATGGGGCGAGATCACGCGCACACTTCTCCTGCGCACCGCACCGCACTCGTGCCGATAATCTAGCTCACTTGATGCACCGTGTAGTCGTCTTGCGTGCAAACTATCATATCTATACACACTGTCATAACTAACGATAGATTGATAGATAGATGCTCCGTGACTGACTGAAACGCCAGTGCCTTTTCGTCAATCATTGGGATTCCTGCGATCGACCAACAACTTTAAAAAGCAGCTAGGTTATGTGGAGAGAGGATCGGTGGCCTCCCATGCATCTTACTATTACTAATTGGAGGCTCCAACGAAGGCTCCACGTTAATTTTCACCGGATGCTTGTAAAAAAAAGATAAATCCTTAAAATTCCCACAATAATCGAAAAGATCTGTCCATCAATTGATATGCCTAATTACCATTGGATATGCTAAGTTTTTACCACATAATTACCCACCAATACCATTATTATTATTTATAAAACTTAAAATATGACCACAAAATAAATTATTGCGTGGCTATGTATACTAAACACGTCTAGGGCTCTTTCACGTCCTTGCCGCCGCCGCCGGTGACTCCAGAAAAGCATCGACCCTGTCAATCTCAAATTCACCGGCAACAACTCAGGTGAAGAACTGCAACTAGCAGACTATCCTGTCCCTAGGCGGCACCAACATGTACAGGTACGTGTTCTTTAATTACTTGGCCCTTCTTGCCGCCGGGTAACTAAATTTCAACGGTGACAATTTTGCAAAACTAATTCCATGGTTCATCCTGCATTCTCGGTGCTACTCCAACACGAGTACATGCTCTTCCATGCATGGTTCTTCCTGCCACCAGGCTATCCAAACAGAGGTAACCCTACAATCTAACTTTCATCAACAACTCCGGTTAACCTATTCCATGGTTCATCCGGTTGCCGGGCTACTACCTCCACAAAAAGGTAACGTCAATGTGAATTGAGATTCAACGTTCTTATTTTATTGTGTTTCTTTTCTTATTCTTAAATTTACATAACTCATATGTTAAATTGGTTTCATTTAGTCCATGCAATCCAACATGCCATAAATTAAGGATAAAAAAACATGGAAAATTAACCGAAAGTGCTAGATCGAAATGAACTAGGAAAACAGAAAGTACTAAATAGAAAAGTCAAGGTAATTTGGATTTGGTAATTGCAACATCGTTCCCTGGAATATTTATATCGGTTTGCACAATTACTTGATTTTATAGGAAAAAGATAGTTGAGAATTCCCTCAAAAAGATAGTTAAGAGAATAATAGGTAAAATATCCAAACAAACAAATCATCTACTTCTTACATGCCTAATCAATCGAGCCTATTTCCTTAGGAGCAACCATGTTCTACATGACTCCAACGGAGCCTCTATGTTAATCCTCACCGGATGCGCCTTTAAAAAAAATAAATCCTTAAAATTCTCTTAAAATTCCCACAATAATCAGAAGTAGTTGTCCTTTGATTTGGTAGACAGTTATCATCACCAATAATAGCCATTAGATCTATCGTAATTTATTTAAAAATTACCCACCACTGCCATTATGAAAATAACCTAAACTAACCCCCTAGATTTTTATATTAATTACCTAACTTTGCCATTATAAATCATAAATTTTTGTCTTAATTAATGGAAACTCACAACGTAACAGTTCAATTGAAAATAAAAAAATTCGAATTATATCTCTCATCCCATCTCTCTCGTGGTATTAGCAAAGCTCAGCCGCCGCTCAAATATAGTCGCTGACCATGAACGAGAAAAAAAAAGTGCCTAACCTTACTACCTCGCGTGCGCGCTGCTTAGGTATGTGGCGGAGCTTCCCTCCCCTGTCACATTGTACCGCGGGTTTTTGCATCCCTGGCCTATGATCATTCTATATCTACAACCTAGGTTTGTTTGTTTGGAAGTACCAAGTAGTCGTTGTCATTTTGTTGCCTGATCTCGATCTCCTATTAATTTGATCTCAGGCGCACAGGTTTCGCAGAAATCATCAGGAGCAACATGCAGATTGGTAGAATATCATGTGTGCGTATATGGTTTCATGGATGAGCTAGCTGGTACTGGATAGGTATGCCCACAACAGTTGAAAACCGGCGGTGTCCTTTTGCCGCATAACACTGGAGTATGTGCAATGCGCCGATGCAGGAGGAGCAAGGTTGGTTTGCCGGTTGCCGTGTCCATCCTCACTCTTCAGCACACGATTGAGACTCAAAGAGAAGACCGGTAAGTTGTGCAAGCAACTACATATCTCTATAATCTAATATATTGCCATTAGTATATTATATATAAACAAATTAGTAACATGCGTAGAAGATATATGCTGCTGCATGATGGAGCTCATGCACCACTGGCCCTAGAACATTAATGAGAATTTCGGCATCCCATCCACGGCACGATCACACGACATGCATCCAGGTCAGAGTTGGTTGTCTCGATGCAAAGGACTCGACAACAAACTAACCTCTAGCTATAATGTGACGGTGCTGACAGTTGCAAACACAAATTCGTCACTGGTTACATTTTTAACATATGCGCTCATGCTGATGATCCAAGGAAATCCCCACATGGGCATTACATTTATAAATGGATTAACATCAAATTTAAATAGCTTGAGATTTTAATCAAGTATTTACACTATAACAAAGCAGTATATTAATTAATTTTGCCATTATAATATGCACATGGTCGAGTAGATCTTCTAAAGCTAATTTCTATGAATCTGTATCAGCTGGATATGTCTGAATATGTCTTCATGCATCAATCTTTAAATTGTCTCTTATAACATAAATAAGTAAAAAGCACTATGGAACTTACGTTGTTGTTTATTGCTTAGTGTGTCACAGGCATGGTATTTGTGTCAAATAAAGCATTACTTAATAATGAGAAGGTGCTATACATAATATGATTATACCAATTAATATGGATCTCAATAGAAAGTTAAAAACTCATGTTTATTAATAGGAATTGGAGGAGGGAACCTCATGTTGAGTTAAAGAAGAAGTCCTGTAAAAAGAGTACATTAAAAGGAAGAGCAAGAACGTTAATGCCAACATATAAATTCCTATATATTATCAGCATAAAGAAATATTACTTTAAAAATATTTTTTCTAATGACTTAACAACCAACAAGAACATATTATTTGAATAACCATATGCAATTTAATGATCCATGTATCCATAGTATAAACATATTGACAAAAAATATTTTATTAGTACAAAAAAGTTGAAAAGTTATAATTTACAAAATATATTATATAACCATCTTCTCTGCTTACTGATTATAAAAAATGATCTTTGATGCAATGATAAAGACAACCTCAAAAACTGAACCTACAACGATGTTGCCAAGATCAACAAGGTAATCTATTCTTCTCGTAGTTAGTTTTCTCGTGAAATACCACATATATTGATCATATAAATCAAAAGCTATATTAGAGCACATCATGCCAACCCACGAAGCCTTATAAATCAAATGACTGATATGAAAACAAACATATGTTATCATCATTTTTTTTTTAAGGGTGAAACAAACACACAAATAGTTTCAATGATGATGATGTAAGAGAGATATGTAAAGGCGGATATGGATTAATCTAATTGGTTAAAATATATATTTATTAGATGGGAAAAGTTCTATTACTTAAAAATCCCATAATTAAATATTTCAACTAAATGCATATTGGAGATACACAGTATAAAAGAAAAAAACTATGGATGAAAAAAAAACTTCAAATCAATATTTGATAGATTATCACAATTTAATATAAGCTATAGAATACCTATTATAGCTATTGTTTTAGAAAATTAGCAAAGGGGAAAAGATATTTAATATAAGTAGTTCTTATTAATGTTAAAAAAAAAATAGTGTATCAACAGATTCTAACCCGTGCGAGAGCACGGGTTGGTGAGCTAGTCTATCTCTAATAAAGAAGCCAGCTGATCAAAAACAGCATACTGCGCAAAGCTAAGCCTGAAACCTTGTAATGTTTTCTATTTAAGGCTTTAAGAGCTAACCAATAAATGAAAATTCAGGTGGGGATATTTCATCCCCGGTGACCGTTCAAAAACTAAAAACGGCGATCCACCCCGAGTGATATGCATGGATGCTTTCATGGCAATGGAAGAGACAAATTCATTACAGATATATATATAGCTTTGGGTGCATCTTGCACTTTTATTTTACTATCATGAAGCCTTTTTCTTAAAGCCTCAACGTTCGACGCCCTCACAAAGTAATAATCTAAAAAGTTATCACAAAAAACATAGTAAACATCTAGCAAATTACATGTTATCTACTACGTGTGAATCATGAAAGGAACACATGAGATGGCACAATCACTACTAGAAACTCCAATACTCCCGTATGTGCTAAAACCCCACATAAAGATGCGAATACCCACAGAAAAATATTTTCCCGTGAGTGTACTCATAGAAAATAACGCACAAAACTAGCTAGAATGACATAAATATTCAAAATTTCTATGGGTTCGCCGTCGAAATAGTTTTTCTATGGGTCGAACACGTAGAAAAAATTATGTAGGCTCGAATCGGGCATACCATTACCAACATCTGGCATCGAAGGTGGTTTTTTTTACTCCTAGAAGCATATGCTCCCACGCTGTGAACCATAGGATACGCATTGTGATCCGTGCTTGCACACTTCTCGAGCAATACGCATTGAGAAGTGTGCTAACACGATCACAATACGTGATCGGAGAAGTGTGCAAGCACGAATCACAATGCGTATCTAGTGGTTCCACTACCAAAAAACTGAATATCCTTGAGTGCTAACAATTCCTTGAGAGGCTAAATTGAACCCCCAAGGATATATCATTACATTAGGGGTTGTATGAAACCCCTAAGGAAATCCATTTCCTTGAGTGCTAACCAAGAGCACCAAGTTAATTCCATATTTCCTTGAGTGTTTTGTTTGAACCACCAAGTAATTCATATTTGCTTGAGTGTTATTAGAAACCGCCAAGGTAATTCACATTTGTTTGGGTGTACCAAGAAACCGCTAAGGAGTTGCTAGTTTTCTTGAGTGCAAATACTCAAGTAAATTATTGTAGCCGCCAAGGAAACCTTTTCCTGTTTTAAGTTCCTAGAGTTTTGACCTTCAAAAGGAAAGAAACATTTACTAAGACTCGAAAGACTTAGTAGCGCAGTGGTAAGTCGGTCTCATGCGAGGCATAAGTAGTATCAATGTTTTCTCTTTTGTTCCTATGGATTTCCTTGAGGGTCATTGTCATCACTCAAGAAAAGTCCTTGGCGCTCAAGAAATGATACACATCCTTGAGGGGTATTACCTTTCCTTGGGTGTCATTGGCAATCAAGGAAATATATATTCTTGAGTATCGTTACTTTTCCTTGGCGGTGTTAAAAATTTGACGGCTTAGTTGTTTCCTTGACGGTGCAACGCTCAAGGAAATGATTTGTGGCGGCCGACACTCAAGCTAATTGGTATTTCTTTGTCCATCCACCCTTGGCGGACATTCTTGAGGCCTGGCAGCCACAATTTGTTTTCTTGGCGGTTTTGAGGCTTTCCTTGAGGGTTTTTGGGTTTTTTACCCTCAAGGGTATTCAGTTTTGTGGTAGTCTCACAGGGGTGGGAGCATATGCTCCTAAGAGCAAATTTAACTTTAACTTATAATCCGCTCGAACTAGAGGGCATTGACCAAACGTGGTTCACAGTGAGCCATAGACAAGTCTAAACACATTTTTTATGTGATTGAGGTAACATGATGCTACAAAAGCTCTTCGTTATCAACATGCAGTGACCCAATTCCAAGAAAGACTATTTCCAGAATAGCTAGAGAACAAAGCCTATCATGAATCATGAAGTTCAAAAACTTATTTTCTTGTCGTCTGGACAATCTTGTGTGTGTCCATATTTAAAAATGAGATGATGACTTTTGCCGCGCTATTTACCAGCTTACTCTTGGTTATATACTCTCTATGTTTCTGAATATGTACATGCAGAATTTGTACATATATAGATGTTCTACACTGCACTGCCAATCGTTGTCTAATAATTATCGCCTCGAGAGTTGAACAATGAACATTGTTGTATGTAGCTGATCATTAGCATCAGAACACTTCATCTTCATCAAGATTGATGGACGAAAAATTAGACACATATGCTGCATTATTTCTGATATATCCAAAACCTAGCAGACCTGCTCAACTACACCTAGCTAGCTAGCTACTAGTAGTACATACATACACCAATTTTCCGATGAGTATACAGTTTAATATATATATATCTGTCAGCTGGAAATGAAATATTGATCTTGCGTCTACTCCGTATCCACCGCCGGAGATCTGCGAGAGATCCAACAAACCTGCAACAACCTAGCCCAATTTGGACAAATCTGGGTGCCTCTTGGTGCTTTCAAGCAACATCGAGCTGGCTGTTCACAGATGGAGCAATGGGACGTGGAGCTCTGCATGGATGACAAGCACGCAAGTATTCTAGCTAGCCATCAGGGGCGAAGGCGTGCATGCGTTTGTCCTAGCAAGGCTAGCTAGCTGCTCCCTTGCATGGGCGGCCAGACCAACCACGCGAGCGGCCCTTCCAGCATCTGAGGAGGCGCGCCGGCGGCCGGGAGGCGGGAGCACGTGGCCGGTAATCTCAGGGGAACGTGCGTCACACACTCGGGCGAGCGCTCCCGGCCGCCGTTTGTGTGGTTGGTTGGTGGATAGGACGAAGAGGGTACGGTTGTAGAGAGCTCAGCGCACGGCAGCCATGATTGCCAGCGACAGAAACCTGATCAGCCGGGGTGCAGTGTTTTGGATATCGTTTCGGCCAAAAAAATCGGTGCCCAGAGATAGAAACGAATATCGGGAATTTCGGTGATTATCGGGTTTTCTCGCTCCAAAAAGATGCCCAAATTGACTTTTAAAAATAACAAATTTTGTTCAAATTTTGAATTTCGCCAATTATCGGGCCGATATAGCCTAATATCGGACATGGGAGATAGAAACGAATTTCGCCGAATATCGGGATTTTCGGGCCGAAATTCTGAACACTGCCGGGTGCATATGGCGGAGATCGAGAGGCAACGGCGGTGGTACGGATGGCTTCCCTGCGACGCCGACGTGGTTGGAACCATTTCCCTCTTCAAGGATTTGCTGCTGATGTGATAGATAGATTGATTGAGACATATCGAACTAGGATTGTTCGTTTGTATACATATTCTCTGATTGAAACTATATTGGAAAGTGTGTCTAAAAAAAGTTTATTGTGAAAATACATTCAACGATCTACATATCTAACGACACTAATTATATACCAAAGCTGATTACATTTGATTTTTCGGGGACCGAGAAGGACAGGGGAGGAGTATTTAGGTATCACAAAATTATTCTTATGTTTCCATTATGTAACACAAATTGCACCTTTGCACCCGTTGGAGCTTATATAGAAGTGAAAATTTCTGGCAAACAAATGCAATCTCACTAATGGAGACTCTTTTTAAAGCCTCCACAATAAGCTCCCGGTCGTAATAGATAAAGTAGAGATACACCTACATCCTAAAAATCTCATAAAAATTAATTCCATAATACATTCTTTTTTTTTTTTTTTTTGTCATTGATAATATATCAACCTGGTTTGCAACATTGTATTAAGCATATCATCATGACCCTCCACACCTTGGTAGCTCGACACTTTCCTCTCCCCCTCCCCTTACGATTCACGTCTTTCCACTCGCCTCTAGGAAGAACCAAGAACAAAGAGGAAGGAGCAAGAAATCAACCCCGAGATCACCTGTTACGGGTTGGGGATGTCCTCAAACCCCCATTCTCTAGGTTGGGGAAGTACCAAGAGCAACTTCATCGTCAACAAACTCTCTACCCCAACTTCACCACATGCCCTTGAGTCCTTTGGTAAGCCCTAAACCCAGCCCTACTAAAGCTATAATAACCATGTGATTTAATCGCCCAAAGCTCAAACCTTGGTAGGTTAGCCATCGATGATGACCTAGACGTGTTAACCTGGCAAAACCAACCAATGTACCTCCCTAAGTGACATGATGCAGGTTTCAAATGATTGCTTATGCTATTATAGTATTTAAAAACATACTCTTTGAACTAAAATCCTTATTTTTAAAAATGTGCAAGAAAGGAGATAAAAGGTACAATACATACAAAAGTTTGGACTTGAGGATAAATCTAGGGTTCAAGAAGAATAAAATAAAAGGAATCAAAATTTTGAGTCATGACTTCATAAGATATACATGATGCAACAAGATCCACCATTGTTAATAAGAAGATTTCAAACTAATTACATATTTAAAATATACATAGGGTTACATGCAAAATAGAAATACGATTGTCAATGAAAAGCATATAAGTCATCAATCCCTTGCAAAAAGAGTAATTAATAAGTTTATGATAATTGATATAGACCATGAAGTATCTATTATGTCTATTTTGTAAAAAAAGAGCAAACATATATCAATATATAAACAATTCTTTATATACTCAGATATATTAAAAGGTTTAATCCGTATGAGTGCAGGGGTTGACACACTACAGAAACGGGTTCCAGATCTAGAAGGGGGTACAAACCGGCTTGCCCACTTTTGCAGTATAGTGTGAAAATGAATTTCGAGTATCAAAAGTGACTACTTTTCTCCACACATGTGTAGAAGAGTAGTCTTAAAAAATCATGTGATAAGAGGATTTTGAATGGAGAAAAATTGAAAACCAAAGCTCGCTTTGTAAGGGAGAAAAATCAGCAACATAAAAAGCACTCGTCACCGATAGTTAGAGTTTTTTTTACTAAAATATGTAAAAGGTTTACACATCTTTATATTAAGATCGAGAAATAACGAAAGATACAACGACGCGCCCCCAGACATGACACACACTTGAGGAGTTTTATGTTATATATACAATCGGTTATGCCCTCCTAGACAAAAGGACCGCCGAAGAAAGGAAAAGATCGATCATTCACTCTGCAAGGCAGGACTCCACGGCTTGACAAACCCAAGCGCACAAAGGCAACGGGCAAGATCAGGAATTTAACACAGACTTGCATACACAAGAAAAACACAAAAAATCAAAAGGTGAGCTTGACCTCACTGGCACCAGTTTTAAGAATAAAACAATAAAGTTTAAAATTACCCACTAATCCGGCAAGTAAGAGTAATCTAGCTGAAGTGTGGAATATCGATCCTCCATTCCCCAAACTACAGCAAAATGATGACGTACGAGTCATTTGTTGAAAGGTTGGTCTCTGGTTTTGCTCTTTTCAAGTATCCCATCAAAGTAAGCCGTGATGCCATCCAAATCTCTGCATTCATATTTTTCAGTGTTTTCCTTCTTCTTCCTTCCTTCCTCCACCATCCATATTGGCATAGGACTAAAGTGCACTATACTTTAGAATAGAGAGAAGAGATAGAACCAATATATGTAGTCCTAGTAGCCTAGTTAAATCTATCTAATAACATTTCTGTACCGGACTTGTTAAAAAGTGTATGTACTTTTATGACATACACGTGGAAACTATGAAGTGTGAAATATCAGTCTGCCCTACCTAGGAAAAGTGTCTTCCGCTTTGGAGCTTTTGGAGTGTGCCTCCTTCAGCCTTTCTTCGTCCACTGTTCCAGGTCCTATAGACTCTGCCTCCCATCGTGCAATTGACCAGAAGAAGCTTCTTGCTGTGTATCCATCGGAACAAGCATTTGATATGATACCCCCTGCAACTGCAATGGAAGCCACTGCGGAGTTACCATTCTAGCCAATTTGGTCACTCAAACTTCAACGCCCCAGATGTGGATTGTGGAGGGCTTTAGCTAGTTGGAGCTTAAGTGTAGAAGCACGTAAAGCGTGAACCTCCGGGTCTACCGACTGTCTCGACATTGGTGGTGTCCACCGAGGTCAAGTCCGCCGACGACGGCGACGAGAATATATCCCCGGCCCTCGCGTAGCGTGGCGACGACCGACGACGGTCTCGCTTTCACGGAAGCCGCGCGCGTGCGACTGCGTGCACGTACGGTCCTGGTAAAAGTAAAGCCCACCAGCCCCCGGTCACAAGTCATCCATCCGTCGTCCATCCATCTCCGTCGTCCTCAACAGCTATTATTGGTCGTCTATCTGCCGGGGCACGACGCTGGCATTTTACGATCGATCAACGATGCAGTTGCAGCGCGTGGATCGGTCGCCTGGGACCGGCCGGCACCACGGCCCTTAGGTGCGCGGCAAGGCCAAGGGCATCAACCGCGTCGTCGCGGGCAGTCGCACATCGATCGGCACATGGCTCGGCAGCGGGCAGCTAGCGGCAGGCGACGCCGAGCGTGCGTACGTGCAAGGGCAGTGAGCTCCATCGATCGATCGAAGGCGCAGATGCACACCACGCGCCACTTGGCATGCAGTTCGCACCGCGGATACCACCAGCCCTTGACGCAGCCTCTGATGCCGGCCGGTCCTGACGCCTAGCCCCCGGCAAGGCCGGGCAGGGCAGGCATGGTTCCCTACTGCTCTACAATACGCCGCCGGGTCGTCGATCCACACTGTACCCCACCGGCACCGGCCGGGACACGTACGTAGTACTACACTGTGGGAACGGACGCATACCACCAGGCAGGTTGATCGATTCCCGTGCGTGTCCGCTGGGTTAAAGAATTCGCCGGCCACGCCCACGCGGGTCGGTGGTGGGTGATCGATGTTGTGGTCTCTCTCCGTGCCCGTGGTTTTGATGACGAGTCTTTGGCGCCTTCCGCCGTGTGCCGACGCCGTACCGCCGGTCGGCGGTGGTCACTGGTCAGCATGCATGAATACATCATTTTGGAGCTCGAGTCAGTAGTGTCTCTTTGAGTGGCCGGTTGGCTGCTAGAGCATGTGTTAGGCAACGTTTAGTCGTGCCGCGCTATTGGATGGTGGATTTGTACTACTATCATTAAAGAAAGGGCTAGACAGATCTCACCTGTGGACAGTGTGGATACTGGATACTCCCTATCTGTTGGTGCATACATATTGCGTTTGCGTACGTATATACTCAGCGTGTAGCAACATATGGGGAAGCGAAGCAACCGGATCTCCATATTCGCATATGCGATCACATACAAGATAAGTTGTTACACGTGATGTCTCTTCGAAGAATTCTTTTTAACCATCGGGGATATAGCCCGTTGTTCATTAAGTAGAAGAGAATGGTCAATAGATTCGCAGGTAGTCCATGGATTACCAAAGAAATCCTCAACACAGACAAAAACAAAAAGCAAGAACACGAGGGGTGGGGAACCCTCTACCTAACACCCTAGCAACTGAGCCTAATACAAAATAACTTAACACATTGGTAGCAAACTTTGATAGCAGCCATAGATGATACTTGGCGATAAAGCATTCGCAGAAGAACTCCGCACGACAAACCATCCGTCTAGGCAACCTCGGCAGGAAGGGTATCCGCCGAAAAGAAAACTACCTCGACGGCAAAGCATCCGCCGAAAAACACCTTAGCGGCAAAACATCCACTGGAACGATGACCTCGGACGACTCTTCCGAGTCACCGATGGCCCTACCGGCCCTCAAGACCACAGGTGTGGAGGGTCCCCACGACGCCTCTACAACACATTGACCATCAATACGGCAAAACACATCCGCGGATGGGTCCAACGCGCTCCCAGCATCCAAGCATCTGCATGAGAGGGGGCCTAGTTCTGACTACAGCTACAACAATCACTAAATGGACATGCCAAGTGAAGAGCAGCATGAGGCACAATCAGGCACAACACGATGAACCACGGTGACCATACAGGAGAGCGACAAGTAGACATGGTGCTGTAGCGTTGCCTTCAAGATGGGCGTCGACATCCGTGGACACCAACAACACTGGGAGAAGCACTAGGTCATTTGACCCTATCCTTCTCCGACGAATAGAAACACTATGACGACGTCTCCAACAAGGCAAACGACGCGATTGCGCCATCACCGTCGGCCCGGATCTGGGCACAGATTTCTCCCAGATTCGTAGGTCAAAATGGAGCAAAGCCGCTGCATCTCACCTCTACGTGCAGCCTCCAGGAGCCCCGGCCGCCCATCGGCACGCAAGAGCCGACCAAAGCAGATCCGGCCCGACCTAGCCAGAATCGACCGCCACCATGTTGGAGGAGCAAGACGCCGTTGGAGGAGGTGGGGGAGGCATGGAACCCGAGGAGTAGGGCACCGCTGCCCAGAACCGCGAGTGCGGATCCGGGCCCCAAGGACGATGGCACGCCAGCCCCCGCGACAACGGGTCTCGACGATGGCCATGGCCGCCGGGGATGGGGGTAGGGGCGCCACCAGGTGCCAGATCCGGTAAGAGAGAGACCAAATCCGGCTGCCTGCAGCCACCTACCACCTGATGTCGAGGTTAGGGTTGGGCCGAGGGGGTGGAAAGGGAGGGGACAAAAGGAGAAAGCGGAGGGAGGGATGCGTAGGAGTGCCCAACTCGAGGGCCGCAGCCTCCTCCGGGAGTGGGGGAAGTGGCGGTAGGGAAGGCGTCTGCCGCCCCCTAGAGAGCGACACGGGGGAGGGGGGAGAAGGACGCAAGTCTACAGTTCCGTTTGAAGAACTCATAAACCGTGATGTAACGTCTTGTCATGTAGATATTTTGCAGCTTACCTTTAATAAATAGAGAACAAAAAATGAGAAAATCTTTCTATGTTAGGAATGGTGTTCCTCAAGGAACAAAGCAAAGGAGTTGGAAACTAGCCGAGCAAGCGTTGGGAAGGAGGCAGGAGTGCTCCATTTCCCATCAATGACCGAGATGGAAGCCCTCGCCTCCACCGCCGGGAGACCGGTGGGAGCTTCCCGCATGGCCGCTTTTCGCACCTCACATAGCCGTTAGTGGGGAGTTTACCGACGCAATGGGATCTCACGTGGCCACCGTGGAGCCATTGGTACACAACCTCGCGTTGGCTCTGGAGGAATGGAGGAGAGGAGAGGTGACTGAACTCATAAACTATGCTGTGAGCATAGGTTCTATACGTGGTTTCTTATACACGGAAATACTGTAAGTGCCCTAACGGTTGGTTTTTAACTCTCGTTCTACGCTCACAAATCTCTTTCTAAGTTTCAAAAAAGTATAGGTCATGGTGTTTAACTTTACTAGTAAGGGATCCCTCTCTTTCCCTTGGTTTTATCAGTCTATTTGTGATGTCCCTCAGCTTGAAGCTACATTTACCTACTTGCTAGGTAATGTCCCTCAACTTGAAGATACTACACTGCTGATTGCCTAGCGAGAGTGAGTTTACAACCTTTTCACGCTATTCCACTAACGATTTTTAAGGTTAGTCAAAGTTCTTTATTGAAAACCGCAACGCGGCACATTGCCTAAAAAAAATCTTGACCGAAATCTGCAGGTATCTCATGTTGCACGGATCCCTAAATGAGTTACATGTTGATGCCAAAATTCCTTCGTTGATTAGCTCATTGGCATAACATGCAGGTTCTTAATTTTGTTGTGTGTGGGTGGGTCCTATATATACGCTCCAAACCAATGTGGGCATATATACATACAAAGAAAAACACTTGCCCACAGTATATTATCAAAAACTCATTTACGGTCCTACGAAAGGTATCAAGAGTTGAAACCTTGATGTTCTCTCAGTTCTACAAAATAAAACAACATATAGAGCCACAACTGTTTCTATGGGCCTGTTTAATCTCACAACACATGTCCTACATTTCAGTCGACTAAAACCTGTCTTTGGCTGCTGGAGGACAAAAGGAGTTGAATAGTGTGCTGGACCATCCACTTGCCGATCCAACGACCGACACCACCGCCTGATAGAAATCAAAATTTTAGGCGACTGTAATATAGCAACACCCTTAATGTCATGGTCAAATGTTTAGCTACTAAACTTAATATCATTTTAGCTCTTGAGACTCTAAAAAAGAGATCTGACGTGTTGTGGCGCCAACGCAAAAGGTAATTTTTGTTTAACAATTACTACCATTAGAAGGATAACCGTGTCCTGCTGGTCGAGTATTGGTTGTTCTTTTGTTAGTATGAGCCTCAAATTAGTAACCAACAATACATCAACCTGAGTGGTCCCGCATGAGCTGGAATCCTAGAAGATGTTGAAACAACAGGGTAGGAGATCTCCGCCCGGGCGGTGCTCCGGGAGGAGTGGATATGGGAAAGTGACTAAGTCAAGATAGAGAAACTACACAAAGAGTCTTGTATAAATGTTTTCACCAACCAAGTTAGGCAGGAGTCAATGCTCCATATTTATAGTCCTTGATACGGCCAATGCTACTTTACGCTTTTGCCCTCAAGATATACCCTAGATATTCTTAGTTGATCACACAAAAGTCCGGGGGCTCACCGCCTTCTCTCCCGAAGTTACCGGGCATAGCTCGCCGAGAGGAGTCGTGTTAGGTTTTGCTCCCCCTTGCTCGGCATCTCCGCTTGCCCCTCGGGGCTTGAACCCGGTTGTTCCAGACGGGGAATCTTCGTCGGGCTTGTTGGTCGGGATGTGTTGATGTCCAATGAGCGGAGGTAGCAATCTCCGCTAGCTCGCCAGATATCTCCGCCGAGTCCCGCAAGGATGTCTCAAAACCATATTAGCATGTAGGTCTTCACGAGGTTGGGAATACCTCCACCTACTGCCGAAACCATGTCCCAAGAAAACATGAGCTTAAAATGTTACTGTTTGGATCCATGGAGCTAGAATCCTAGGGGGCACCACAATATGTCCTTTCTACGTTGCAACCCAAGCTAAGGCCCTGTTTGATCCAAAGGAGCCAATTTGGATCAAATAGGTCTAGCTAATAGTATGTCTATTTGTTTTTTGTTTTTTTTTTGAGATTACACAAGACAACGCAGATGCTCAACACGCACGCACACTCACCCCTATGAACACACGTATGCAAACCCAATCCCTACGAAAGCACATTCGAAGGGATCGAAATAGGCAAATCTTGAAGTTTCGATGCAAACCCTATCCCTACGAGCACCTTCGGAAGGACCGAGCCGGCAAATCTTGAAGTTTAAGTCACCACCGGCGCTCGCTATCGACGGAAACGCCGCTACCACTTAATGCATAGCGCCCGAAAAATCTCGAAATAAATCCAGGGATAAAGTGTCGCGACCCGAGATTTGAACCCCGGGTGGGAGCCCCCAACCAATGGCCTTTACCATTGAGCCATGAGCCCCCTTGACTAGTATAGCTAATACATAAATAACAACTATTAATTATCTCACTAGTTGGACTAATAATACCAGCTTATAGCAACTAATAGTTAGGTAGCTATTTATTAGCATAGCGCTATGGATCAAATGGAGCCTAAAATGACAATTAATCGTATTGCAAATAATGCAGTAAATAATCACAAAATCAACATTTATTTTTGTGGCGTCGAGGAGTGTAACCCAAAGTAGCAAGCATGGGCTCCTCTGCTGGGTGTGTAGAAAAACTTGTGGCGCACACTGACTTTGAGGCGCCATGTCACACGCTGCAGGAGCACCACCTGCGTGTGTATATATATACACACACGCCTGTCGTAGTGCCTAATTCCACAGACAACAATACCGAGCCTCTTCCAGAAGCCAGGAGCCAGAACGCAGGCAACACCTCTCCTGAACAGAAATGGCCGCTGTCGAGCCCCGGCAGTTCGGCCGTCTCGAGCCGGGCTCGGCGCCAGTGCGCGTCGCCACGAACGGCGGCACGGCGAGCCACCTCCCGCGGCGCGCGGACTCGCCCGCGCGCGGCTGCGGCTTCCCTCCCTCGTCTCCCCGCCGCCCCGCAACAACAAGCTGGACGACGACGACGAGGACGACGACGACGAGCAGGAGGACTGGCCGTCGCTCTACGGCACGCACGGGCTGCAGCTGGAGGTGGAGCCCGCGGTGCACGACGCGCGCGACGAAGGCACCGCGGACGCGTGGATCGAGCGCAACCCGTCCCTGGTCCGGCTGACGGGTAAGCACCCGCTCAACTGCGAGCCGCCGCTGGCGCGGCTGATGCACCACGGCTTCATCACCCCGGCGCCGCTGCACTACGTGCGCAACCACGGCGCCGTGCCACGGGGCGACTGGGCGACGTGGACCGTCGAGGTGACGGGGCTCGTCCGGCGGCCCGCGCGGATCACCATGGACGAGCTCGCCCGCGACTTCCCCGCCGTGGAGATCCCCGTCACGCTGGCCTGCGCGGGCAACCGGCGCAAGGAGCAGAACATGGTGGCGCAGACGGTGGGCTTCAACTGGGGCGCGGCCGGGGTGTCCACGTCCGTGTGGCGCGGCGCGCGCCTCCGCGACGTGCTCCGCCGGTGCGGCATCATGCCACGCAACAAGGGCGGCGCGGGCGCGCTCCACGTCTGCTTCGAGGGCGCCGAGGACCTCCCCGGTGGCGGCGGGTCCAAGTACGGCACCAGCGTCAGCCGCGAGTGGGCGATGGACCCGTCGAGGGACATCATGCTGGCCTACATGCAGAACGGCGAGCCGCTGCTGCCGGACCACGGGTTTCCGGTGCGTGTCATCATCCCCGGCTGCATCGGCGGCCGCATGGTCAAGTGGCTCAAGCGCATCATCGTCACCCCCGCCGAGTCCGACAACTACTACCATTACAAGGACAACCGCGTCCTGCCGTCGCACGTCGACGCCGAGCTCGCCAACGCAGAAGGTAATATCAATCGAATTGGAACATCTTTTGGCGAAACACAGATCCAATGTCTGAATTTGTATTGCAAATGATGGAGCAGCGTGGTGGTACAAGCCGGAGTACATCATAAACGAGCTCAACATAAACTCGGTGATCACGACGCCGGGGCACGACGAGATCTTGCCCATCAACGGCATTACCACACAGCGCGGCTACACCATGAAAGGATACGCCTACTCCGGTAAGTCCTACACGTACTCCTATACATACGGTCGGTCGCTGACTTTTCCTACTCTCACGTACGACTTACTAGTACTTAACTGGTGGTGCAAATTGATGGCCTCTTCAAACACTGTTTTTTTTTTTCCTCCTCCACCTCTCATAAAGACATGAGTTGTGACGGGTAGTAGGAATCAGTGGCGAGTAGGATATTACCTCACAGAGGTTAAGGATTAAGTGTCGGGGTCAGCGGAGCCTGATGACTACACTCTAGATCCGCCACCGGTAGGAATGGAGAGTGCATTGCTGTTAGATGATATATATGCTGAGGATCTTGGAAAGCTCCACCATGTATAACCCAATAAAAATAGGAGATCGAGTATCTCACAGGCCACAAAGATTGATTCTTTCATGAAGGTTGACAATATCAAACTTTAAAAGTTATACATGACGTAATAAGAAACTCGTGCACTTCAAATTTGGTAACACTGAACTTTTGACTGTTGAGGAAACCTAGATGCATGACTGATTGGGGCAGTGAGAATACTAAACAGCAATTTGCAAACCCAAGTAGGGGGACCATTTCATCTTGAACATGATTAAACAGTCCCATAGATTATAGAAGTAGCTTGTGGAAAACCATGCACAAGTTCAGTTTGCTATGGCCCTGTTTAGAGCCCAAATTTCTCTCCAAATTTCACTATACAAAAAAAGAATTCCCCATCACATCAAAATGCCGCAAGACATGTATCGAAGTACTAAATGTAGGTAAAAAAAATAAACTAATTGCACAGCTTTTAGATGTACGTCGCGGGGATCTATTCTTTTGAGCCTAGTTACGTCATGGTAGGATAATATTTACCACTAACAAGCGAAACGTCTTCAAAAGATCAGATGTGACATCTTCTACAGGGAATTTTTGACCAAATTTTGGTGATCTAAACACACCCTATGACCCAAGCATGTGTGCAAATGTGTGCTTTGCACTTTTCTGTTCAGAAAAGGAAGCATGTACTCTCCATGAAACAGGAGTTGGCACTTGGGTGCATCCAAAGGCTGCTCGACTCTCAACACCACAAGAAAAAAATGTTGCTCTTGCAATTGCCAGAGGTCGAATTACCTGTCGAAGTTGAAAAGGAATACGCTGTCACTAGTGCTTGTTTTGTCTGTATACCTGTGCACTCTGTGGACCTGTAGTGCCGACATGTAGGAGTAGGTTGCACCTAGTGCCGGCTGGTGAACACACAGGACAAGTCCGTTCGTCCGTGGTCGAAAAGTGGCGCGATTTCAGTGACCAATCCCGGCTAAAGTAAAGATCTCATGTCTATCTGGACTTTGAGCTATTTACCTTTTACTACCCGTTTTACTTTTTACCAATCCAAGTAGGAGTAGTTTATCTATGCTGTGGGCAGTAAAAAGGAGATGATGTATGGTGAAAGAGACCCATGAGCCGCCTTACGACTTTTCTCGGTGTATTTTTGGTATGGCGTCGTAGGCGGCGGCAAGAAGGTGACGCGGGTGGAGGTGACGCTGGACGGCGGCGAGACATGGCTGGTATGTGAGCTCGACCACCCGGAGAAGCCCAACAAGTACGGCAAGTACTGGTGCTGGTGCTTCTGGTCCGTCGAGGTGGAGGTCCTGGACCTCCTCGGCGCCAAGGAGATCGCCGTGCGCGCGTGGGACCAGTCGCTCAACACCCAGCCCGAGAAGCTCATATGGAACCTCATGGTTGGTGGATACATAGTCTCTGGTGATTTGTGATGACACTGTTTCTGGTGATTGTTCTGATCTGATGATGCTCTGGGTTTTTTGTTTGGCAGGGGATGATGAACAACTGCTGGTTCAAGGTGAAGGTGAACGTGTGCCGTCCACACAAAGGGCGAGATCGGGCTGGTGTTCGAGCACCCGACGCAGCCGGGGAACCAGTCCGGCGGGTGGATGGCGCGGCAGAAGCACCTGGAGACGGCGGAGGCGGCGGCGCCGGGGCTCAAGCGCAGCACGTCCACGCCCTTCATGAACACCAGCGACAGCAGCAAGCAGTTCACCATGTCGGAGGTGCGCAAGCACGCGTCGCACGAGTCGGCGTGGATCGTCGTCCATGGCCACGTCTACGACTGCACCAAGTTCCTCAAGGACCACCCGGGCGGCGCCGACAGCATCCTCATCAACGCCGGCACCGACTGCACCGAGGAGTTCGACGCCATCCACTCCGACAAGGCCAAGGCGCTCCTCGACACGTACCGCGTCGGCGAGCTCATCACCACCGGCACCGGATACAGCTCCGACAACTCCGTCCACGGCGGCTCCGCCGTCCTGTCCCACGACCTCGCGCCCATCCGCGAGGCCGCCAGAGCTTCGGCCCCCGTCGCGCTCTCCAACCCGCGCGAGAAGATCCACTGCCGGCTCGTCGGAAAGAAGGAGCTGTCCCGCGACGTCCGCCTCTTCCGCTTCGCGCTGCCGTCGTCGGACCAGGTGCTCGGCCTCCCCGTCGGCAAGCACATCTTCGTCTGCGCCACCATCGACGGGAAGCTCTGCATGCGGGCGTACACGCCGACGAGCATGGCGGACGAGATCGGCCACTTCGACCTCCTCGTCAAGGTCTACTTCAAGAACGAGCACCCCAAGTTCCCCGACGGCGGGCTCATGACGCAGTACCTGGACTCGCTTCCGATCGGCTCCTACATCGACGTCAAGGGCCCGCTCGGCCACGTCGAGTACACCGGCCGCGGCAGCTTCGTCATCAACGGCAAGCAGCGCCACGCGAGCCGCCTCGCCATGATCTGCGGCGGCAGCGGGATCACGCCCATGTACCAGGTCATCCAGGCGGTGCTGCGTGACCAGCCGGAGGACCAGACGGAGATGCACCTCGTGTACGCCAACCGGACGGAGGACGACATCCTCCTCCGCGACGAGCTCGACCGGTGGGCGGCCGAGTACCCGGACAGGCTCAAGGTGTGGTACGTGGTCGACCAGGTGAAGCGCCCCGAGGAGGGGTGGAGGTACAGCGTCGGGTTCATCACGGAGGCCGTCCTGCGGGAGCACGTTCCGGAAGGCGGTGACGACACGCTGGCACTTGCCTGCGGACCGCCGCCGATGATCAAGTTTGCCGTCTCGCCGAACTTGGAGAAGATGAAGTATGACATGGCCGATTCTTTCGTCGTGTTCTAATAAGACCATGTATGTACTAGCAGCCAATTAATAATTGGATATACTACGTACCAAGCACCAGATATCTGTACATAGCATCACTGTCATCCAAAACTAGCCGACTTGCCAGCGTAAATTTCGTGAGATGCATATTGGATCATTGGAAAGATTAAGTTGTCACTATTGTACTCAGCTCTAGCCTGAATTATGAGACTAGCTAGAGCAGCACATAGACATAGTACATGTTTTGCCCTCGGAATGTGGAACTTGTGAATTCTGATGGTACCGTTTGTTTCTTTCTGTATACTATTACTAGCATTTAACATTGTTGAGGACAACTTATTAGCACCCCGTCTACCTCGTGTCGCTCCGCCGGGGCGACTCAGGGGTCCCCGCGCCGCCAGCCCAACTCCTCCCCTCCTCACTGCTGCCGTGGCCGCCGCCGCCCGCCGCCTCTCCTCCACGCCGGTGGCGACCGCCAGCCGGGAGGGCTCAACTAGGCACCTCCCCTGCGCTCCTCCCTCCCTCCATGTATCCCCGTGACCTCCCTCCCCCCTCCTTCTCCGGCTCCGGCGGCCGCCGGCCGGCAAGGCAGGCCGAATTGGCCCCTCCTCGGCCAGATCTGTCTCCCCGCACGGCCGGATCTGCTAGCTCCGCGGTCGGGTGCACCGGCAGCGGGCCAAGCCTAGGGTTGGGTGGCGGCGATTTCGGAGGGGACAATGGTCTAGTAGCCCGTGGCGTGCTGCCGAAGCACACCAGCGCGCTCCATGCGCGTGGGTTGGTTGTCATCCTATGCCCGACGTTGTCCCGGAGGCCGTGGCCGCGACGAACAACGGCATCACCAAGATCCTCACCCTGAACGCGTGTTGCCCCTACCCACCCCTCGTACGTGCTGCCGTGAGCTTTCTCGGCGTCGTCAGGCCATGCCCCCCGCGCGCAGTAGGGCCACGTCGGCGCCTTCCTCCCAAACGGCATGGTGGGTGGAAGGACGGGGCCTGCTCGGTCCTCTGTGTTGCTGCTGCTGCTGCTGCTGCTGTTGAGGGCGGCGGTAGCTCCGGCTTATGGCGGCAATGCGGGCAGCGGCGGCCTTCCTCCCTCCGGTGGTGGTGGGTTGATGGACGGCCATGGTCAGGCCTGTGTATTTCGGGCTTGGCTGGCGGGGGCAGACGGCGACGAACCCAATGTGCCGGCGGCCCCCGTCTCAGGCTGCCGTTGCGATGGTGGACTGCCAGGCATAGTACGGCTGCGGACAACAACACTGGGGTGAAAACCCTCCTCTCCCAGGCCGTGCGCCTTGGGTCGATGACAGTGGCACCCAGCGTCATTACCTTCTTGAAGGCGTCGTCCTCTTGTGTTGTCGCGGCGGCTGCCGGGGTTCTGGGAACGAAAGTTCCGGTGGGTGTTCTCAACGCAGTGGGCGTCCGTGGGCGTCATCTCCTTCGTGAAGGCTGCGTTCAACCCTTCGAGCTCCTGCGTTGCCTTGTAGTGCTGCCCCAATTCCTCATCGTCGCCTCGTCGCCCCGGCCTTCCGCCCCGCCGTCGCCCTGGCCCACCTTGCTTCAAGGTTGACGCCACCGTTGCCGCCGTAGTTATTGTCCGGCCATGGGCACCGACATCGTGTTTCGGCGACCGGCTTCTACACTGCATATTCTGGTTGCGTCCCCTCAGCTCCGGCCTTGTGATATTGTAGCTCGCCTAATGAGATGGCGTGGCACCTTGGGGCGCTTCGCTGTCACCCTGGCCCGTCTCGCTTGGAAGTAGACGCCATCGTTGTCGCCGTCGTCGTTGCTTGGCGTGGCCACCGACGTGTTGCCTTGAGTCGTCTC
Organism: Hyparrhenia diplandra; assembly: GCA_015847255.1. Classification (NCBI taxonomy): domain Eukaryota; kingdom Viridiplantae; phylum Streptophyta; class Magnoliopsida; order Poales; family Poaceae; genus Hyparrhenia; species Hyparrhenia diplandra. Next base: position 86,779 of record JADLZK010011221.1, read on the forward strand.
GGGGGTTGACGCCATTGTCTCCGTCGTCGTCGTTGCTTGGCCGTTGGCCACCGATGGCGCGCTTGAATCCACCTCGGGCAGTCGTTGTCGAGCGTGTGACGCCCCTTGATGCTCTAAGGCATGGGTGCGGCCATCGAGACTTCGAATCCTCTATCGAGTCAGCGTCTCGCGAGTATCGGCCTAGCGATGATGCTTATTGGCGCTCCTTCCTTTTGCTTTTCGCAGCTGTTGGTTGCTTTGCCTTTGTTGGTGGCCACTTTCTCCGTGTGTCGTTGTATTGTGTTGTTTGGCCAATCTTGGCTACTTCTCAAGAAAAAAAAAATGTTGTTAGCCTTCAGACGAAAAATATCTGAAAATGTTCTTTCTCTGACAAGAGCGAATATATGTTCTGTTTAGTGGTTTCCACTGAGAACTATATATATAGGTTCAACAAACTAGTTTGCACGGACTAGAATCTTATGAGATTAATGCATCTTTAAAGTTCACCGAAAGTTTTTCTTAGAATTTTTTTTCTGACAACACAACCATTCTTGTTCCAGTTCCAGCCACTTTTTTTTTTTTTCAGACCGGTAGCAACACAAAAAAAAAAATAGGATGATAAGCCACTTATTTCCTGCTGTCCACCATCGTTCTAATTTGCCTTAAAATCACAATTGATCAAACACACATCCTGATATCAAGTTTCAGACAGGAATGTGTTGTTCAATTCTGGTTGGATCAGGACTATTATCTTGCTTCTTTGGAAGTCCATTGCCTCTGAATTTATTTCTCTTTATCAGCCGTCATGGTGCAGGTTTAGAAAAAGGAGACAATTTCCAAACTGTGACGAGTTCATCCTGCATCACAAGGTTAGAATCCATCAACTGCAATTGCATGTATTGTCGAAGAACTATTACTCCATATGTTTTTCTACTGGATCTCCACCTCAGCATATATGACCTTTGACGAGAGTTTAAATCCAGGGAAGAACCTCCTTGGCTCCTTGTCCTGATGCAGAGAACAACATTTTGGCCTGGTCCCTATGACTGTTTACCTTAAATAAAGAACTAAAAATAGTTAAAAACAGAGATATATATTCCTCTTAATTTGACCATTTTTCACAGTTCGGTGCTGATTCCATTGGCAGTTGCTTTGTATTGGAATCCAGATCCCATTTGTATGGTACGTGCAATTACTTCGATATTAATATGGAACGAATAAGACTATAAACCAGATCCGGAAAGGTTAAAGGAAAAAGGAGAAGGACGGCACACGTACTGCGGCGGCCTCAGGTTTCATAATACATATACCGAGGTTACACATGAGGATATATATCATCATTGTAGTAAAAGATAACAACTACTAGAAAGTATCTAAGTAACACTGACTGATTCCTATCTCTGAAGTAGGAGATATATTTACATCAAATATTTACTGACTCTGTTCCTCCTCTCCTGCAGTGCACATGACCAGAAGAAGGATTACTGTTGTAGAATTACAGGTAACAATATTGAAACAGTGGCAAAGAACGCCAACACAAATGATGCTGCGCTCATCGTGTAAAAGCACCGGATCCTCCTGATATGATGCGCCCAAATCTTCCTCTTTTACCGGGCTGGAATTGGAGACGCACATGCCCCCCTTGGATAAATTGTGAAGGTTGATGTTGCCAATGTAACTCTCCGTGCTGAATGTGCTAAACTGACCTGACCATGGCATGCATCCGGACAAGTTGTTGTACGACACTGAGAATACCTCCAGTGACCACAACCGAGTTAACTCACATGGTATTTGTCCACTCAGACCATTGTGGGACAAGTCAAGGCTTTCAATTGCACTCATGTTTGAAAAGCTGGCTGGGATCTGTCCGGTGAAAAAATTGTTTGAAAGATTGAGGGACTTGATGTTACTCAAGTTTCCCAGCTCTGAAGGAATTTCTCCTGATAGCATGTTTGCAGAAAGGTCAATGCCAAACATCTGATCGATAAAACTTGAACTGTATACACGAACACTCCCTTTAGTAGAGAATGTGAAGCTTTGGATACTATACTTGCTAGCAAACATAAAGGATGGATCATCTATATTAGCCAACTCCACATTGACTATCGAGTCATAGATAGAGAACAGGGCTTGTGTGTCGTATGGACCACGTCCAAATGAAATGTCACCGATACATGGTGGCAATGAACCCACTAGTCTGTTGTGTGAGAAGTCAATTATATTCAAATATCGGAGATGACAGAGCTTTTCAGAGATCCATCCCTCAAACCTATTTCCACCTAATAAAAGTAACTTTATCCAATGAAGAGACGGTACCCAGTCAAGATCTCCCACGTACTGATTATATCTTAGATCCAGAGCTGCAATATAGGAGCTATGGAGAAAGAAACTCGGGTAACCTGAGAGCAAGTTCGAAGACAAGTTCAGAAAAGTAAGTGGTAATGTGCCGATACAGTTTGGTGTAGACCCTGAGAAGTTGTTGTCTGACATATCCAGTAGCTGCATATTAGTTAATTTGCAAATTGCAGGGTCAATTTCACCAGTTAATCTATTGCTAGCAACATTCAGAACTTGCAATTTAGAAAGGTGCCAAAATGAAACATTGAGTTGGCCTGACAATTTGTTATCATGTAGATCAAGAACATTCAGATTACTCGACAGAATACTAGGGAGATTTCCGTCGAAATAATTGCTGTAAAGGTAAATTTCCCTTGCAATAGACAAGCAACTTGGCACTTCTCCTGAAAGTTTGTTGCTGAACAGGTCCATAACTTCCATCCTAGTGATGTCACATAGTGATGGTGGTAGACTTCCATTAATGAAGTTATGAGAAGCATCTAAAAGAACTAGACCCGGAAACACTAAGCTGATATTCGCTGGCAGCTCTCCACTGAAACAGTTCATGGATATATTGATGACTCGGAGTACAGATTTATGCTGCCACATCGAACCCAATGATCCAACGAGTGAGTTTCTTGCAATATTCAGATAAGTTAACGTTGGTTCATCTGCTGTAAAGATCCAATTAGGGATGCTTCCTGACAAGTTGTTGTTAGACAAATCAAGAATTTCCAGATGATGCTGTGTGGCAAGGAAATTTGGTGCTGTAATGATGCTGTCGTCAAGGTCACATGCAGATAACATGAGTGCCCTTAGTTGAAATAGAGGCACCTGTCCATGGAACTTCACATCAATAGCCAAATTGGGGTTCCGGCTCAAGCTTATAGTGTTAAGCATAGTGCAGCTTCTTAGCCAGAAGAAATGAAACGTCCCATTTAGATAATTATCTGATAACTTGAGAGTGTGAAGTGATCAAGACATATTCAAAGCTGAAGTTCTAGGTAGTCCTTGAAGGAGGTTTCTTGAAAGATCCAAGTATTCAAGTAGTGGGAGCTCAAATAAGGATCCTGGGATGCTTCCATTCAATTGATTGGATCTTAAATTCAGTTTTCTTAAGTTCTTCAAGTTTCTGAAATCTAGCATCATTCATGCATACCGTTAAATAGGTCCAAACAGCAGAAAGGTGAAGTCATATTACTGCTATATATACCTGCATCCTGAAGAGCACCACTCATGCTGGTTCTGTCAAGATTTATGACTTCAAGAGAAACCAACTTGCTGAGATATCTGAAGACATCAACACTACCCATCAAGTTGTTGTCACTGAGGTTGAGATAACGAAGCTTGGTTAGCCCTTGAAGCCCTGAGGAATTTTGGCATAGATTAATTATAAATGCTGATGTAGTAAAATCACTACTAGAAGAGAAGAAAAAGGTAGTTACATGAACAAGAGGAGGTTATTACCATCAATACTTTGTAAACAAGCCTGATTGTAAGACAAATCCAGTAGCTGGAGTTCATGAAATGCAGAAAACTTCTCCAGGTTCAGATTCCGACATCCACCACCCGTGGTTGAGTTCACCTTGATTTTGGAAAAGTTGAGATCTAACACTCTTGTGCTGTTGTTGCATCGGACTCTTTCCCAAGAGCAGCAATCGCTCTGTTTCCATGAAGTAGGAACAGTATACCTTTTCTCCAAAGTAGATAGGATGTGTATGAGAGCAATTCTCTCATTTTCGATGCAGCCACTTGTCATGCAGAACATGGACGCTAATATGATGTATAGAACCCAGAGCATGGTTCTTAAAAGAGGGTAGCAGCTTATCTTCATCGGAGGGCGAGTGGAAGTATCAGTTGATCTTTTTTTTAGGAAATATTATCAGTTGATCTATGATAGTGAGACTGAGTGAGGTTGGTATTTGAACACTTGTTTAGCCACGTAGTGGCAAGAGTGAGGTTGGTATTAGGCACTTCAGGACTTGGGGTTCCATGCATGTGTTTCAAACTTTCAATTCTCTTTTTTGAACGGAAGATTAGGAATGAAAAAAAAAAAAAACATAGGTTATATAAACTTTAAAGTAGTATCAAATACATGAACAGCTGGTCTGGTTATTGTTGGGTTAGAATTAACTTGTGTTGTGATTTGTAGGCGCTGTGATTATTTTTTTCTTTTTTTCTTTGTTTCTAAAGTTCGTAACTCTTCTCTATCAATACATGAACGGAGATTGTGAATCGAAGGTCCTCGTAAAAAACTAGGGTTTCAACAAAGAACCACACCGGTCGCCGCCGGGGCATTGGCGGTCTTCCTTGCCTCTCGATGACCCTTGGGGCTGCGTGAGGTGGTGGAGATTGTTGCCTCTCCCGGTCGGTGGTGGTAGTCCTAGTAGGTTTAGGTTTTGGTGTCCGACGACGGCGTTGAGGTGGTGGCGACGGCGGCGTTATCATGGAATAAGGTCCTCTCGTGCTTCTCCCCCGCCTCGGGGTGCTGCGCTCCAAAGACCGTCGGCGGGCATGTGGAGGTGGAGTCGACCGTCGCCTTGTCTATAAGAGTTGGTCGTCGGTGGCTTTTTCGTCTCGTGGTGAGAAGGGGTCGTCGGCCTTGTGTTTCAAGGTGTGGGAGGATCCTGCGGGCGTTGTGGAAGACGGGGCGATGGATCAAGCTCACGGCGGCGGCGGTGGTCGTCAACAGCGAGCTTGCATCCAAGGTCGATGGAGTTCGTGGCATGGACCCGACCTATAGGCGTTCGATAGCGACTTACGCTCGCCCGGCGTTTGGCGTCTACGCGGTCCACATCAAAGCCGTGGAGCTTCTTTTGGCTATGGGTTCAAGCTGCAGCAACCGGAGTTGGCGTTCTTGGCGTTGAGTTTTTGGTTTTGCATGTTGGTTTGGATGGTTGACCTCCGTATCTTTTACGGTGTTCTGTATTTGTACTCTTCCATATAGGTACATTTTATCAAAAACAAAATACATGAACGGAGATCTCCACCTGTTCTTAAAAAAATCAAATTGTGAATTCTCGGCCTTAGTAGCGGGGAGACATCTTATATAGCCTTCATGTTAATCTTCACGAGACACGCTAGGAAAAAACATAAATCCCAAAAATTCTTAAAGATATATAAACATACATCTCAGTGATCAATTCAGTACACTATAATAATCTTTATGAATAATAATACGCGAGATGTGTTGTCGGGTTCCGGCTAGATTGGGTAGGAAACCGACACGTAGATTGAGGGAATGGGGGAAGAGGTGGAGGAGGGGCGGCGATGGTGGAGGCGGCGTGGGCGGCGGGCCGCCGCCGGCCGGGCCGGGGGGGCTGGGCTGGGGGGGGGGGGCGCGCTGCCGGCGCGGCGGCGACGCGAGGGAGGAGGGGCGGCGACAGAGGGAGAGGAAGAGAGATTGGGATAAATTTCTTTATTTGCTTGTTACCCCGAAAGATTCTGAGACTCCTTACTTATATAGCCCGGCTATTGAGACTTGTATCTCAAGCGATCTCTCTCTAAAGGTTTCCTTATAGATTGGAGTACCTTTTACAAGCATGTCCTATTTATTTATTTCCTAATAAGGGTCTCCCTTATAGATGAGATAGCCCCTTGCACACCAAAACACCTAAAGATAATCCTAGATATTTTCCTCCCTTATCCCCCGAATTAATTTGCCGAAGAATCCACGGAAGGGAGGGAGCGGCGGCGGGCGAGCCTTGGGGAGGGGCGGGCGCCCGGCGCCTTGGGCCGGTCGGGCCCTGTCCTCTGGGCCCTATTTCTGGGTCGTGACATCTCCCCCCTCCGACCGGCGCGTCCTCGTCCTACTGGATGAAAGTCCATTCGATGACACGGGTGGAGATCTGGCGCCCCACGAAGCGATGAGCTCAACTTCAGTAGCATGAGTCGCCCCTCGACCGGGTTCCACGAGGATCATGTTCTCCCCGGCCCGCTTGGGATCAAACTCCGGGAGATAGTGAAGGTTGCCGATGTAGCCGTGGTAGATGTAGCGGTGAACTGCACGTCCCTGTTGTGAAGCTATTTGACGACGTGCCGCCAGTAGGAGCTCCCTTGGAATGTCCACATCTAAGTGCTGATGCACCATGTCGCGAGGGAGGGCTCTCCGAGGAACAAGAAACGCTCATTGGGTGGAGCGTTGAAGAGCGGCGGGGAGGCGCGGATAGTGAATTTCAGTAGGAGGAGTGGCGACCAAGTTCAACATCGTCATCGTACATGAAGGAACCGACGTCGAATAGAGAGGGCGAAAGCTGGTGGACACCCCTCTCTGCATCATAGCTGATGTGGACGTTGTCGACTGTGAGGAAGAGGCGATCCATGCCGTCGAGGAAGACGACCCTGGCTGGGCCGACATTGTGGCGCCGTGGCCACATACCACCTAACGGGATGGCGGTTGGTGCCGGTGAAGTTGGCTCCGTCGTGTAGGCGCCCAAGGCAAGGAAGTTCGTCCTTCGAACTCCTCCAGTGCAAGCCTCCAGCAGGTGCGGAAGTAGTGGAGAGGAAGCCGGGAGGTAGAATCGGCGTCGAAGGGGCTGGAGGCCGTCCTCAGCGTCCATGCTAGAGCGGCGTCGTGGTGGTGGACGCCGAGGCGGGGCGATCTGGCGTGGTGCCGATCCTCCCGGCAGCCCCGGCGAGGCTGGGCGAAGACTCCGGTGGATGTCGTAGAGGTCAAGGCGGTCGCATGCCTCGAGCGTTTCCCAAAGGCGTAGTCGTGGGCGTCCGGATGCCGGCGAAGATGCGACTGAGCGGGCCGGGACCCGGGGCGCCTTTTTGCGGCGAGGAGGTGGAGCCGTCTTTGAACGCGTGCTCGGGCGACCATTGCTGCCAATACCGCTCGTGGGTCGCGAAATCCGTCCACGCCGTCCAAAGCCCGCCAACCAAGGCATGCCAGGATGACGTCGACGTCGTCGCCCGGCGGCATGGCGTGGCGTCGATGTCGGTTCTTTGGCGTCGAGGCGAGGAGGCCGTCGAAGGTGGCAGCCCGCATGTAGAGGTGGCGCCGATGCCGGTGGTGATCGAGGACACGACCGGCCGAAGTCCGAGGCTCGCCGTGGTCACCACACGGGGTCGATGTAGTTGTGCGTTGCTCCCGAGTCGACGACGATGTTGACGCCCGTGAGACGAGATCATACCGATGAGGTAGAGGGAATGAGCACCACGCATCGGGAGTCGGTCCCCCGACGAGGACCTTGGATCAGCTTGCTCTTCCTTAACATCCGCTAGTGTGGCGTCGGTGTAGTCGTTGAAGATCGTGATGTCGAAGAGGTGCTTGCACTTGTGACCCCGGAGAACGGCTCGTCACGCTTGAAGTCCGACCTTCGTCGTCCGTCATCTCCTTCGGTGTGTCGCCCGCTTGAACGGCCGTGTCGGTGGTAAGAAGAGGGGGCGCGGGGGGCGGTCGCCGCCAGGCCACGGGTGTTGGCGCCCCAGCCTCGCCCTTTGTCTTGGCTTGCCGGTGTTGTAGAGGATGGCGAGGCGTCGCCGTATGCCACTGGCGAGACATGGCAGCCTCCATGTCCGCTGGGATCTGCATCTCGACGTCCGCCTTGAGCGGTTCGCCCAAGCCCCTTGTGTAGATATTCACTTGCTTGTTGTCGCCGAGGTGGCCTGCGGGTGCCACATGTGCGGGAACTGCTCCGTGTACTTATCGGCGGTGCTGTTTTTTCTTAGTGATGCCCAGCTCACCCGGATTCCGCCCAGGTTCAGCTGGGCCAAAGCGTTCGTTGCCGCGTATTGGGTGAAGCTTGCCCAATACGCCACCCGGTTTCTCTGGGGTGACCTCATGTACCATTCTGCGTGCTCCTTTTTGTGAGATGATAGGAGCGCGCGGACACTGCCTGTTCTTTGGCGTACCTTGTCCCGAAGAATTGTTCGCGGCGGTTGATCTATGGGAGGGGATCCTCCTTTGCCGTAAATGGGTTGGGAAGGACGGCTTGTGCACGGGGAGCTAGAGCTGAGAAGGTGTCGCCGGAGGTGGAGAGGGGCACATGCGCCCTCGATGGCGGCGCCCTGCGGCGTGGCCTTCGGCCTCAAGTAGCCCTTCATCGGGTTCACGGATCGGCTGCGGTGACTTGATTGTCTGGTTACGCTTGCCATCAGTCCGCTTCTTGATGAAGTCGCGGCATTGTCTCGGCTGTCGCCCTCATTTCGATCTCGGCGTCATGAAGTTGTTGACGGTATTTGAGCATTCTTTGGATCGTCGCTGAGAGGATAGAGAGCCTATCGTCGATCTTGTCCATCCCGGTGTTGATCTTGGCGACCTCATCTCCCAAGTTCTTGGCGGCGTCTTGGATTCGCGTCCATGGTGGTGGGTGGATCGTAGTGGTCTTCGGATACCATTTGTCGGGGTTCGGCTAGATTGGGCCGTGTTGGTATTTGTTAAGCCCACGAAATATTTATAACTTGTATAATCCGCAAAGCGCGCGGATACGGCGAGCACTTCACCCGGGAGGAGGGTTTTAAATATCGTATCCACAAGGAGAATGGTGTGAGGGTAACGGAGCTAATAACTAAACCCGGGAGGTATGACAAGAAGGACGGAAAGGATTAAGAGTTAAAGAAGATTTCTATGGTTGTCTAGTTCCTATCCTTGTAAGCCATGTTGATATTGTCTTATGGGGAAATGATTCAATGGGATAGACATTTGCAAAGAATGTCAACCCCAAGCCAAGGATCCGCCAAAACCTATCCGTGGGAGGTGGAATACAAAAGAGTTAACGCAGCTATAAGTCACCTACGTTAGTTACCACACTCGAGAAGGTAGGGTGCATCCACAAGTAACCTTGGTCTAAGCACCACGCCTAAACCTACAGCTACTCCTCCAATCTATAGCGTCCTACAGATTAAAGTACTCAAACAAGAGTTGCGAACCTAAGAACAATAAGAACAATTTACTTACTCAAATAAGAGGTTGATCCGCCATGAAGTCTTAGAACCAAGCTCCAATGGAACTTGATCCCGAGAGGTACAAGATGTAGAGGAGTCACCGATATGCCGGTGCTTCCTCCAGCCAGACTCATGCCTTCACCCTCGCTCTAGATCTCTAAAATAGAACTACTAGCTGGCTACTCTCGCGAGGAGGCATTGATCTAGATCTCTCAACTTGACTCTTGCTCCTCAACTCAACTCTAGGGCTTCTAGTTCTACATGGTGTTCTAGTTCTAGTTCTAGAACTAGAGAGGAGAGGTTAGGTCTCGGCACCCGATTGAATGGTGAGTTGAATGAATTCGAATGAATTAGGGTTTCACCACGGGCGGGGGTCTCCTTATATAGCCCTAGGCGTGCACGACAGCCCTTGGATCAAACCCGACCTTGAAAGACGGCCTAGATTGCTCCTCAATGGCGGTGACAACCCACCCACGGCAGGCCCCGAGTGGGCCCCACAATGAGGCGCCGCCGCCATGGGCCAGGGCGGCCGTGGGCCCACCTTGGGATTTGAGCCCAAACCACCACGGTTGCGCGTAGATCTTTTCGATAGCTTTCCAAAGAGGGGGTAGTTTCTTCGAAACGGAGTCCGGGATGAGAAAGTTATGATCGTTTTAGTGAACTACGCTCTGCAGTGATATCTTTTGATTACGGACTCGAATATAGCAAACAATATATCCGTTTCGATCGTCTCGATGAGCTCTTTACAATGGTGCTATCTTAGAATATGTTTAGAACATTTTTATGCTTTGTATGCCTTGCAAACTCTAGGCTTTTTCTGTTTAATTTCGAAAAATATATAAATCACCAAAACTCATGGAATCATGTTAGTCAAGCCCCTATACTATGTTAATATTCATTTTAAGCCCTTATTTTCATTTTAAAAACCTCTATATTTTATGCTATAAGAGATATCAACAGGCGGAACCCGACACGTAGATTGAGGAATTGGGGGAAGAGGTGGAGGAGGGGCGATGATGGTGGGGCGGCGTGGGGCGGCGCCGCCCGGCCGTGGGGGAGGCCGGGCGGGCGGGGGGGCGCGGCGGCGGTGCGAGGGCGGGGAGGGGCGGCGCGAGAGGGAGAGGAAGAGAGATTGGGATAAATTTCTTTATTTGCTTGTTACCCTGAAAGACAGACCCCTTACTTATATAGCCCAGGCTATTGGGACTTGTATCTCAAGCAATCTCTCTAAAAGGTTTCCTTATAGATTGGAATACCTTTTACAAGCATGTCCTATTTATTTATTTCTTAATAAGGGTCTCCCTTATAGATGAGATAGCCCCTTGCACACCAAAACACCTAAAGATAATCCTAGATATTTTCCTCCCTTATCCCGAATTAATTACCGAAGAATCCGCGGAAGGGGAGGGACGGCGAGAGGGCGCGCAGCCTGGGGGCCCGGGCTTGGGCGGCCGGGCCTGCCCTTACAGGCCCCTATTTCTGGGTCGTGACATGTGTGTTCGATTTTTCTAAAAAGAAACTACCATCTCCATTATCATTAAATTACTCCAAAGTAATCCCCCTCCTCTCCCAAAAAAAGTTTATATCTAAATTATGGTCTTTTGTCAAGACAAAAAGTAACCTACAATAACCCAATCTCCAAATTACCTAAGGCCACCTGCAAGCATAAGCAAAGACACGTATTATTGGCCCTAAAAAAAATATTGTTCCGCCTAGGAGGGCTACTACTAGAGCTAGTATTTCTCCAATCCTGTTTAGTTGGTGAAATGTTTTGGGTTGGGCTACTTGTAGCACTTTTTCGTTTTGTATTTGGTAATTAGTGTCCAATCATGGACTAACTAGACTTAAAAGATTCGTCTCGTACTTTTCGTACCCAAACTGTGCAATTAGTTTTTATTTACCTACATTTAATGCTTCCAAAAATACGATAAGATATTCGATGTGTGAGGAACTGTAAAGACTTTTGGGTTACTATTGTACCAACCGAACATACTCATCTTCTTTCCTCCCATCCTTTTTGGTCCCCACCTTTATTCTTGAAACCGGTTCCTCTCTCTCCAGTGGTCCCAATTGGTACCGCCTCATGGCCTAACGCCTATTGCGAGCAGCTCCATTCATTTTGCTTGCCCTTTATGTCGATGAAGCCGTAGACTCTTCTCGCAAGAGCCTCTGCTGCTCTGCGAGGCTACAAGTTGTTGTGATCACGGAGGTCCGACGGAGCGTGAAGCTAGGGGGAGTTCGACCTATTTGGAGTGTTGGGGAGGCGCTATTGTGGAATCTAATCTGAGGTATAACCATCTAAATTACCTATCTGCACCAATATTTTGCAGTAATTAGGGGAACTACATGCGAGCCCCGAGGTCAGGGTTCCACCCTTCGGGCGTTATTATTTTCTTTTTTGGGTGCCGATTATGATTACTACTCCTTCCATCCCAAATTATAAGTCACTTTTGACTTTCTAGGTTCATCCATTTAGTTATGTATCTAGATACAATAATATGTCTAGATACATAACTAAATAGATGAACCTAAAAAGTCAAAGTGACTTATAATTTGGAATGGAGGAGTAGAAAAATAATTTGTATTGGCCAGCTCATGAAACTTGGTTTCTGGATGCTATAATTATTGGATTTGTAGATGTGGCTATAATTCTGCCTCTACAAGTTTTATAACGTAGTAGCGAAAATAAGCAATTTAATTTGATTAGCTATGATCCCTATATTTTTCTACAAATTTGCAATGCTTGTGTCTCCTAAAAAAAAACTCCGGACCAGTCGAATGAAAGAGACAGGCGCTACTACAAAAATTGTTTCCATGTTGCTTTGACTAATATGAAAGCTGGGACTTTGCTTGAAACCACATAACTTGGACATCGCACTAGCAGTTCGGTTCTTATCGCGTAGATATATAGCCACAAAAGTATTACTCACTTTGATAAAGTTAAAAGTATTACTTGACTTCTCAAATTTCAAGTTGCCCCCTCCGTCCTAGAAAAACATGCAACTCTGGATCGCATGCCGTTAAAAGTAGTGTGTATGTTTGACTAAATTTCTACTCCATACTATTCACATTTATGACTTTAAATTTATTAAAATACACTTTTCATAATGAATCTAATGCGTAAATATTAAAATTTTATTTATTTATAGTTCATCAAATTTGAGATACTAAACCATGATCCTTTGTTGGGACAAAGAGAGTATATCTGATGCATAGAACCAATACTGGAAGAGAGCTTGGCCCTTGGATCCTTGTACGTAGTTTCTCGGTGAAATCGTCATGTATTGACTTCTTTTGTTTTTTTTTTTGTGTAACCGCTTACATGAAATGGAACTATGAAAAGTTCCATCCATTCTTCCGGCGCAGATATCTAATGCTTTATTGACTAGTGAATAGGACTCAATGATGTACTTGACCATGATTTGGCTATTCAACTGTTGGTTCGGTCCTTATGCCCGGTAGGAATAGCCACACAAGGCCATGTTCACTTCAGATAGAATATTTTTCTCTTACAACAAAATAGCATTAGATGCTTTATTATCTCTAGAAACTATTATTGATTGACTTCTCTAACTCACTCTGAAAAACACAAACAAAAGAATATGTGCATTTGAACCAGTTACTACCGGACTCACCTTCTTTGCCATATATCCAGCGCATTACACACGGCAAATGCCGTTTTTCTGTCGGGAAAGGGTTTCTTGACAGTAACATTTGGCAAAAGCAAGTCGGGAAAGAATATGTCGGCAAAGAGCCTTTCCCGAGAGCTGAATACTAGGATCATTGTTGGTATTTCTAACGTCACTAACTAGAAACAGAGATATAAACCTATCACTAGCAATGGCGTCAAAATGAATATCGGATGTTGCTTGGATAAAACTAAAAGAAAATTATTCATTGCAGTTCATAGCATATCCGAAAAGGTTGTCATCCCTATAGTTAAACTACTAATATGCAAAGAATAACATATTCGTACTATGCCTTGATAAACTTCTCAATAAGTAAATAAACAATAATAGCGGGTATCCATAGTTTAACGGATATGAATATACCATTGTAGCATTTTAACCCGGGAGTAAGAACCAGGTCTTGAATTTATATTCTACCACGGGGAAAGAAGTCTATTATCATGAATTAACTATGCATGTGTGTATCTAAACATTAATCATCTCTCGTAAGCAATGCTAAAGTATTAAATCTATTAATTACATAAACAGGGATCAAAGTTCACAATAAAGATAATGATAAAAGTTCTAATAAATAGATTCAACCAAGTCATATCCAGGTGTGCATCTTGGAAAGTGTCAAACAATGGGCGATAGCAATTCATAGGTTAGCTAGCATTAGAAACTCCAATATGTAACTCTAAACTATAAGTTAGGATCTATCGATTAGTGCAATACATCTAACAATCATCGAAGAAAGACTAATTAAATCCACACATGAGGACGAGAATCCGTGAAGACTAAGGCCGAAACTTAGAACAACCCGAATAATATCATCCGCTAGGCCTACATACGGGGGATGGATTGCAAAGGACTCAATGGTCTTTGTCACCACCACGATCTACCACACGACGACCGGCACATAGGGTGCAAACGCAGTAAATAAGATCTAATCACCATGATTACATCGTCTCTACCACTCACCCATAATATTGATGGATGAGCGCTATACGAATCCATGCATGAACATAATAGTAATCCAACTATGCTAAACATGTAATCAAAGTAAATACTAGAACAAATAATCTCGAATATAAACATGATCGGGATATTCATATTAAGAACGTATGCGGAACTTGAAGACTACTTACAATGAAGAACTTACAAGAACGAGGCGATCTTGAGCCGGCCTCGAACGATCGGGGCGGATTTCTCCCTTCCTACTAGATCTAATCTTGATTGCTACTCTTCCTAAAGCGGTGTTTCTAGGCGTGGGATTGATGACTTGGATCTTGAAGCGTTTGAACTTGATTATGAACTAGATGATCTGAAATGGGGGTCTAGGGTGCGCTTATATAGCCGGGAGGAGGTGCGAGGGGTTGACCTAGATACAACTCGTGATCATACCGACACCCTCGGATCAAACCGACATTAAAGCGGGTGGATTAGATTGAGTCTTGAAGTCGGTTGAGGAAGCTTCCGGAGGCGGGGTGGCGTGGCGTGGGGGAGGCCGATCGGCCCCATTATTGGGCCCGATCGGCCCAGGCTGGCCCACCCCGGTGCCCGTAATCCGTCGTGTCTTACGGAGTCTTCTAGATGATGGTTTCTTGGGTGTTAAGTCTCGTTCACGTCGGGATTAGTCCGGTGCCTTCTAGGGTCTTCTCTCGGAGTTGGATTGCATTCGTTTGCGTGGCCGTGCGGCTCCGAATTCTAGTGTTTTCCTGTTTAGTCCCGCAATTCACAACTTTACGGTAACCGATGGAAATATGTTAGTGACCCCCTATTCTAGGTTGTTATTATGATTTATACCCCTTTCTCATGTTTATTTGATTAATAAATTTATATGATAACAAGTGTCAACAATCATGGGAAAGCCTTTTTCCGTGTACCCCCTCGCTCGTTAAGGAGTTTCTTTGCCGTGTGCCCCGATAAAAGCTCTTAGGAAAGTTTTTCGCCTACGGCAAATAGGGGTCGGTAGTGAGTTTAATCAAACTCTAGCTCATCAGCCTGTGCTTCAGCACAGCCTAGAATCAGCACAAGAAGTACAGGCATATATTTTTATAGTGGAGTTTAGGTCAACAGAAAGTTATATTTAGATGTTCTCTTTTTGGAATTAATTGATTCCACTACTAAACTAAAATCTAGAATTACCATTTAAATCATGAAAAATACCCTAACGCTTATAGGAAAAATGTTGGAGATAGATCGAAGGATGAGGAACTCGAGATAAAATATGTTGGAGATAGATCGAAGGATGAGGAATGCAAATAAATATTGTTGGGATAATGAAATAAAAAAGATTAAGCTCAAGGACAATGAATTAAATTCTATAAAAAGTTGGAAAATTTTCTAGAGATAGATATCCATCTCCTAAATGTAATTTAAAACATTTTCACATGTAAACACCAAATGCAACAAGCATGAATGCAAAATCATATCAAACTAATTGGAAAAAGAATGTAAAAACAATCAAACATTTTAATTTTGCACACTAATGTATTTTCTCGTTAACTAAAATTTGGACAAAATTTTAGAATAATTTAAAAATCATTTTTATTTACTATAAACTATCCTTACCTTAAAATAGAAAATTTGGTGTGTTACAAACTACCCCTCTGAATATGAGTTTCACTCCAAAATGCATTGAAGCTACACCAATTACAAAGAATAAATCATTCAGGGTCTTGGATGCGCTAGAAAGTTAACGGCATATTCATCTTGGTTCTTGTTCTAACTCCAGCCTTAAACCCTAAACTTTCTGAGTAAACAATGTGTTACGTCACAGTTTGAGCTATATGTTGGGTCTTGTAAGCATGTTTGACTCCGAGCCCAAGTTTGAGCTACACCAAGTACTTGTAATGTCAAATCCAAGTACTGTGAATTAAGGCCTAGTTCTTTTCTACTTTAATTTATAACCCATTTGAATTCAAGAGCCTGAATCTCCTGTGATTCTGTACATTTGTAATTTGAGATTGTGTGCTTTTACGTGCACACTTGTGTTCTTCGATTCGCATACAAGAATCCAACCATAACAGCAAAGCTAAGTATTAGCTACCACATTAAGTTCTCTATCAACCAAATGTATCCGATTTATCGGAGTGATGAGCTACCGTGTCCATCACGGCCAATGTTATTAACCATCCTACTAGCACAAATGCCGACGGTATGGTCGCTTAATATATATAGTAGCAGTAGTTTTTTTGTCCCGATGACAGTAAGCTTTGTCCTTACACTTCGGATCCATTCAAACCTGCATGATTTGGTACCTTGATATGTAAGCAGAGTTGCCTTGCATATCACTCAAGAGGTTCTACACACGAACATTAGGCTAGAAACAGGTGTCAAAATCTTCTCTACCACAAGAATTAACTCCCAAGGGTGTGTAACTGTATACATTAATTAATATATTATACTATTATATTACTACGTATAAGCATATGGTAACATGTGTCAAAATCTTCTCTACCACTTGAACTAAATATTCGGGAGGCCGAACTGTAAATTATTGGTTCAGTGTGAAACAGGGGAAATGAATGAATGAACACTGTAAAGCATGAGTTTCTTCGATTAAACAAGAAACTTGTGCTATCACAGTTTGTTGCATACATGGACCAAGTTTGGGTCCCAACTCCCCTCTCCAGGGTATCGAATGTCTCGAATCACAGATCTCTAAACTAAAACGAGCTTGCGTTGATCCGCCGGAACCGAAAACCAAAATATTATTGCGCAAGTTTCCATCTTGGCTCCGTGTCCAAAATTCACCTGACACTGAAGTCTATCAATAACCTCCTCTATGCTCGAGCAGTTTACGCCATTCTCCATGGCCAATCAACCCATATAGCTAGCCATATTTACTTCCTTATTACACCTTATCCGAGACATCTACATGTACACATTCCAATTCCAATCTTCCTGCAGTACACTGCTTAGTTATTCGAGCAGGATTTGTATAGTACACTCTGCAAAACCCTGTAGTTGCTGAGTCTCTGATGGCATGCTTCACACTACATACACCTGGATGTAGTAGTATACATACAGAAGTTGAGGACCATGGAATCTCCTTGCTCACAAGCCACGCCTCCGCGAGTGTCGTGACTAGTTGAGTGTGGCACTCGCTACTGCTCCAAAATGGCAAGCCTTGTGCTCTTGCTCATCTTACTCGTGCCTACCACATCTTTGCCACTTGCTCACTGCAATGGCAATGTCGGATTCTCGCTCAAGCTGACCCACGTCGACGCGGGCACGTCCTACACCAAGACGCAGCTCCTCAGCCGTGCCATTGCCCGGAGCAAGGCCCGCGTGGCCGCGCTTCAGTCCGCCGCCGTGTCGTCGGTGGCGCCCATGGTGGACCCGATCACGGCGGCGCGCGTCCTCGTGACGGCCAGCAGTGGCGAGTACCTGGTGAACCTGGCCATCGGCACGCCGCCGCTCTACTACACGGCCATCATGGACACCGGGAGCGACCTCATCTGGACGCAGTGCGCACCCTGCCTGCTGTGCGCCGACCAGCCCACGCCCTACTTCGACACCAAGAGGTCCGCCACGTACCGCGCGCTCCCGTGCCGGTCGTCGCGCTGCGCCGCGCTCTCCACCCCCTCCTGCTTCAGGAAGATGTGCGTGTACCAGTACTACTACGGCGACACGGCGTCCACCGCCGGCGTCCTCGCCAACGAGACGTTCACGTTCGGCGCGGCCAGCTCGACCAAGGTCAGGGCGACTAACATCTCGTTTGGGTGTGGCAGTCTCAACGCCGGCGACCTCGCCAACAGCTCCGGCATGGTCGGCTTCGGCCGTGGGCCGCTGTCGCTGGTGAGCCAGCTCGGGCCGTCCAGGTTCTCCTACTGCCTGACGTCGTACCTCACGCCGACGCCGAGCAGGCTCTACTTCGGCGTGTTCGCGAACCTCAACAGCACCAACACCAGCTCCGGGTCGCCGGTGCAGTCCACGCCGTTCGTCATCAACCCGGCGCTGCCCAACATGTACTTCCTGTCGGTCAAGGGCATCAGCCTGGGCGCAAGCGCCTGCCCATCGACCCGCTGGTGTTCGCCATCAACGACGACGGCACGGGCGGGGTCATCATCGACTCCGGCACGTCCATCACGTGGCTGCAGCAGGACGCCTACGAGGCCGTGAGGCGCGGGCTGGTGTCGGCCATCCCGCTGCCGGCGACGAACGACACGGACATAGGCCTGGACACGTGTTTCCAGTGGCCGCCGCCGCCGAACGTGACCGTGACGGTGCCCGACTTCGTGTTCCACTTGGACGGTGCCAACATGACGCTGCCGCCGGAGAACTACATGCTAATCGCGAGCACCACGGGGTACCTGTGCCTGGCGATGGCGCCGACCGGTGTCGGCACCATCATCGGGAACTACCAGCAGCAGAACCTGCACCTGCTCTACGACGTCGCCAATAGCTTCCTGTCGTTCGTTCCAGCTCCGTGCGACATCATATAGCTTTATTTCCGTGTCAGGTGCCTTCTTTAGCCTTCAATAAGTTCGCTGCTAGTTCCTTGTTGTAGCTGCATTTGCTTCACACGTAGAGTAGCCATTGCAATGCACTGAGATTGCAGTGTTGTGTTATCCCCAATTATGTAGCAGAACATTTAGTGTGCCACACGATAAACAATTTGGTAATCTCGATCTAGTAATAGTCACATCGTCTCTCCTTCATCTACTTTTTTTATCTTTTTTTTTTAAAAAATAATTGCAAATTCTTCTTGTGACGCCAAGTGGAAGCTTGTTTAGAGATATCCGGGAACACTTGTATGAACGTTTTGTTGTTCTCCATCTTGTATATGTACATCGTGTTACTCGTGTATGCAACTCGTCTGAGCGCGAGATTGCTTAGATTAGCAGGAGTTTTTGGGTACCGGGGCAATCATATGCATATATGGACGAACTCACTCCTAGACTCTACTACGCTCCACAATTCAATGTTATCAAATCGAAACCTAATTAAATTAAAGCTTTTTAAAAGATTAATTGTATGTTGAACGAAGCGTGCATGTGGCCACAAAGGTTAATATGGCTACTTTTTAAAAATTTATCCTTGGTATAGGATCTGGCCAACAGCTAGTACGATCCTAGCGGTGATGCGGCTAGTAAGCTTCTTATGTTCTTGAATGCTAATGCGGTTTAGTTTGCTCTTAAGGTCTCAGACTTTTGTCAGGTCTTGTCCGCCTAGCGGAGTTCTGGACTCGGTCCCTGTTTGTAAGTGTCAAGCTCTAAGCATTCAGTGAATGCGAAGGCTGGGATACTCTATTCCGTAATCTAAAAACAATTACGATCCTAGCGATGCTTCACTAACTCTTCTTCGTAGTTCGGACCACGATCAACATCTAATAAGTAATAGACAACTAAAGTTCCACTAGCAAATAAGCACCGAAGTGAGTTCATCCAGAAAAAAAGGGAACTAGTTTCACAATTTTCCAAGATAAAACAAAATTCATGGCGGAACCCTCGACGGTCACCTCCATGGGGGCGGACCGCCGACTAACGTGGCCGATCAGGTACCGTATATCGCAGTCGGGGAGAGGGGGGGCAAAATGCAGCCCGCCCGGCGATCTTGCGCCGAGTAGCACAGGCAGGCTATCGTCGAGTCGCTTCCTTGTCGGGAGTCGGCTCACCATCGCCCTCTGCTCGATCTAGGAAAAAGAAGGCAAAAGTTAAAGGGTGAAATTTTTTTTTTGCTAGGTCTTGATGCAAAACGCCTAGAGACAAAGGATTTACATATATAGGCTTGGTTAATTTACGAAAAGTTATATGTTCACTTTGCAAAAGTGTTTTTCTTTATGCTAAACGGCGCTTTGTATTTTGAGGAATGAATTATGTCAAAATAGAAATTTTGATGCTCATAAAGATTATTTGGAAACAATCACTAGAAATTTTGATGCTCATAAAGATTATTTGTGGTTAAGTAACCCTTCTATTAGCAATTCTGGTTGTATTTTGGTTGGGATTAGACTTCAGTTTTATGATATTGGTGCCTTTTTCATGATACAAGTAGACCTTAAGGATAAAATAAACAAAATTAAATGGAACCTACTTGTAGTATATGGTGTTGCCCAAGAAGAAGAAAAGTGAACTTGCTAACTGAATTCTACGCCTTTTGTTCCCATTGTAAGGAACCTCTTATAATTGGTGGTGATTTTAATATCATAAGATCAACTTCGAGGAGAAACAAAGCACATGGACTTCATAGACATTCTAATATGTTTAATGCAATGATAAATTTTCATGGACTCGAAAAAGATTATCATGTCGGGTGGGTTATTCACTTGGATTAATAATCGGGGAAAATCCTACTTTAGAGAAACTTGGCCGAGGATTCTTGTAACTAAATCTTGGGAAGACTTTATTCCCAAATGTCATGGTGAAAAAGCTCCCTAGAGAGTTCTCGGATCATAACCCTTTAATCATAACTTTGGACTCTCATAAACCAATAAAGAAAATTCAATTCATGTTTGAGTTATCTTTGGCTTAGTAATCTAGATTTCATTCTTGTTGTTAAAAGGATTTGGGAGAAGCCATGTAGAGCCCCTCTTTTGCTGTGGATAAAGTTCAGCAAAAATTAAAACTTTTCAAATAGTATCTTAAAGGTTGGGGTTTTTTAACATTTAAGGAGAGTTGAGAAAAAAATAAAGAATATTTATATTGAAAAACTGTCTACGAACTAGAAGATTTGGAGGAAAAGGGGTACTTAAATGTTGATCAATACTTGCTTAAAGTGACCTTGCTAAAAAAAATTATTCCTTCATTGAGCAGGGGAAGAGATCATACTGGCATAATAGAAGTCATGAGCAATGGCTTTTGAAAGGTGATAATAAGACCGATTACTTCCATAAGATTGCTAATGGCAAAAAAAGGAAAAGTAATATTGTATCTTTCGAAAAAGATGGTGAGGTTATTGAAGGAGATGAAGATTTTTTGAAACATGTAACTGAATATTATGCTGAACTCTTTGGCCTTGTGGAATCCAACAATATTAATTAATATTGATGGAAGTCTTTGGGAAGGATTACCTCAAGTATCGATATTGAAAATTTTGACCTATGTTAACCTTTTTTCTAAAAATAAAATCAAAGATTGCCCAATTCGGATGGGAAAAAAAAAATAAGGCTGCAGACCCGGACAAAATTCCAATTGAATTCTACCAAACTTGTTGGGATTTCATAAAAGGTGATATTATCCAATTGTTTTCAGATTTCTATGATGGAAAGGTTCACATTAGTTGCCTAAACTATGGTATTATCACTCTGCTGCCCAAAAAAACAGATGCTTCAACTATTCCATAATATAGACCTATATGTCCGCTAAATTGTCTCTATAAACTCATCACCAAACTATTACAATTAGATTGGAAAAAGTGGCTCTCAGATTAATCCATACAATCAATCTACCTTCATGAAGGGCAGAAACATCTTGGCGGTGTGATGATCCCGCATGAAATACTTCATGAATTTAAGAAATGCAAGGACCCTGGTATCATTTTGAAGTTAGATTTTAAAAAAGCCTATGATAAGGTTAGTTGGGTTTTCTTCTTAAAAAGTATGGCTGCCGGAGGCTTTAGCTACCAATGGTGCCATTGGATTAAACAAGTGGTATCAGGGAATCTTTGTTAGTGTCAAGTTAAATGACCTAATAGGCCCTTACATCAAGAGCTACAAAGGAGTTAGACATGGCGATCCCTTGTCACCAATTTTGTTTAATTTCAGCTGATGGACTCACAAGAATGATCATTAAAGCCAAGTCTAATGACTTCATCTTTGGGCTAATTGATCACATTATTGACAAGGGAGTGGCGTCTTCTAATATGTAGACGATACTATATAATTTGCATCCAACACAACATCATGGGAACTCTTAATCTTAAAATGCTTTTATACATATATGAGTTAATGGTTGACCTGAAAATCAATTATAATAAAAGCAAGGTGATTGTCATAAATTGTGATGATGAGATGATCGCTTCTTATGCTAATATCTTCAATTACCAAATTGGAAACTTTCCCATCAAATATCTAGGGGTACCTGCCAACCCAGCAGATTACATGTGTCTCGATTGGATGCCTTTATAAGAAAAAAAGCTGTAGAAAAAAACTTGATATTTGGAAAGGGGGAACAATGTCTATTGCTGGGAGGAAAACTCTAATTGACCCTAGTTTGAGCAATGCACCAATATACCACATGTCCATGTATCTCCTCCCTAAATCAATTGTTTACAAAATGGACAAATTAAGAAGGGCCTTCTTTTGGCAAAAAGGAGGCACTAAAAAAAGTATCATATGATCAAATGGGTTAAAATCTCTGTAAAAAAAAAAAAAAAGAGGTGGTCTAGGAATCAAGGATATTAGAAAGTTGAATATCATCCTTCTTTGTAAATGGTTGTGGAAATTCGAGAAAGAAAAGCGGTTATCGCAAGATATTATTAAATTTAAATATCTGCAAAAAAGACACTATTAGCTATATGAGTCTATGACTCATAAGCATTCTCGATTCCCCTATGTGGCATGATATCCTAAAATCAGAGACATATATTTGCATGGCAGAAGATTCACTTGTTTAAGATGGCCCAACAAAAAAACATTACAGTTGTTGAAGCCAAACATGACATTTCCAAGATCACTTTCACTAGATGGCTAGTTGATATGTGGAAGAGTCAATGGGAATATATTATTTTTGATGTTGCTTCATTTGTACTCAGAGATAGGAAGGATACAATCTTTTTAGAGATTTGGCTCCAAAAAGTTGTTTTCCGTTAAATTTGCTTATGATATGATGACTACTAGTGATAGTGGAATTTATCATTAGAAAATATATAAAAGTAAAATTCAGGAAAAATCAAAATCTTTATGTGGCTTATGAGCAATAATGCTATCTTAACTAAAGATAATATGACAAGAAGAAAGTGGAAAGATGGTCCGCTTGCTATTTCTGTAATCATAATGAATCAATACAACACCTATTCTTTCAATGCAACACGACTAAAGTGGTTTGGGCAACCTTTGCAACATGTCTCGGGGCCCAATTCTCTTACTCAAGGATGGTTACGGTGTGAAAAATGGTTACCCGATAGCTCTAATTTTCATACATTGGGCATATCTGCTATATGTTGGGCTATTTGGAAAGCAAGAAATAGAGGGCAAGACTATTCAGAATCATTTATCAATTATCTGTAACACATGTGCCTTAATGAATTATTGGGCAGGTTTATACTCGGTAAAAAGACGAAGAAATGATCACTGCAGGAGGTCGACGCCATTCTTCAATTTGTTATTTGGGCAAGTTACTAAGCAAGAAGACAAGGCAGGAAGGTGCGCTGAAGATCAAGGAGAAGGATGATGATGCCCAGCCCGGTGATGAGGAGAAAGAAACAGTGATCGTGACACTCGTCGATGACCCAACCTATTCCTCCCATGAGAAAGAAGTCTGAAGTGTCCCTCCATCCCCAGGTCTTGTTTTTGGGACTGGGTGAATGTCAGCTGATGTTATAGCATGGAACAGCGGTTTTTGGTTATCTTGTTGCTACCTTCTGGAGTATCTTGTCTCATTTAGCTTTTGTTTGCCGTGTTGGCTCCTGTGAGATGCCGCTGGGAGTAGTTACTTGTTCTTAGCCTGGTTATGTCTTGTCTAAGTTTGCTACCAGATACTTTGTATTCTTGTTTGCTATAATGGAAATGGGGTCTCCCTCGGTTCAAAAACAATTATGTCAAACTCTTGGAGGAGAGATGGACTCTTTTTTTCCTTCCTATATTATTTTGGAAGCTGACAAACAATAGAATTTTAGAAATGAAAAATGTTGGAGATGCTCCATTTGTCCACTGGCACTAGCTAGCAGTTACCTAATGTGCCAAGATGCTTGCTACGACCGGCTGCATTGTGCACTAGCAGGCACCGCACAAAGCAGTCGCTTTCCACCTTCATGCTCATGCCAAATGCAAAGAGGATGCCCACGACCCAACCACCGTGAGATCGAATTATATAACTCACTAAAACCCAAAAGCTAAACCACTACTCAAGTGCCCGTTCGCGCCCGTCCTAGTTTCGTTTCCCAGGCATATGGCGCCCTATAGTATGTGTATCGTCCTCCCCGTTCTGTGCCTCACCCTTGGCGCCGTCGTCACCGCCGCCCACGGCTTGTTGACTGACTTCCGAGCTCATCTTAACCACCCCTACGCCGGCAGCACGCTCTCTACGGACGACGCCGTCCTCGCGTCAGAGACCTTCACCTTCGGGCGTCAACGGCAAGGTCTCCCTCCCGCTCGGCTTTGGCTGCGGCGAGCTCTTGGGCGTCGTGTCGCAGCTGTCCCGCCGAGGTTCTCCTACTGCCTCACTCCTTTCGCCCGGCGCAAGACCAGCCCGCTGTTGTTCGGTGCAATGGCGGACTGCGTAGGTACAAGGCAGCGGGATGTTAGCAACACTCAGGCCCAGCCCAACAACTCCACCAAGGTTCAGGCGTTCATGTGCATCACGGCCCACTTATAAGGTAAGAGACTCAATTCCTCCCAAAAGCCCGGACTAATGGAAGAGGGAAACTCTCCCTTATAAGGTGGTCATGGCCCCCTTCCCTTAGGGAGGTGGTACTAAACTTGAGTGTCTAACACTCCACCCCCATAAGGTGGCACCCACGACATTCCACCCCCATAAGGTGGGGCCGGGGGGCACACTCGACATTCCACCCCCATAAGGTGGGGCGGAGGGCACTCTCGACATTCCACCCCATAAGGCGGACAAGGGAGGCGATACCAATTTGTTAACAAAGCAGGGCTGGGGTAGGTGGGGAAAAGTAGAGCAGGTAGAAGAAGACTCGGTGAATAAGAAGTAATAGCGAGAAATACTTATTTGAATGATTAACTCTGAATTCAAAAACGCAGGCGAGTTTACATCAAATTTTCCTCCCCTCGCTCAGTCTAAGCATACAACATGGGGGTGTTTGGCATGGCTCTAGAGCTAGCCAAACACCCAAACTCAAAAACTCCATGGAGCTCAAAAACTCTAGAGCTGTAGTGTAAATGTGCTTGGAGTTTTGGAGCACCTCTCCCGCAGCTCTAGAATCCTTCAAAATAGACGTAGACATGGAGTTCTCACGAAATTACCCGCATTGCCACCGATTACACAAGTGAAGCGTTATTTTCTATTTTCTCCGACACCCTCCCACCCACCCCTTCACGCGCACCTGCTCGTACGAAACCCCGACAAAATTTCTTCTCTTCTCGCCCCGCAGTAGCGCCGGGAACTCCGCCGCCGGTCCCTTCTGCCGAGGCCACCTCGCCGGCGGGCGGCGCCTCCCTCAAGCTCCTCTCCCCCTCCCCCCGCGCCCCACGCGGCCCCCAGCGTGCATCCTCTCCCCGCGAAATCGTGTGAGGCGCTGACCGAGATGCCACGCGCGCCGCCGCCGCCGGGCTGCCAATCCTCCTTGCCGTGCCCACCTCGGCGGCGGCGCCCCTAGGCTTCCTCTCCCCGCCGGCGGCGACCCCTTTCCCCATGCCTCCTTCCTCCGCTTCTCCATCCCCTAACCCTAGTCCGCAAGAAGGAGAAGAAGTTTGTCTTCCTCAAGGATGGCTGGCGCCCGATGACTTGCTGCTGTGATTTGAATACTTCCAGTGAGCAACGGCGGCGCGCCCGGAAGATAGCGGTGAGCACGTCCCCGCGGTGTGCGAGACCAGCGCGCACCCAGCCATCGTCGTCGAGGCAGAGAAAGAAGAAAGAGAGGGAGAATGACAGGTGGGCCCAATGGATGAGGGCAACTATGAAAATTTACCCTCACAGACCCCTTGTCCGGAGCTGACATCAACTTTCTAGCCAAACACCCCAAGTTGCCAGCTCCAACTCCATCTAGAGTCAGCTCCACCTAGAGTTCTCGGAGTGGAGCAGCTCCATCTGAGTTGGAGTCATGCCAAATCTAGCGAATCCACTCTGGACCGGCGACTCTGGAGCTGGGCTTGGTCTTTCTGCTGGGCGGGACGGGCCAGCCTCATCTTCTCTTGCCGAGTCCATGTCAGGCATAGGCTTGGTGCTAACACGGGGCCGATCCAGACCACTTCCATATTGAGGAACCCGGCAATGGCGACGACGGCCTACTACTATGTACCACTGGTGGGGCTGTCGCTTGGGACGAAGCGGCTGGACGTGGCGAAGAGCATCCTCGCCATAAACCCGGACGGCAGCGGCGGAACGATCGTCGACTCCGGCACCACGATGTCGTACCTCGCGGAGGCGGCGTTCAGAGCCGTGCGGAAGGCCGTGGTGGAGGCGGTGAGGCTCCCGGTGGCCAACGGGACCGAAGCGGAGTACGACTACGAGCTGTGCTTCGCGCTGCCGAGCGGCGTGGCCATGGAGGCGGTGAAGACGCCGCCGCTCGTGCTGCACTTCGACGGCGGCGCGGCGATGGAGCTGCCAAGGGAGAACTACTTCCAGGAGCCGAGAGCCGGGCTGATGTGCCTGGCTGTGGGCAGTACGACGCCGCATGACTTGAGCGTGTCCATCATCGGCAACGTCCAGCAGCAGAACATGCACGTGCTGTTTGATGTGCGCAACCAAAAGTTCTCATTCGCGCCCACGAAATGTGACGACATCTGAGCTATGCAATGCAAGAACTATTGCAGCAAGAACTATTGCAGCCTGTAAGGCAAGCTAATAATTCCTTTTCAAATCCTGAGTGGAGGAAAATGTGCAAGGCCGTGGCACCAACAACGAGCAAAGAATAAGCTTTAACTAATTTGAGATAGGGCATTGCCACAATGTTTGGGTTTTTTGGATTGCTGCCATTTTCATATCCTGAAAGCTCTAGGAAATCAAACTGCTGTACAAAGATTTTCACAGTGGAATCAGACCATAGTGGATCAAGACTTTCACAGCCAACTGTTGTACCAGTAAACCTACAAGAAAAGATAAAAACACATCACGGATAGATAACTACAAATAATATGAGCAGGTACAATGATGGACCAGGTGACATTTAAGGTACTAAGTGCAGAAGACCAATAAGGTAGTTACCTCCACTCTAGTGCCTCTTTCCCTTCAAACCTCATCCTGAATCTCATCACAATAAAATAATTGGTTTTTTACTGACTCCATATATTGGTCATATGGTATAATGAACTCCGCATCAAGTTAACTACTTTTATTACGTAAAAATTGCAGGTTATAGTTTCATGCAAGATAATCAAGGTAAACAACTATGTAAGTCTCAGAAATGTAATCAGTTTATTGCAGGTAAACATATCTTAGTTTTGTAGTAGATAGTGAAACGCTAAAATAAACCGAGAAAAAAATGGGCCTCAGGAGGAGAGGTCAGCTCTAATTAGATACTTGCAGCTTCATCGACTGCTCAATGGCATGCAATTCAGAAAAGGTAGAACATCATCGCCCCTCATGAGCATTGCCATTCACTGATTCAGGCCCATTTCCACACCTGTAATTAGATCAGACCAAATAGTCAATTTCACACATCATAAAGGGAAGAGAAGATCGGTACTGTAGTACACAAAGAAGAACATAAGACGCAACAAACATGGTTGATAGCTGAAAGTGAAGATTCCCATTTTTATATTGTTCACAAATCAGCGTCTAAGCTGAACCATTTGTGCCTAACTGCAGTAAAAAAATGTTTGATTCTTCAATGTAATCTTTGAGACATTGGCTGCATAACTGCACTAAAGAAGGATAACTGAAACAAGCCATCAAGGCACTCTTACAATTCTGCAGTGTTAGGTTTCAGAAAACTGGGTAACTGAGATAAGGGCTAGGAAATAGGAATATTCAGACAAAGCAGATCAAAGCACATAGAACCGCAGACGCGAATACAGTAAAGGACATCAGGGTGTGCACATGTATTGTTGATAATCCCTGAAAGGGATCAAAGTGGATACAGTTAAGGACATTGGGTGTGCACATGTAAGGCTGATAATCAGTGGTACCTATAGATCCCAATACAATACTACCTTAAGCTTGTGATCCCAATAGGATGTAGAGGACAACCAAAGCATATTACCTGTAAAGCAATAAGAGAATATCTAAGTATAGGCAGAAGTTAGGACAACATTGAGTTATGCAGTTTGCATCTAGCATGCCAGCTTATAAAGACGGACCATAAGATAGGGACATCAGAATATAGGCTTCTAGCTTACCATTGCTGACTCGCATCAGGAAAGCCCATCATATTTAACTTGCTTTTCCTTTTCAATTCAAACCCAAGCACCATTTCAGAACAGGAATGTTCTGACATAAACAACATGTGGCTCAGGCATGCTTGAAAGGCTCAACCAACATTTGACCATACTGCAGCTAAAGAATTGAAAGGCTCAGGCATAGATCTTCCGAACATATGGGATTTCAACCTGCAGCTAAAGAGGGCTAGCTATAATACAACTATTTCTCTATCGCATTGTTTTTTTACTTTTACACAAAACACATAAGTTAAAAAAATATGGGTTATGATCTAGGCATGATAGAGCAGTGGGTGATTCACTGAACCTGATACCTTGAGCAGATGCTTCTTACAAGGAAATAAGACACATTATTACATTCAGAACAAAAAAAAAAAAGAAGAACTTAATTTCAATACCTACAACTACAGCAGATCAATACTTTAAGTTCATTTGTTCAAAATTAACAAAAAGCAAGCTCTAATATGAAGCATAAGTGAGTGCAGCAAACAGCGAACTTACTTTCTTTCTTTTTAGCTGTTGGAGATATGTGGATTTTAGTAGAAGCAGATATATCATATAATGAGTTACATGTTCATTCGCCTTCCATCCGACTGTTTGTGTGCAGCCATTTGAAAGGTCCTAAATGGCTAGAGGGGGTGAATAGCCTAATAAAAAATTCTACAAAACACTAGACAAACTTGTTAGAATAACAAATGGCGATAATAGCGTTTGCTCTAGCTCTACTTGTCGGCAAGCCTCCTATTGACAATTCTAGTTGCTATGATCTCTAGTTCACTCAATTTGCTAAGTCGCTACTTTACCAACTAGGTGAACAATCTAGATTACACTAATCAAGACTAAGCAACTAGCAAGACTACACAAGCTACACAAGCACAATATATATCAAAGTACATGCAAGATAGAGAGGAGGTAGTTATACCGACTTGTTGAGATAAGTCACCCAATCACCGGAGATAATATCACAATATGAACAATGAAGCCAATCACCAAAGAATGACAAGAAACAAATGGAGACACAATGATTTACCCCGAAGTTCACTTGAGCACCCGTCAAGCTACGTCTCCGTTGTGTCGACCTTCTCACGTGTGGGTCAAGGTGGAGCTCACTCCAAGCCAAATGCCTTTAGGCTTCTTGAACCCAAAGCAAATGAGAGGTACCCAAGACACGAGCAATATATTAGAGTATCAATTTGGCACTCCGCCGGGGAAGATCACAAACCCCTCACAAATCACCGGGAGGTGGGCAAGAACATTCACCGTCTCTTCCCAACACTCCAACAATCTCCAAACCGTCTAGGAGTGGTGCTCTCCAAGAGTAATAAGAAATCCACAATTACAAGAACCACCTAGTGCCACAAATATGAATCCCAAAATGCAATGCACACTAGGTTTTCTCCAATCTCCTCTCAAGAACTCAAATCCACCAACGAAGTGGAGAGGAGAGGGAAGCAATCCTCTTGGAGCCCCTCAAATCGCCCTCTAGCACAAGCTCACTCGATTAATTTCAGCTCAAATCAATAGATCGAGGGAGGAGAGGAGATGAGCTCTTTTTCTCTTGTTCTAGGGTTTGGAATGGGGAAAGAACAAGCTTACTGTAGGATTTCGAAATTTGTAAGAGAGAGAGAAAGGAGGACAGCAGCTCACATATATACTCTCAGGCACAGCAGCTCTCCAACGGCAACTCTCAACGAGCAAATCTCCAACGGGCAGCAGCAGGAGCAGCGTCGGTCTCTTTTCCTCTGTTCGCTCAGGCAGTGGCTCTGAAAAGTTTCTTCGATGAATGAAACAGAGGCCGAGCGTCGAACAGACATATCCTTTGGGACTTGGCCAGCAGCAGCGAATGTCCAAGACTTGGGCCTTGCCAACCAACCAGCAGGCCGGCCCAACAGCAAGCAGCGCAAGCACCATTCGGCAGCTAGCGTCGTTCGGCAAGCGACTGCGTTCGGCAAGCTGCGTCGTTCGGCAAGTCATTCGGCAACGTGAGCAGCAGCAGGACACCAGCGACCAGCAGCATCCCGAAGCCCCAGCGTTGCACGTCGCCATTCCAATTTAAAAAACAGTCCATCGAACTAGCAACAGCTTGTGAATGGATTAGTACTGAATTGGTACGGCACCTTGTTAGCTTAGCAAGCTAGCTTAACCAAGCCATTCACGTGCATGTGTTCAACATATATATATATATACAGCATGTGCATGAACAAATATTTTCAACGTCCAAGATTTTCAATAAACCTTAATCCAAATATTTTTGCTATCATATCCAAAAATATGTCAAACCTCAAGACCATATTTGATAGCATTTTTCAAAGAGCTCATCCAGTCGCCACGTCACTAGCCAAAATGCACATGCAATTTGAAATTCAAATAGGTGGCACTAGGTGAGTAAAGCGATTATGATTTTCCCCTCTTTATAGTACGGTTATCGAACCTAAATCACTCACACCCTCTATGGTGTCTTGAGTGTAAAATCAAAATGGCCCTATAAATATACCTTTGCCTTGAGCCCATTTTGATCCTCGAACCACTCCAAGTTGAGCACTTGATCATCTTTTAGATCACCGCGATCCATCCACCATGACCACCGTGCACCACACTTGGCTTGACCAATCTCCAACTAATAAAACACTTAGTATAGAGAGATTAGTCCTAAGTATGTCATCAATTAGCCAAAACCAATCTAGAGATCTTCACCATTCTCCTTTGATAAGGACCGTTTTTCCTTTGATGCGTCAATTACTTGGTCTGGGATTCTTGGGTTCCATAAATTGGAAACATGATCAACCACGTACAATCACAGAATAGACCATTTGAAGGTTCACTTCATTCAGAAGGAACATCAAAATGCAGATTAATAGGTTTGCTTGACTTGGTTTATTCATCAGTTGTATACTTGTATGATACTCTATGGCAATGGTAACATTGGTACTCCTATTTGGGAAGCCAGCAACCTGGGAAACCAGAAGTTCTTCTTTTGTCTGCTGGCACGAGATAGGCTAAACACGAAATATTTTGAAAAAAAAAAAAAACATGACTTTGGCCAGCTTCGACTGTGTATTGTGCAACCATAATTGTGAGGAGTCATATTTCCATCTTTTCTTCAGTTGCACCTTCAGTAAGTTGTGCTGGGACTCTTTAAACATATCATGGGACATTAATCTCAGTCCAATGGATATGTTCCTCAAAGCCAGAGCTGATTTTCAGAACTCTATCTTCAGCGAAATTGTCATTTGTGCCTACTGGACTCTATGGAAAATAAGAAATAGCATCATTTTTGACAATGGTTCAAATGATTTCTCTGTTTGGAAAAGACTTTTTCCTTGAAGAATTTGGCTTGGTTTGTATCAAGGCCAAACCTGTCAAGGCTGCTCTTTTGAAAGTTTGGAGAGATAGTTATGTATAGGTCCTTTCTTTTCTTTTTGGGTCTGGTTGCCTTGTAATTTCACTTTGTACCCATTCTTTTATTTAATTAAAAAAAGAGAGGAGAGGGGGCTCCCGACGGGTTCGGTCAAAAACATTGGTACTCCTATGAATATCTAGAATTTTCACTGATATGACACATTATAATTGGTTGCAATGTACTCTGCAGTCTTTCCATATCAAACTAGATTATACCAATTGGGAAAAAAACATTTAGATCAATCAAACAGTAACAAACCAAGGCTTCTTATTACATTTCAGGAATTAAGAACAGCGACCAAAACTAAGACTAGTGAAAAATAGAACCAAATGATTTCTAATACAGATACATTCAAGCTGGGTGAACAACAAAACAAAGAATAAATTATCGAATTAAATTGTCCTAAGCAAATAGCATTGGATAAAAACTGCCTTGGTTTAGTGCTACCTCACTTCAAGAATGGCAAAATGCAGCAACTCCTCTACTCTATACACACTCTCTCACTGTTCATGTAGGTGAACTTGCAGATCTCCTCAAAGAAATCATCAGCAGCATCAAGACAATTTTTCATCTGAGAAATCCTAATCATATGAGAAATCCTAATGATCATCCTTCTTAGCCTCGCGCTGTACCTGACAAGGGACTCGAGGGTGTTCAGCTTCTGCTCAGCATCCAGAGGTGACCACACAGTGACCAGGACCTGCTCCAAGAAAGGTATCACGAAACTTGAATGTAACTGCATTGACAGGGCAGAGTTATTAGCTAGGCCATACACCAACCAGAAGTCCAAATCCATAAGCAAAATATTGCAAAAATAGAAGCGGTATGGTATGGTATGGCATGGTTTACCTTCTTTAGGCTGTTCTTCTGACACAGCGCCTCGAACATGGCGCCGTGCATCTCAAACTTGCGAAGCTTGGGGTGGCTGTTGAAGAAGTCGACGAGGTCAATCTCTGGGAATGGCTGCAGCTGCTGCATGTCACCATCACTGCAGAACTCAACCTTCATCACCAGGTGCTTCACCTCGCCAGCGCACTGCAGCACCGAGCTGATTGCGCCCCAGCTCCACTGGACGCCGCGCAGCGAGAGGTGATCCAACTCCGGGAGCTTCCCCATCTCAACATGATACCCCTGTTTTAAATAGCGCTATAGCGGACGCTATAGCGCTAAATAGCGTTTCGGGCGGGGGAACGCTAAGCTATTGCTATTTTAGCGCTAAACGCTATTTGCCGCTATTAGCTGCTAATAGCGCGCGCTAAAAACGCTTAAACTGCAGCTCATTTAGCGCGCTATAAGATATTGGGCTGATTTCCGTTGGTCCAAATTGATTGGCAGGCCCAAATCTCATCTCAAGGTATTAGAACTCATGTATTTCTCTATGTGATGTGATGATGTTTGATGTATCATGTATGAACTACAAACTACTTTGATGTAATGTATTAGTAAGACTTTGAACTATCTATGTTTTTATCTTTTATTATGTGTATAAAATTATATAATGTTTGGCATATTTTTTGCTTAGCCATTAAATGGCTAAAGCCCGTATCATAGCTTCATTTATAAATTTAAATAAGCCTTTTAGGGGGAGGCTGCAAATCCAACAGCCATTATTTAAAAACAGGGCATGATACACAATGCCTAAAACATCCAAATTTTGAACAGTAACCATCATGCAATGTGAAACGGACCAAATCTGTTTCGCAGGGGAATGCAAAGAGGCATCCGCAGCGTACCAGTGTCCTTAGAGATTGTGAGATGTTTCAGATGGTGGCCGCGTTGCAGAGAGATTAAGGAGAAGCCCTGGATCTCAAGGGACTCGACGCTGGGCGCGGCGAACCTGAGAGAGCAGTTAGCAGAGCAGAAGTCGAGACGGCACCGCTTGAGCAGGGGAGCGAGATGGAGAGGGCCAGCCCGGGGCACTTGCAGCGGAGCAGCGCGAGGTCGGTGAGGTTGGGGCAGGAGGCGACGGCGCCGTTGACCGCAGCGTCTTCCAGAAAGGCGCCGACGATCTCCAGCACGCGGAGCCTCTCCATGAGGCCCCACGCGGGGCGCACATCATCGTGACCTCCGACAGCCTGAGCTCCTCAAGGCCCGCGGCCACCGCGATGGAGTCGAGGTGGCCCGATGTGTCGGCGTAGGAGGAGTAGCCCACCCGCAGCTCGAGGACGCGCAGCCGCGAGCCAGCGCGGGAGCAGTGACGCGGAGAAGGGGCAGTACACGACGAGCTTCTCGAGGCGCGCGGCGGCGTCGACCATCCGGCCGATGGCGCCGTCGGCCGCTGCCACGGCCGCCGCCGAGGCCAGCCCGCCGTTCATGGCCCCGAAGGCGTCCCGCGGGAAGTAGAGCGACGGGAGGAAGGGCATGCAGTCGCGCCAGCAGCAGGGGAGACGGCGGCGCAGGTGGCCACGTCGCGGGCGTTGCTGAGCTGCGAGAGGATGTGCTGCACCACGCCTTCCGGGAGCGCGTCCATGCCGCCGTCGGGGACTGTTGCCGGAGCGGCGAGTGGCGGCCGAGATTGGGGTTTTGGTGGTGGGCGCGGATCGGATGGGGGATCGTGCGCGATTCAAGTGATGCTGGAATGGAGGGTGCGGTACGAGGTGGGGATGGGACGAGCGGATGGGAACAGAAGTGGATGCGCATTTTTTTAATAAACATGCGGGGTTCATCAGACGTAGGACACGTAGCATTTCGGTAACCGAAATTCGGTTATAGAAATGGTCCAATCTTTTTTTTAGCAACTAGAAATGGTCCAATCTTGCACAAGAGCAAATCGTCTGGCGGCGTTGTTTCCTTTTTGGGTTCGTTCTGAAAAAAAAAAAAATACTATGGGCCCAACGGAAGTATCTATTTTGTAGGGTTTAACTAGACTTGGTTGGATCACCTAAAAAAAAAAAAACTAGACTTGGTTGGATCTTAAATCTTACTACTAAAAAGCGTCAAAATCAATCGTACCCCATCCCTACTAAAAATAGTTACCCAGCCACACCTCCCTCGCGTAAAAAAACTTACTGCTAGTGAAAATAGAATCCGCCACCTCTCAAAATAGAACTCACAAGTCTAGGGCAGAAAAAGAAAGAAGATTTCGCGGTGAACATTGCGGATGCGATGGGATAAGGGAAAGAAGAAAGAGAACGTATCATGTGCACACGGACTTATATGCTGCCATACACACTTCTAATCCGGGCCACGGGACGTAGATCCAAGGGGCACGAGGTGATAACCACTAGATTATGATTAGAGGGGAGTTAAGTGTAAAATTACCTAACCCTTGGATCGGCATCCTATGACCCAGATTAGAAGTGTGCATGGTTGCATATAAGTCCGATGTGTGCACATGATAACGTTCTCAAGAAAAAAATAAATAAAAGTAAATTAAAAATAGAAGAAAATAATAATAATAATAATAATAATAATAATAATAATAATAATAATAATAATAATAATTGATAAAGAAGGTCGCATGCATAGGCGAAATGCAAGAGTCCATGTGGCAAGAAAGATGCAGTACACATGGAGTAGAAAGAAAAGAAAAATAGAAAAAAAAAAGATAAGAAAAAGAAAAATAAAATACAAGATAAAAAAAAATAAGAACACTAGACATTTCATTCTTTTCAACGGTTATGCAAAACTATTTTACCAAATATTTTTTAGAATAGCTTCAACTTGATCAAAATTCCATGTGTGTCGCCGTAGACATATTAAAATTTGGTGATCCCAATGCAATACACGGGTATATGTAAAATAAAAAAATAAAATAAAATGAGGAAAAAAAAAAGAAAAATGGCACTATAGTAATTTTACTATTTTAAATAGTCGTTGCAAAGTTGTTTTACCAAATGTTCTTAAAATAGCTCCATCAAAATAACTTTATCTCCGCCTAAGAATCCAAATGTGTCGTTATAATCGGATAAACATTCATGATCCCGGTGCAACGCACGGGCATGTATCTAGTCAAATAGTATATTTTAAGATCCATGTATGGAAAATTTATAGAAATTGACTCAAATGGGTGGCTATGATGTGCACATGTTGTGAATTTAAAGATGGAAGGTAAGCCATATGTCCACATGCACGTCATGAAACACACATTTAGTAGACTTGGACATCTATGTTGCGACATGAATGGTGTGGTGTCATTAAAAGTTTTGTAGCTCTAAACTCAAAGTGACAAAGATAGATGCACTAAAGGACATAAAACAGTGAGACATTTTTTAGGGCATTTATAATATTAGGAAGATCGTGCGTTGCGACTGGAGAAATAAGTATGAAGGTGTGTTACAACGGGAAAAAGAAGTTTGAAGGTGTCCCTTCTTCGTTATGTTGGCCACTTTTTCTATTGAACAGTCGTCTGAAATCTTATACTACTAAAAGCGTCAAAAGCAATCATTCACTTGGCGAGACGCACCCCTTCCCTACTAAAAATAGTTACCCGGACACACCTCCCTCGCGTAAAAAACTCCTGCCAGTGAAAATAGAATCCGCCACCTCTAAAAAATAGAACTCACAAGTCTAGGGGCGGCAGAGAAGAAAGAAGATTTCGCTGTGCGTAACCACAAACATTGCGGTTTCCTATGGATGCGATGGGATAAGGGAAAGAAGAAATTAAATAAAAACAAATAAAAGTAGACTTGGACATCTATGTTGCGACATGAATGGTGTGGTGTCATTAAAAGTTTTTGTAGCTCTAAACTCAAAGTGACAAAGATAGATGCACCAAAGGACATAAAAAGAGTGAGACATTTTTAGGGCATTTATAATATTATTAGGAAGCTTAAAGGCGTTGCAAGTGGAGAAATAAGTATGAAGGTGTGTTACAACGGGAAAAGAAGTTTGAAGGTGTCCCTTCTCCATTATGTTGGCCACTTTTTTCCTATTGACCCGATCGCTTGAAATCGGGGGCGGATTGAGCAGCAGCGCCTCAAGCACGCCAAGACGTCCGCGTGCAAGGGACCTTCAAGCGCGTCGGCAGATGGGCATCTCCATCTCCTTCCCCCCCCCCCCTCCCTCCCCTCCGTGAGTTGTCCTTCCTATAGAAAGCTCTGTTCACTTTGTGAGGGAAGAGGGTGGCGCCCGACTGGCGCTAGGGTTTGCCGGAGCTCAGAACGGGCCCGGCCCTAGCTCGCCGGACCTCCGGGCGAACCCTAGCGCTCCATGGGCGGGGTGGTGGCCGGTGGCGGAGGAGCGCGGAAACGAGAGGACGAGAAGAGGAAGAAGATAAACAATAAGCGAAAGGAAGAAGATGAACAAAAGAGCTCGATATGATTTGGAGCGTTTGTTTTAGATCCCGCAACTCCCTATGTTGACGTAACTGTGACAATTCACTTAAATATATTTGATTATTATGTCTGCATTTGACGTATCAATTTGCTAATGTATCTCCCGGCAACCGTGATTCTTTTTACTGATGATCAACAACAATTGTATTTCATTATTAATATAATATTGACAGCCATTACAAAATTGGGAAAATATTCAAAATGCAACAACTCATTAGGTTCTCAAAAATAAAAAAAAAAATAGCCTAATGGTTCAGATCACGTAAATATAATGACCGGTGCTGCTCCAAAAAAAACATAAAAGAATATAATGACCGGTGCTCCTCCAAAAAAAAAACATAAAAAGAATGTTGCTGCTGAACCTGTTTCGTATCATATATATATGTTGCTGAATTCTGCTCTATTACTATAATAACAAAATGTGAAGCTCTAATGTGTCTGATGCTGATAGGAATAGATAGATAATGGCAGTTCAGGGATTCCAATTGCATGAACAATGCAGGTTTGCGCAATACCTCCATCTAATCAGTGTTCTCCTAATTTGCTTGCATCATGAATCTAGCTAGGCAATTCATCAAACAACTTGAAGGCAACTGGAAACACATAATTGTTATTGGTATTGAACACGGCCGTTGAAAACAAAGGTGAGCCATATGTCCACATGCCCGTCATGAAACACACATTTAGTAGACTTGGACATGTATGTTGCGACATGAATGGTGTGTCATCATTAATAGTTTTGTAGCTCTAAACTCAAAGAGAGAAAGATAAGAGGAAGAAACGATGCACCAAAGGACAGAAAAGAGTGAGAGACATTTTTTTAAGGTTTTAGAATATATGTTAAGCAAAGGATGAGGACGCCTAGACGGACGAACGGACCTCAATCCGTCTGCGCCGTCCGCATGTGTGCCTTAGAAAACAATGTGAGATTGGATTGAAAAAAGATCATTGATGCCAGCATGATTAGGACTTTACAGCTCCTGTTTATTAGACCCAACAAGCATCAAGAACTGATGGGTCGACAAAAACAATGATGTGGAGAAGGGAATGGTGATTAACCTTAACCTTGATTGGAGAACAGGATCGCAGCGAAGGACTGGGACTCTATTGCTAAGAAAGAGAAGCTTGATTTGAGCACGGTACCAGCCATAAATCTCCCCTTTTGTTTCAGCGTGGAATGTGGATTGTAAAATGGACAAGCAAATTAATCAACTAGCGTCCTGCCGTAGCAGCCTGCTTGTTTGTTTGTTTTAGCTTTAGACAATTTAAGCTAGAACAAACATGGCCTCTAATTCTGTATTCTCTGCTGATTTTTTTAGTCAACCACATTCATTCAGAGTGGCACTAGAGCTTGTCAAACTAGAAGGAGCTGCAAAAAAGCCATCCATGAAAACTTGCTCTAAAGTAAATTTGTTGTTTTTATACAACACCAATAACTGTTAAAATGACAAATTGGGGACGCAGAGAAGCAGATTTGTGAGTTACGAGACCTGAGTGGGTGGACACAAGTGAAAATCATATGGCTGAGCCTATATCCCTGCGGTCTGTATTGCAGTCTCAGTTTTACAATTGTGGCATATCTAACATTTCTTGCAAAAAGAAGATCTCTAGATAACACTTACTCCTATATAGTGCTGCATGAGGAAACAAGTTACAAGTACAGGCTTGACATGGATTGGATTTTTGCTCGTGTCTGAAACAAGTTCAGGGATTAGATTTGTTGACATTTCTGGCCTAACGATTTAGCTATTGCGTGTGGATTTTAGTAGAAGCAGATAATGAGTAACATGCTCATTCATCACACTGCCTGTGTAGCCCTTCACCCCTCTTTGATAAGTACCACTTCTACTTTGATGTGTCAATTACTTATGGTCTGGGATAAGTTCCATTTGAAGGTTCACTTCATTCAGACGGAATACAAAATCCTGAACAACAGGTTTGCTTAACTTGGTCTACTATACTCATTAGTTGTATGTGTATGTCTAACTAGCAGCACACTATTTGGATTGTAGGATACTCTACAGCAATGGTAAATTGGTACTCCTATGATATCTAGAATTTTTCATTGATGTGACATTATCATCATGCCATTTCTGCTAGAAGTTAAATGG
The DNA here is from genome assembly GCA_015847255.1 of Hyparrhenia diplandra. NCBI lineage: Eukaryota > Viridiplantae > Streptophyta > Magnoliopsida > Poales > Poaceae > Hyparrhenia > Hyparrhenia diplandra. Next base: position 125,604 of record JADLZK010011221.1, read on the forward strand.
ATTGGTGACAATGTCATTAGACCACAGTTCTGTCGATAAAGCCAATCAGCAACTGAATGGCTACATCACTATATATTTTCACACTAAACAAGACTGCGCCAATTGGGGAAAATGTATGAATCAAATAGTAACAAAACAAGACTGTACCATTGGGGAAAAAATGTAAATCAAATAGTAACAAAACAAGTCTGTTTATTACATTGCAGGAATCAAATAACAGTGCTCAAAACTTGGACTAGAGAAAAATAGAACTAAATGATTTCTAGCCTGAAGTGCAGATATATTCAGGCTGGGTGAACAACAAAGCAAACAATGAATTATGCAATTAAATTGTCCAAAGCAAACAGCATTGGGTATAAGCGGCCTTATTTTAGTGCTAACTCACTTCAAGAATAGCAAAATGCAGCAAATCCTCTACTCTATGCACGCTATCCCGCTGTTCATGTAAGTGAACTTGCAAATCTCCTCAAAGAAGTCGTCAGATGCGTCATGGCAATTCTTCATCTGCGAGATCCTAATGATCATCCTTCTTAGCCTCACGCTGTACCTGACAAGGGACTCGAGGGTGGACAGCTTCTGCTCAGCATTCAGAGGTGACCGCACGGTGACCAGAACCTGCTCCAAGGAAGGTATCACGAACTTTGGATCCAACTGCATTAAGAGAGCTGAGTTAGCTAAGGCCATACACCAACCAGAAGTCCATATCCATAAGCGAAATATTGCAAACATAGAAGTGGTACCGTCTTCAGGCTGTTCTTCTGACGCAGCGCGGCGAACATGGCGCCGTGGATCTCGAACTTGCGAAGCTTTGGGTGGCTGTTGAAGAACTCGACAATGTCGATCTCCGGGAATGGCTGCAGCGAGTCATATTCACCGCAGAACTCAACCTTCATCACCAGGTGCTTCACCTCGCCAGCGCACTGGAGCACTGAGCTGATTGCGCCCCAGCTCCACTGGACGCCGCGCAGCGAGAGGTGGTCCAACTCCGGGAGCTTCCCCATATCGACATGATACAAAGTCCCTGTAAAGCATATCCCAGTTTTGGACAGTAACCGTCAGGCAATGTGAAACGGACCAAATCTGTTTTGGATGGGGAACGCGAAGAGGCATCTGGAACGTACCGGTGTTCTTCGAGATTACGAGATGTTTGAGACGGTGGCCGCCTTGCAGGGAGATTAAGGAGAAGCCCTGGATCTCAAGCGACTCGACGCGGGGCGCGGCGAACCTGAGAGAGCAGTTACCCGAGCCGACGAAGTCGAGACGGCACCGCTCGAGCAGGGGGGCGAGATGACGGCCTCCCCGGCGCACTCGCACCCGAGCACCGCGAGGTCAGTGAGATTGGGGCAGGCGGCGACGGCGCCGTTGACCGCGGCTTCATCCAGCACGGCGCCGACGACCTCCAGCACGCGGAGCCGCTCCATGGAGCCCCACGCGGGGGCACGCGTCATGGTGAGCCCCCACAGCCTGAGCTCCTCGAGGCCCGCGGCGAGCCCGATGGAGTCGAGGTGGCCCGACTTGTCGGCGGCGGCGGAGTCGACGCGCAGCTCGAGGACGCGCAGCGTGGCGGGCGCGCGCCGCGACCCAGCGCGGGAGCATCGACGCGGAGAAGGGGCAGTAGACGACGAGCTCCTCGAGGCGCGCGGCGGCGTCGACCATCCGGCCGATGGCGTCGTCGGCCGTCGCCACAGCCGCCGCCGACGCCGGTCCGCCGCTGCCCACGGCCTCGAAGGCGCCCCGCGGGAAGTAGAGCGACGGGAGGAACGGCATGCAGTCGCGCCAGCAGCGGGCGACGGTAGCGCAGGTGGCCACGTCGCGGGCGTTGCTGAGCTGCGAGAGGATGTGCTGCACCACGCCTTCCGGAAGCGCGTCCATGTCTGCCGCCGTTGCCTTCCGGAACCGCGGCGAGTGGTGGCGCGGAGATGGAGCTTGTGGGGATCCGAGATTGGGGGGTTTGTGTGCGCGGATTGGATGGGATGGGGAGGGAGCGTGCGCGATTCGTGTGAGGCTAGAAATGGAGGTGGGGTTCGAGATTTAAAAGGAGTGGGGGGGGAGGAGGAGGAGGCGCGGCCGCGCGGCGTGGGAGGATTTGGATTTTGAAATTTTTCCGGCGACCGTTCCGAAGGGATTCCGGGGATTTGGATTTTGAAAACTTGGGGTGGTGGGAGATTTCGGGCTTCCTTTTTCGTGTTGGCGCCTGCCGCGGAGCCGTTTGGCGGCGCGGGGGGTGAGTGGTGGCTGGTCGCGCGTGCGCGGCTGCGATTCGTTTTCGCCCGCCCACCGGCGACAGAGGCGGAGCGCGCGCTAGCTTTTCCTGATGATCCAGTTTTTTTTTCGTGGGCCGACGCAGACACATTCAGCACTATCTATCGGCCTGCCATGGCATGGATCTATGCGGCCTGGTTAGTTGTTTCAAGAAAGAATCACATTCTATCTCCTTCAATTGTCGTCGTACTCTCATTTTATTTCCTGAATTCCGAAACCAAATATCATACGCCTAAAATTTCAGAGCCGATCAAATTATCACCGAATCCTAATTTAGAGTAATTTAGGTTTTGTTATTCTTAGTTTAACAATGTGTAAATAATTTATAAGATTTCTAAACCATGAGAAAATGAATCTTAGTTTTTAAGCTCTAAAAAACAAGAGTTAATTGAGTATATGGAAAATCGACATAAAATATTAGAGCTCATGGAAACATCTTTAAAGCCTTAAAAATAGTTAGATTCCACAAAAAAACTAGAAAAATATCGAGAAAGATCCCAAAAATTATGATATTCACATTTTAATTGATACTAGCAAAAAGTGCGTTGCGTAAACGGTCGTTACTTACCGTGGCATAAACGTAGCCGTGAGTCCAAACTCGAAGCAAGGAACTGGAGTATCTCTTTGTAATATTATATTCTAGTTTGCTCTTTGGAATGGTATATTTCGCAGAATAAATGTATTACGGTGTACCATTCCAGTTTTTCTATTATTTTGTAGAATACATAAAATAGTTTGACATCTAAACTTTTTTAGCATCTGGGTGTACCATTACGGTTTTTATTATTTTGTAGAATACATAAATTATTTTACATCTAAACTTTTTTAGCAAAGACAAGAAAATATAAGAGGTACCTTTGGGCCAACATCAGTTGAAGTAGTTTTGGCCTATAAAACATGTGTTTAGAAACTTTGCATGGTACAAATATAAGATGCATATTAATGTTGAATGTGTTCATGATATCATTCCTCATGGTAGCACATTACATATCAATTAGCATGTTTGTAAATTTTCTAGATTTTTTTTTATGTTCTTTACATTTACTAGAGATAGCTCTATTTTTAGGTACCTAGATTTATTTTCATGGCCTTTAAATATTTTATTTAGAATTTTATATCCGAATTTATCTCTAGAGTTTTTGATGCTTCCAGACATTTTGTGTGGTTTAAGGTACCTTATCCAATATTTGGAAAAAAAAACTAAAAAAAAAAAAAGGCAAACTTGCCTTCAAAATCGCTTAAGCCTAGTGTAGGGACGCAAACTTCAACGATTTAAAGAGTTCATGTGGTAAGATGTCTAGTTTCGAAGTTTGAGAAAGAAAATCATACTATAGTGATAGTTTAGGTTGGTACAATAGTCTTTTTGTCGATTCCGGCTAGATTGGACCGAATTGACACCGATTGTTGATCGTCTGGGCGGTGAGGACGGCGATGGAGGCTTAACGATCGGCGGCGTGATGACATAGGCTGATGAAGAACGGCGAGGAAGAAGACGGTAGCAGCTCCGGTGATGACACGAGAGAGGCGAGGGGAGGAGGAGAAGGCGGCGGCGTGGGGGCGGTCACTGCGGCAAATTTGACGGCATATGACCTTACGGTGGCGCCCTAGGGGGCGCGCAGCGTGGCGTTTCGGGGCAGGCGGCGGCGCTAGAGGTGGGAGGTGGCGCACGGCGCGAGGTGAGGGAGAGAGAATGAGAGCTGGAGAGCTGGAGAGTTTTTGGGTGTTACCCCTTTAATTTTTCCGATTAACCCTGAATGATTACTGACTCCCTTGTATTTATAGTCCGGGGAAGACTTGCACGCTAAGCAATCTCTAGGAGGTTTCCTTATAGATTGGAATACCTCTCTTACAAGCAACCTATTTATTCCCTATTTTATTCTTATTTTTATTCCCTAAATATCTATTACTTAATGTGAAGGCCGATGACTAGAGATAAGGATCGGGCGGCGACGGCCGCTAAAGGCGCCACAAGGCGCTGGGCCTTGGGCCCCCGGGCGATGGAAACCTGGGTCATGACATCTCTCTTTTTTTTTCGAGCAGTAGCGTCCTCGCTACCGTGGTTCGCATGGTCGCCGTTGTTGATGGGGTGATCGGAGTAGCATGGTCCAAAGATTGTTGCATCCACGTCTAGAAGGGGAATGAGCTTGGCGAAGATAAGGTTGGTAACCTTTAATCGATGGGTGGAGGTCCGCGACTCTCCTCTAACGGCCGGTTGCTTTTCGTGAAGTCCGCACGAATGGCGAAGTCGTCGGAAGGCGGACGCCAATCACCGCGAGTGTCGCCTAAGCCGGTGCTTACGCCACCGAGCTTGTTGGTGCCGGCTATGTCGAGTAGCTCGTGAAGCGTTGATGTAACCCGATTGAGGTGGAATGAGAGTCTCCGTGATTGTGACGAGGTCGATGAGGTAGTGTAAGGACCTTGATGTCGCCTAGGAGGCCTAGAGGGGGTGAATAGGCACGTACCTTAAAATCACCAGTAAAAACAAGCTCGAGCGGTTTTGAACGCGGCCTTGCCCGCCTCCGTAGCGGCACCGCGCAAATGCGCTGACGCGCATCTCGCCGTGCTTCGCGGCGGCGCCTGGATCTGGCGGGCGCCTCGCCATCGCCGGCACTGCCTCGCTGTATACAAACACAAAGCGTAGCTTTGAAATCTAAGCAACGAAACTTAGATCGAGTGAATATCCCAAGTTCACGCACACAAATATATCACATATATCCAATAGAATGTGCCAGAACTCCTCAACAAAGTAGATCGGGATGAAACCCTAGCTCACAAGAATAATATGCAAGAATGTAAATAGCACGCGTGAGACAAGGATTTTTCCGTGGTTCACCGTCGCCACAAAGGCCGGGTTACGCCCACGTTGTTGAGGTATCCACAAAAGGATTGGGATTCGCCACACAAGCTGTCCCTTCCCTCGTTCTCAAGTCAAGGGAGTGAACCCTTGAGATGAGGGGTGATTTTCTTGATTTTGAGTGAGGTTACAAACCTTCCAAAGCTGCCACACGAAGGGGGCAGCTCAAAGGGCGACGCCTAGCCGGCTAGGAGCAAGCTCCAAGAGTAAAGAACCCTAGCACACCGCCAAACGTGAACCAAATGCTCTTTCAAGTTGGGGAAGTAGTAGATCCGGCCTCCACAAGCAGTTTTCCCTCTTTTCCCTCAAGATTTGATGGTGGAATCGAAATCTTAGCTTGGGGAGTGGAGGAGCAACAATGGAGGAGAGAGAGAGAGCAAGAGGTGAGGTCCCGGGCTGTTTTTCGCGAGGAAGAAGAAGGTTCGAGCCGGGTGACCGTTGTGGGAGGGGTAGAAAGGGTATTTATACCCGGCGGACCCTAACGGTCGGATTAAGTGCGGCATCGCCAAGACTTATATGCGCTTCTTCGCCACGCGCGGGCATCTTGCCTCACTTACGCTGCTGCGCGCGCACCGCCGTAACGACAAAGGGTAAACCGAAGTTTTGGATGGTTGTTTTTTGGCTTTGGTGATGTTTTTGGTCGAAATGGAGGTTTGAGCATTTAGTTCGCATGTAGCCAAGGGTTCTAGGATCCCTCTTAATAGTACGGCATGTCCTAAACTCAAGATTCAAAATATAAATGAATTTAAACCTCCATGAGTCTAGGTTGCCATCCATTGCACTTGAGAGGTTCCATCAACTCCGCACATCATCCTCTATCATCTTTGTCTCATCTCTTAGAGCAAATATACCTTGAGCATGTGACTTGAGCCATTTCCACAAATATGAGTTCAACTCATGGCTTCAAGTCACTTCCACTAATGATTTGATCCTTAACACAATATGACTTCTCATAGCTTGATTAGTTCCTCGACTAAATGCAAGTACTCTCTTCTTCACCTTAGCCATGGTACCTCGGTCCCAAGCCACCGCTTGCCCTTCACCTTCGCTTAGTACCTCGAAGCCCTTTCCTTGCTATCTTCACCTTATCAAGGCATACTCAAGTCACACCACATTAAGCATCCATTGAATAACCATTTCTTCAAATCTTTGATCCTTGCTTGATTGTCTTGTAGATATGAATGTTGAGACCAATCAAGCTTCGGTTTGACTCACATAGAGACATACATGGATCAACATCAATATGGTCAAGCCAATTCACGGTTCCTTATATCCTATCATTTTGGCTTGACACTCCAACACTTATTTCAATCTTCTATTCATGGGAAACAGGCCATTATAGAGACTAATCCAAGATCATCAACTCTTGTCTCATTTGTCTTTTGCCAAGTATGCTTGCTTTCACATGATGCTATGATATCCCACAATATATAAGCCATTTCATTGATTTCATTTGCATTGTTGTCTTTTGCTTGAACTAGATTGTTTCCATAATCTTTCAATACAACAATACACAATTTGGCTTTGCTTCCATACTGTGTGGAATACCATCAAGTTTGCTTGTTGAACCTTGAATATACTTGTTACTACACAATCCACAAGTATATGCAATAGACTCATTTTTCTGTTCAACACTTAGCAAACTTATTAGACCTTTTAATTATGTTGTCATTCAATTCACCAAAACCCACTAAAGGGCTAGATGCACTTTCAATCTCCCCCTTTTTTGGTGATTGATGACAACACAATTAAAAGCTTACAAGAGATTGATAAGCATTAAGATTTTGAATCCTATGATATAGTAAGCTCCCCCTAAATGTGTGCATTGAAGGAATTCAACTTTTGGCCTCAAATGCCAAATGCACATATTTAAGATGAAGTGTGGGAACTCTCCTATATCATAGCATCCATGGGGTGCAAGGTGTAACATGATAACCGTGATGCTCATGACAGTTCATGCACTCAAAAGATAAATAATCCACCATACAAGGCATGAATGTCACACACTAGCATAAATGGTTCTTAAAGATTAACATTTTAAACTATCCTTGCACATGTCACACAAAATTTTGAAAAATCTTACATGCCTCTCCTTTACCCCTTTACAACAAGCATATCAATCTCACTTTAAATATTTCTCCCCCTTTGGCATTAATCTCCAAAAGGATCTCTCCACCAAAAGGAAGAAATATGATGGTAGACAAGTGAGAGCAAGAGTAGAGCAAGGTTTAGCATATAAGATTTCTCTCCTAACTTTTCTACCAAACAAAGTATGCAACACTTTAAGCCAAGATTCTTGAGAAGTTAGTATATTTAGCTCATACCTCACTAAGATGACATTCATCATGAGACAAACTCATGACATCACCACAAGATGTATGAATCAAATATCTAAATAAATCTCTAATCGTCACCACAAGAGCAAACTCATGGTGTGTGGAAAAATATTGCATACACATGCACACACTAGCATGTAAGGGCCTAGATGCACAAAGGTAATACAAGAGTTCATGGAGCGATATACCTTTGTTCTAAGCCTCACAATCTCCACCATGAAGATGATTTCAATACTTAGATTTAGTGCTTTGAGGGGCAAGTACTTTTTTATGCAAGAGTTTCATTTGTGCCCATCTCTCATCATCATCATCTTCAAGAAGATAACCTAAACTTGTGCTTGATCTCAATTGAAAGTCCATTGCTAACTCTTGTTGTCATATTGAGATACTAGCTGAAGACACATTCCTTGATATACCAGATTGAAAGATTGTCCATGAATACCAATTGAAATATGATCTTCATATTTTTGACATCACTTGAAAGAGTCTTCATATGGCTTTTCGGAAGGTTTGCAATGTTTTGGTTGTCAACAGATAGCTCAGGGGCCATAGAATGAGTATATATGCACCCAAAACCAAAACTTGTCATCAGAGTTCAAAAACCAGCTGTCTTGACCTGTCAGGTGCGGCACTTTGCCGCCCGGTGTGCGGCACTTGCCGCAGCTCCGTAAAAAACACGGGTTACCTCACCTAAAAATGCCATAACTTTTCACTCCGAACTCGATTTCAAGTGATCTTGGACTTTCTGGAAAGCTTATTTCAAGAGCTATCCATACCAACCAATGAAAATCCCAAAGACCAACAAGTTCAAGTGTTGTTCTATTGAGAGTATCTTCACAAGTTGATGCCAATTGGAATAAGGCTCATATCTCATAATGACACCTAAATAAGCTCACAAAGACAAGAGATAGCATTAAATTGCACAAGCTAGAGTTTCACAACTAGTGACCCTTTGGATGTGGAAGGCATGGTGAGTCACTAATTGTAAAACCTCATAATATAGACTAAATTCCCCCTTGTTGATAGTGCATATATATATTTATGTGGAAAGCAAGAACATATGCACTTTTGGTCACTTAAGTCCAAACAAGGGAATTTAAGCTATATTATGGAGAGTAGCTACTCAAGATATAAAGTTGCAATCCAAATGACTATGAGAGATAAATTTACCAATTTGGATTGAATTAAGGTAGCATACCCAGGAGAAACTCATTCTCACCATGAGACTACACAAATCACTAGAAGAAAAGGTTAGTCTCAAAAGACACAAGGCATAGGATGGGCTCCCCCTCAATATGTGCATCAAATACTTGAATTACTTGTGAAATGCACTTGAATCGGTTTAAGAGTCAAGAGGAGTTCATCCTATATCTTGGTCAAGGCACAATAAATTTGCAACAATTGAAATTATGCCAAGAACACATACCACCACCAAGGTAGATAGATCACCACATTGATATGACCACCATGAGTGAGACTTCAATAATTTGGATGGCCATGTTTCTCACTTGATAAATTATGGTGAATTAGAGCTCTTATGATCATCCAAGATTCATATTAGGTTCCCAGTTCTTTCTTTACCTAAAGCAACTCACATAGGGAGCAAAAGGTAAAATTCATGAAGTTTGCAAAATATGAACTAGGAGTTATCACTCTTTGTAGACCAGATCCTGGGTGATCAATGAGATGGATGAAGAGCACTTGATGAGCTCTGGAGAGAAGAAATAGCAATGAAAGTCCACTCTTTAATTATTTTCTCCAACTCTTTCAGATCTAGTTCCACTAGAGGATTGGGGCATTCAACATTTCAACTGGGAGCACTTGGTTTATAAAGACCGAGACCACCTAGAATAATTGTGATGCACTCAAATTATCCAAAGGAACTATCTATCCTCCTTTTCCATGTGAGGGACTGCACATCATACACTTGAAGGAAACCAATAGTCACACAAGATTTAGGCCAAGCTCCCCTAAATTTGTGCATACAAGAGTACACAAAGTCCACTTGAGCATACTAACAATTTGAGGTCAAGGGAGAGGTTAGCACTATATTCCAACTGGTTTCAAACTCCTTCAAGCTGCTAGCACTCCAATAGCTTCAGCTGTTTTCTTCTTGATCCAACTTGTTGTAGTTACTTGTTGCTGCTTGTATTCTCGACCGCAACTTATTTGGACCCTTATGTGATTAGGGGCCTCCCCTACATCCATGCCCGATTCTACAGGTGGGGCGGCCTCGCCGCGCTCACTTGTCCAGTCAAGTCAACATGAGTTTTTCACTTTCATAAAAACTCTTTTTAGATCAAACTGAAGCTTCATAATTGCGATGAATCTTTCATGACCAGCTAGAGAGCCAACTGAACCTTGTTGATGCAATGCAATTCAATTCCATTGAAACAGTTTTTTCAGATTACGTCATCGTCGGAGGAAACTTCATATCTCTCAGACCACTAGCTCAATATGCATGAAATTTGGTAGAGATGTTCATCTATGAGTCCTCTAACTTCTCTAAAAGTTTCAGCCCATTTGTACTTCATTTGATCAGTCAAAACATTATTCTACCAATATTGCTCAAGACTGAAACTGCACTTTGTTGAAGCTGACATAAATCAACTCAAAACTGATTTTCTTCCAAATAAATCTTCATGTCAATTGTTCAGCAACAAGTACTATACATGTATATCATGCTCACAAAGTTTTAGGTCAACTCATCAGTGTTTGATCTTTGAAACTCATGCTTGAAGACAGCCAACTCAAAATTCTGAATTTCTCGGACAGATTTGATGATTCACTTCATTGCTCTTCTTCTTGTCCAATCTTGAGGTGAATTTGGTTGAGAATACTCACAAGATGTTATATCCATTCAGCCCTCTTATCAAAAGTTGCAATCTTGTGAATTTCTCCAATTTAGCTCATCCAATTTCAACCTCAAACTTGATTTTGCCTAATCTCTGATTTTGATCTCGTTGGCCTCTAGCAAAACTCATCTTTCTTTTTAGGTGAAGAGTAACCTTCAAGCTTGTGATATATGCAATTTGATAAGCACAACCTCCTATGAATTTTTACGTGAATAAGCTCAAACGAGTAAGAGGTCATTAGTAACACAAGCACTAGCTTCTCATTTAGTAACCCTTTATATGTGTAGAAGGCAAGTGGGTCACTAATCGGAGAAACCTCATAACATGGACTAAATCTCCCTTGATGTCTCATGCACATTCTTTTGAGTGGAATGGAGATGTGAATATGCATGGTTGGTCATTTAAGTCCAAAGGGAAGATTTAAGCCATACTATGGTGAGTGACTATCATAGGCGAATCAATACCGAAATTAACTAAAGAGAATACATCACATGGTTTTGGATTGATGGCATTCATATGATAGCACACTCCATTTGAGAAACACATTCTCATTTAGTGAGACTACAAAAATCACTTAGAGAAGAGGTTAGTCTCACAACTCTAGTCATAGAGTAAATTCCCTTTTTATAAGTGCGTTAAGTATTTGAATGTCTTACATAGCACTTCATTCATTTAAGAATTTGGGATTTTCACTCTATGTCTAGGTCATGACAACAATAGAATATCCAAAATGAAATATGCATGCCAAGAGATACTCACAACCATTGTACCATGTAGATGCCCATAATGTAAGAATGAGAATTTGGCAATCTACCATATGACAAGATTCCATCGAGCATGAAGGTCTTGAATTGTGAGTGATCAATGGATTTACTTCACTTGAACTTTGATTCTCTTTGGTCTTCTTCAAATTTGCTTGTATTCTTCATTTCGAAAACCAAGAGTCTAAAGCCTTCAAACCAACTCATAGTATGCATGAATGAAGTAAAACTTTCTTCAACTTGAAATTCTTGATTTGAAGTCCACGGAGGAAGCTCAAGTCATCTATGTTGCTTGGTGTAGATGATCAATTCGGTTTCAATCATAGTCTTCTCTTTTTCATGATCAATAACCAATTAAAATCCTCAAGTGCTTCATTTACCAAAGTGGCTACACAAGACACAAAGGTGTAAATTTTGAACATAACTTGCACTTGAGATTTTGTTGTCACCACCCTTCTTGAAAGTAATGAATGAAACAATATCTTCATCTTCACTTTGCTCATATGAAAGTTGCAGGCTTTGTCCATGAATTGGAGTGGAATCAGTTCTTTGTTGTATCCGCATAGGTGCGGCCTTCGCTGCTCTCAAGCGCGACATCGCCGCTCTATAATATTGCAAGAGATGATATGCACCTATACTATATCGAGTTGTCACTGAATTTGGTGCAGCAGCAACTTGAGGATCCTCCACTTCATTTGGTGTGAACATCTCAACCATTTAAGCTTCCTTAAGTGTCAACTCACCACCATTATCAAGGTTTGATCACCTCACTGAAAATGAACCACTTCACTGAGGAACAGACCACTTCAGTAAAAATCAGGGCAGTGGAAGAACCATTCATAACTCTTGATTTCCAAAGGCTATGAAGGTCAATAAGCACTTGTTGGAAAGCTTATGAGGTCTAGTTTCCAATGCCACCAGTGCTGATCTGTTTGCAAACTCCATTTTGTCTGCAAACCACTTTTAGTACAGACTGATCAGAAAGTCTACAGTCTCTGCCAGAAGGTCAACTTCAAGTGCAAAACTGTATCAATCTACAATGTTCCTTGGTACATGCTGCACATGGTACGAAAGCTCATCAAGTTAACTTTCAAACCCAACAAACGGATTGTCATTTGCACTTCCCAAGATGGAGTTATGATCAGATCGATCATGAGACTGCACGAATGACCAATCAGCAACAAGGTGGTTCTTCAATACCTACAACATGAATAAGATCTTGCTCTACTAGAGAGCCATTAAAAGCATCATATGGCAAATGATTCATTTAAACTAAAAGCACTCTAGCCACTCCTAATAATTCACAAACAAACAAATATTTGTGAGCTATTAGAGACTACACAAGTCAAAAGGCTAGGTAAGAAGGGTTAGGTACTAGTTACCGAGGTGAGTATGAAGTATGAAATATTTCCATTGATTCATCTTCGGGTCAACCATATAAGAATATAATGTGAAATGATTGATAGCTTGAGTGAATATTTTCAATTAGCTTGCTCAAGCACCCCGAAGCTTCATATCACCTCCAAGTACCTACAACACTCATCAAGCACAACTTGGTGGTACCCAAACTAAGTTGGGTCCATCAAGGTTAGTCATAAGAGACTTAGGCACCCAAATGGCCTTTGTGCTAGCACGTGGTGAACCAATCACCTTTCTAGCACAAGTGTCATTTTTTTGAGCATCCTAAGCATATTTGAATTAATTGACAAGTTGAGCTTAGGAGTGTTACCCATGGGACAATCCTTACTTAAATGTCCCTTTCCTCTACATGAGTAGCATAGGCGGCTCTTGTTCTTGTTAGCCTTCTCTTTTTGTATTTTTCTTGCTACCTTGTTGATGAGCTTCTTTCTTGATGATGACAAGCCTTCACTTTTCTTGTTTGGACATGAATTAATTTCATGTCCTTTCTCATTGCACCCATAGCACTTCTTGCTTTTTGGAAGTGTGGCTTGGTCATCAACCTTGTTGGAACACATAGAGGCAATGTGTCCCATGTTGGAGTACTTAGCACGAGCCATCTTCTTCTTCTTTTGGATCTTGCTCATGCCTTTCCTCTCTTTCCTCAAGGGGCAATCTTTAACATGGTGATCTTCCTTCTTGCACTTGAAGCACCCGGTGAGAGTCTTCTTTGATTGTTGTTGCACCTTGATGACCTTGGGGACATTGCTGATCTTCTTAGGTGTGGCACCGCCGCCTTGCAGGGTGTAACCGCTGCGCCTCAGTCTGCATATTGGGCTGAATTGCTACATGTTGGACAGCTTGCACTTCTTCAAATGTCCCCTTCACTTTGCTTTTCGTTGGACTTGTGACCTTTTGTATGGGGCTTGCTGCATGCATCGGTTGATCCCTTTTCAAGCTTCTTCACCATGTCTTCACGGTTATCTTGAGAAGGTTGAGCATTGCATTTCCCCTTTAATAGAATCACGTCCCTTCTTAGCCTTTCAACCTCTTCCTTGAGATCTTCATTTTCTTTAGTGATAGAATCATCACAAGTTTCTATAAGTACTTGCTCATTGGAAGGTTGGCTTGCATTTGTATTGGCTTCTTTTATGTGTCCAAGCTCATAATTGGTCATTTCTTTGAGTCTAGCAATCTCCTTTCTCATAGCTTCCATATCGACAAGGTTAGTGGCATAAATATTTAAATCAAGATTAAAGCATCTACCACAACCTTGGCTAATGGAGGGAGTAGAGGTGTCCTTTGCATTAGAGGGCTGTGGGGTGCTCTCCCAAAGATGACTATATTGCAACTCAATTTCCTTGTGCTTTTCAACTAAGACACAATGCTTGTCATTGAGCGCAATATAAGCCTTCCTTGTGAGAACATGTTCTCTTTGCTCTTCGGCTAAAGCCTTGTGCAAGGAGTCTACCTCACTTCTCTTTAATGCAAGAGCTTCCTTATTAGCAACATACAACCTTTCAAGCTTGTCAAGTTGTTCATCTCTAGTTGCTAACTCAGCTTGGGTACTCTCTAAATCCGCCATTAGTTGAGAAAGAAAGACTCTAGTTTTAGGATCTAGTTTCTTGATGAGTCTAGCATACTCTTCATCATCACTAGATTCATCATCACTAGAGCTATCACTAAGATCACTACTAGAAATGTCACTAGGAGGTGGAGAGGGTTTGGCTTTTGATTTTACCTTCTCACCTTTTGCCATGAGGCACACATGAGATGTGGCATAGAGAGTTGTGCCTCTAGGTGAGGTGGATTCATCATTTGGCCTCCACCGATCACAAGCTTCTTCTTCCTTCAAAATGTTAGTCTCACTAGAACTAGAGGAAGTAGAAGTACCACATGTAAAACATTGTTCTCACCAACAATTTCATTACCATCTATTAAGTCATGTGTTGGTGAGGTAGTGGATGTGGCATGATCAATTATGCCTTTTGGAAGAATCACTTGAGGCTCATCGTGTGTTGGTGAAGTTGAGCACTCCTCAAGTGGTTCCTCCAATGAGAGGTTGCTCTCATCACATTTGGACTTGCCATATCTTTCTTTGAGCGTGGCCCAAATGATATGAGCATCATCAAGCGGTTCACCATCTCCAAAAATGACGGCATCTAATACATCTTCACTCAAAGCACTAAATAAAATGTTAGCAGCTTGAGCATTGTATTGTAAGCATTTCACTTCCTCTCTAGATAGATATTTTAAATCATCACTAGGAGGTGAAATGCTCACATCTACATCTGCTCTACATGAGGACCCATGGCCCTAAAAATATCAAGCATATTAGCAGACCAAGATGCATAGTTTGAGCCATCAAAAAAAGTAAAAGTTCTAGAGACACCTCCTCACTTGTCGACATCTTTCTCTCAAAGGCGGTTAAGCCCAAATTGAGAGCCTAGCTCCGATACCACTTGTAAGGACCTTGATGTCGCCTAGGAGGCCTAGAGGGGGGTGAATAGGCCTGTACCTTAAAATCACCTGTAAAAACAAGCTCGAGCAGTTTTCAGAACAACGCAGCGGCACTGCGCCGCCTCCGCGGCATTTGCCTGCGTCACAAGCGGCAAGACGCCGCTTCGTGCGGCGGCATTTGCCTGCTGTCAAGGGGCAAGCCGCCGCCAGCGGCACTTTGCCTCGCCTAGCGCACAAACACAAACTGCAGTTTAAAAATCTAAGCAACGAAACTTAGATCAGTGAATATCCCAAGTTCACGCACACAAATATATCACATATATCCAATAGAATGTGCCGGGAACTCCTCAACAAAGTAGATCGGGATGAAACCCTAGCTCACAAGAATAATATGCAAGAATGTAAATAGCACGCGTGAGACAAGGATTTTTTCCCGTGGTTCACCGGTCGCCACAAAGGCCGGGTTACGCCCACGTTGTTGAGGTATCCACAAAAGGATTGGGATTCGCCACACAAGCCGTCCCTTCCCTCGTTCTCAAGTCAAGGGAGTAAACCCTTGAGATGAGGGGTGATTTTCTTGATTTTGAGTGAGGTTACAAACCTTCCAAGGCTGCCACACGAAGGGGGCAGCTCAAGGGCGACGCCCTAGCCGGCTAGGAGCAAGCTCCAAGAGTAAAGAACCCTAGCACACCGCCAAACGTGAACCAAATGCTCTTTCAAGTTGGGGAAGTAGTAGATCGGCCTCCACAAGCAGTTTTCCCTCTTTTCCCTCAAGATTTGATGGTGGAATCGAAATCTTAGCTTGGGGAGTGGAGGAGCAACAATGGAGGAGAGAGAGAGAGCAAGAGGTGAGGTCCCGGTTTTTCGCGAGGGAAGAAGAAGGTTCGAGCCGGTGACCGTTGTGGGAGGGGTAGAAAGGGTATTTATACCCCGGACCCAATCGGTCCGATTAAGTCGCGCATCGCCGCATTTTATCTGTGGATCGCTTGCAGCCTGCATCTTGCCTCACTTACGCTGCATTTGCCGCCCGCTACCGCCGTAACAACAAAAGGGTAAACCGAAGTTTTGGATGGCTGTTTTGGCTTGGAGTGATGTTTTTAGGTCGAATTTGGAGGTTTGAGCATTTAGTTCGCATGTAGCCAAGGGTTCTAGGATCCCTCTTAATAGTATGGCATGTCCTAAACTCAAGATTCAAAATATAAATGAATTTAAACCTCCATGAGTCTAGGTTGCCATCCATTGCACTTGAGAGGTTCCATCAACCTGTACATCATCCTCTATCATCTTTGTCTCATCTCTTAGAGCAAATATACCTTGAGCATGTGACTTGAGCCATTTCCATAAATATGAGTTCAACTCATGGCTTCAAGTCACTTCCACTAATGATTTGATCCTTAACACAATATGACTTCTCATAGCTTGATTAGTTCCTCGACTAAATGCAAGTACTCTCTTCTTCACCTTAGCCATGGTACCTCGGTCCCAAGCCACCGCTTGCCCTTCACCTTCGCTTAGTACCTCGAAGCCCTTTCCTTGCTATCTTCACCTTATCAAGGCATACTCAAGTCACACCACATTAAGCATCCATTGAATAACCATTTCTTCAAATCTTTGATCCTTGCTTGATTGTCTTGTAGATATGAATGTTGAGACCAATCAAGCTTCGGTTTGACTCACATAGAGACATACATGGATCAACATCAATATGGTCAAGCCAATTCACGGTTCCTTATATCCTATCATTTTGGCTTGACACTCCAACACTTATTTCAATCTTCTATTCATGGGAAACAGGCCATTATAGAGACTAATCCAAGATCATCAACTCTTGTCTCATTTGTCTTTTGCCAAGTATGCTTGCTTTCACATGATGCTATGATATCCCACAATATATAAGCCATTTCATTGATTCCATTTGCATTGTTGTCTTTTGCTTGAACTAGATTGTTTCCATAATCTTTCAATACAACAATACACAATTTGGCTTTGCTTCCATCTTGTGTGTGGAATACCATCAAGTTTGCTTGTTGAACCTTGAATATACTTGTTACTACACAATCCACAAGTATATGCAATAGACTCGGTTTCTGTGCTCAACACTTAGCAAACTTATTAGACCTTTAATTATGTTGTCATTCAATTCACCAAAACCCACTAAAGGGCTAGATGCACTTTCAGGTAGGTGGTTGATGTGGGTGGCATGTACCTCTTGTCGTCGTCGGTGAAGCTCACAAGTCGAGGCGTCTTTGAAGATGGACACGTCGAACTTTTGGGCGAGGTAGATCGCCGTGTTCCTTATGGTGGGGCGCCTTTGGTGCATTGCAGACCACGGTTTGTTGGCGTAGTCGTCATTGGACGTAGATGTCGCCGAGGAACATGGGAGCCAACCGTTTTGGCTCGAGTCGTCCCGCTGTCATAGCCAAGTAGTCGATGATGGCGATGGTCGATTGCTTGGCGCCGTGGTGTCCGGTAAGCCCATGTTCTTGATGGAGGTGTCGGGGCCATAGGTGTAGTCGATCAAGTCGTCGTTCCGTTGAAGTAGCGCCGAAGTAGTCGTTGGTGTCGCCATTGATGGGCAGCTTGAGGCCGCGAAGAAGACACCGTGTGGAGGTGTCGCAGATACTCCGTGTCGTTTGGGTTGGCATGTAGGCGAAACCGGAGAAGGAGGAGTGCCGCTCTTGTCGGCGGTATAGCGGTGTACGATGATGTGCTGGCCGACGCGGGTAATGATGGTGGCGCCTTTGCTGGATCGGAGGTTGCTCGATGGTGTTCTCCACCATTGTTGATGCTTGGGAAGGATGTTCGGCCAGTGTAGTAGATTGTTGTTGTCGTATGTCGGCGATGTGAACGATCGCTTTCGTCGGTGGCGCCGAGGGAACGTCGGTGTTCTCATCTATGGCGGCGTCGGGTTGGGTTGACGTCGTGGCCGTCGGTGTCGAGGTTGGCCATGAGGGGGGGTCGTCACGTGGTTCATGCCCTTGTAGTTGTTGTCGATGATAGGCATGGCGAAGACGTAGTTGACGCCGGGGCTCGTCATCGGGCGTTGGCGTCCTTGAGGACGCCGTCGCCGCGTACATGGCGCCCATGGTAGCGTCATTGTCGTTGATGTTGTTGGCGATGTTGTCGACGGTACCATTGTTGAAGACGCCCCGGTTGGCGAAGGTGATGTCGTTGTTGGTCGGCATGGTGATGACGAGGGACGCGGGGGGTGACGTCGTTAGCGCCAATGGGAGGGTCATACCGCGCCGGGCGTTCTTGAGGACGTCGTTGACGAGCATGGCGCCTATGGTAGCGTCGCCGTCGCCGATGGTGGCACCGGGCGTCGTTACGCCGGAGTCCTTGGTGGCGGTGTCGTCAAGGATGTCGATCAAACACGCCGATGTCAACGCCTAGCGACGTCGATGTTGACGTTAGGTGACGTCGTCTTGTCATCCATGTTGGCACCCGGATGTTCCCAATATCAAGGAGGGTGTTGGTAGTGACGGGAAACTTATCACGTGCCATTGTAGTAGCCGCGAGGCGTGGGCCTAGTTGGGTAGGCTTTTCGTCGGCGGCAAACCGGTGGACGCGTCTGTGGTAGCCTCGATTTGATCTGAATCGAAGCTGCGGCGGTGGGTGCGTCCTTGGTGTAGGCGTGTTTCGTTGCTTGCGGCGTCGATCATCTTGGAGGGGTGGCGTGGCGGCGCTGTGGAGAGTTTTATTGTCGCCGTCGGTGGCGCCATGGCGGGAGCGGCGGCGATGGCGGGGATGACGTCGGAGGCGCGTACGCCGAAAGCAAAGGTTGGTGTACTTATCGATGATGAAATTTTGGATTTGCCTCCATGGTCGTGATGTACTCATCGATGATGTGGTTGACCTCCTCGCCGATGGATCGCCCCGATTCTGTGTGTTGGTATTTATTAAGTGCAAAAAGAATATAAAGGGTTCCGCAGTTTACGTAATATATATACCATTGTAGCTTTTACCGGGAGTATTCCGTAGTATCGTTATTTATATTTTCCACAGTGGGAAGCAAGGGTAAAGACTATGATAAATCAAAATCATGTATCTACTAACTTAATATACCAACTAAACTAAAGTGAGGGGGTAAATAATGTATATGATATGAATGATAATTAATAGCACTTAACTAGGAGAATATTATAATATAGAATAGATAACTAGGTCGAGACGCTAAACAACCGGTTTTGATTGCGTCTTAGAGGCGGTGGAGGAAGCTTCCGAAAGCGGGGCCGACATGGCGGAGGTGGCAGCCGATCGGCCCCATTATTGGGCCGATCGGCCCAATATGGGCCCCACCTGAGCTGAGCTTTTGTGGGTGCGTGCGTGTCGTCGTGCCGTTTCGAATTGTATTTGTTAGCGTCAAACGGAGTCCGGATGAGGGAGTTATGCCCGTTTTACGAACCCCGCTCTGCGACCGATATCTTCGATTACGGACTCCAAATATGGCAAATGATATATCCATTTCGATCACCTCGGCGAACTCTTCGCAATGTTGTACTTTGATTCTTCATTTGAAGTACTTCTATGTTGCTCTTTTGTAGGAGTTGGATCGGAGTACGATTGGGACACGTCTTGGAGTCGTATGTCACTCCAATTACGCCATTTTCCCTGTTTAGTCCCCGAAAATCACAACTTCACCAAAACTGATGGAAATATGTTAGTGACACCCTATTCTAAGTTGGTATTATTATTTATATCCCTTTCTCATGTTTATTTGATTAATAAATTTATACGATAACAAAAGGTGTCAACAAACTCCCCCAAGCTTACCCTTTGCTAGTCCCTAGCAAAGCTATATGCTATAGTAGGATCAGGAGTTGCTACTACACTTTCATACCTCAGAAGTACTGTGTTTATTAGAAATAAATTCTCCTCTTAACCCGATTGCTCTCTCATAATTGTTTACCATGGGCGTAGCCTTTTCACGAATCATAAGCAAGATAAAACAATCAAGTTAAGCACCATGTCTTAAGTTCTTTGATCAACTATCATCCCTGGGTTTTGCAATATTTTTCAAAAGAAACTCGGAGATCCTATGTATGACCCTCTTAAGTGGATGGTGGTAGTGGAGTTACACATGTGGCAGGACATACATAGTGGGATGATAGTGGTGAAGTGGATGAGGATGAAAGGTAGTAACTAGCCTTTAGCCTTTTCTAGTATTTTTTTCTCAAACATCTTGGACTATATCTCTCTTTCTAAAAATTGCTAAGGTCTGGGCTATTTATTCTTGGAGAGGTGGGCTTTGCCCCGGACTTGTGTCCATTTTTCTCTCTCCTTAGAGATGTGGGCCCTACTCACCCCGGACACGTGTCCATTATTCATCTCTAAATATATTTAGGGAGGTAGGCCCTTCTCGCCTAGTATGACTTTTGTCCATTACTCTCCCTCTCTCGTCTCACTTTTCTCTCTAAATATTTATTTTTCTTTTTCTTCTTTCTTTTTTTTTTTCCGAATGTAGCCCAGCCTCTATTTGGCATAAAAACACTAAGAGAGACATATCCAAAGATTGCAAGAGTTTATTTTTATAATTATGGCTAGCGGCTTGATGGAGTATGGGGATGCGTACTTAGGGTTAGAAGCAGCGTATTTAGTGGAGTGGGATGATCTTCATGCGAATGATAAACTCTTAAGGGTCATAGCTAAAGGAACTCATCATGTAATGTTTTATAATTTTCAAAGATAAAAACCAGGAATCAGGTATCTCTAGGAAGATGATAAAACAAAGCTCAACTTTTCATGTATCTTTATCTTTTAATGCTAAGACTCGGATTAAGCATGTGCTTCCCACAGTGTTTGGGTTTAGAGCAAATTAAGCATTTAAAGCTTTGGGAGAATCTAAGTCCAAAGTGTAAGTACTTTTAAGAGGGATTAAGGCGGAGCAACTATTCATCATTTCCATACATTGGGATCATCTTCGCCGTTAATTTTATTCTAGCAAACCTAAGCACATTATCTATTTATTTATTTATAGCAAACATAAAGATCAAACTATATATATATAACTTAAACTTTTTATTTAGTTTTCTATAGTTATGCATCTTTTTTATATCTTTTTAACAAAACAAACATACCCAACTAGTAGTAAATAAGGTAAAGGATAAGAGTACTTACGGATAATGGGGTTGCACTCCCCAAAATTTGGATCTTGACAGTCTTTTTAGAGATGTAGGCGTGAGGTAGGCGTGGTGGTGTGGTAGGTTCATGCTAAACCGTGCACACCGATGATTCTTTCCTGCGAGATATTAGTGGACGTATACAGAAGGATTGCACTAATTGAAGAACGGGTTGTTGTCCAAAGGTTGATATAAACTCATCTATGCTAACAAAAAAGATGGTTCTTTGATTACTTTAGCACATATATTGTTTATCATATTTTTTTTTTAATAATTTATGTTCTTAGCTGCACTCTTAGCATGGATCAAGGCAAATGTAACTTTTAGCAAAAGACAAAATAAATGATGTGATACTTACGGATCTTTCTTCTATGAGGAATGATCCGGGTCTTCCTTTTTGCGCAGAGTTGTTGGAGTTCATCATACGCCTTTGCCTCACCTCTATTGTGAGTTCATCTCTTGACTTACCCGCATTGAATATGATAGTTTTTCGCAAGGGTTAGTCAAAATAATCGCCGCTTGTCTACTAGAGCATACTCTTGGTTCAAAAATCAACCTAAACACCACGTCTAATTTGATTTAGGAAAGCAATTTAACTAGCATTAAAAAGCCTTTGAAAGCACGATCAACACTCGTCGTAAACTAGGCACCATGCTTCATTTAAGAAATGTATGAAAAATACTTCAAACTAGAGCATACTATAGCGGATAACGGTGGCATGAAAGCATCATAGAGATTTACTTAAACAGAGATTAAAAAGCATGATCATGGTGAGGATAATATTTTTATTTATTTATTATTTTTATATGCAAACGACATGATGGGTGATTGTAAGGAATTAAACATGCAATGGATCTACGAAAAAAACATAAACTAAGTGGAGTGAATGCATGGATTATTCAAAGTAAACATGCAATGCAATGCAACAATTGAAAAGATAACTACTCATAAATTAAAGTCCATGAGCAAGACTTTCTCACCTTTGATCATACTTACCATGACTCACTAATGGAGCTTGTGAGTTGTGCGCCTTCTATTTTCGTCACTTGAGATGTGCTTTGAATTCTTGTGACGACGACCTTTTCTTCAATCTACACATGGTTAGAATAATATATATAAATGTACCTAAGAGATGGCAGGGCTCCAAAGTGTTGATGGATCTTGATGTTCAAAATACCCTGGTTTCTCCTTGAGGAAGCTTGCCTTGGGAAGGTCGCTGACGGCATCAAATGTCCCTGTCTATTCCACACTCAACGAGAACAAGGGTAATCCTACTAAAGCTAATTGATACACTAAATTAGCAGATATCAAGATCATTATCGTAATCTTTACGCCAATTGCTTCTAAGAAACAACGGCACCAAAAATGCTTGTTGGTATTTATTAAGTACAAAAAGAATATAAAGGGTTCGCATAGTTTACGTAATAATATATATACCATTGTAGCTTTTTACCCTGAGTATTCCGTAGTATAGTTATTTATATTTTCCACGGGAAGCAAGGGTAAAGACTATGATAAATCAAAATCATGTATCTACTAACTTAATATACCAACTAAACTAAAGTGAGGGGGTAAATAATGTATATGATATGAATGATAATTAATAGCACTTAACTAGGAGAATATTATAATATAGAATAGATAACTAGGTCGAGAGGACAGGGGGAGAGATCTAGGTTCCCTGAATACTTCTCTAGTACTTTGGTTCTTGAATAACTAAGGTATGAAAAGGTATAGCAATCATAAAAAGAACACTTCGGGACATCGTAACACTAGCCGCGAAAGGGATGAGAAGGGGGCTAGGAAGCTCCGACTACGGTCCTACACCATCAATCCGAACGTGGTGGAATACGCCGCCGTTAGGGCTGTCACCACCTAGGGCTACCACAACTATCCGTGGACCTGGGTGTAATCTAAGGTAACCTCTAGTCTAGACACCATGTTCACACTATTAATTACTACTCTAATCATCATGAATAACCGAGCACTCAATACGGCGAAGATCCCATGCAATTATATAACAACTATATTCTAATCAATAACATGAAAGGCATAAAAGTACTAGAAAAGATAGATCTAATTATGGCATAAAGTCTAATAGAGTTGAGATACAAAGATATACGAGCCGAAGACTTCTCGAACCAGGAACGCTAGTTCCGCTCTCTCCCTAACTCTACTAGATCTATTCTATTACATTGTAGTCTGTCTAATCTAATTCTCAGCGGCGTCGTGCCTCCATCGATGAGATATGTATGAGATGATCCGAGATAGGGGTCTAGGGGTCTATATATATGGGTCTTCTTACGTCCCTTCAGCAAAGAAAGCGATGCGGTACTAATCCGGTGTTTGATCTTAATCCATCTCGTACTTCTACCGACGCCCTCGGATCAAACCGACGTTAAACAACCGGTTTTGATTGCGTCTTAGAGGCGGTGGAGGAAGCTTCCGGAAGCGGGCCGACGTGGCGGAGGTGGCAGCCGATCGGCCCCATTATTGGGCCGATCGGCCCAAGATGGGCCCCACCTGAGCTGAGCTTTTGTGGGTGCGTGCGTGTCGTCGTGCCGTTTTCGAATTGTATTTGTTCGCGCCAAACGGAGTCCGGATGAGGGAGTTATGCCCGTTTTACGAACCCCGCTCTGCGACCGATATCTTCCGATTACGGACTCCAAATATGGCAAATGATATATCCGTTTCGATCACCTCGACGAACTCTTCGCAATGTTGTACTTTGATTCTTCATTTGAAGTACTTCTATGTTGCTCTTTTGTAGGAGTTGGATCGAGTACGATTGGGACACGTCTTGGAGTCGTATGTCACCCAATCGGCCGCTTTTTTTTCTGTTTAGTCCCCGAAAATCACAACTTCACCAAAATCGATGGAAATATGTTAGTGACACCCTATTCTAAGTTGGTATTATTATTTATATCCCTTTCTCATGTTTATTTGATTAATAAATTTATACGATAATGTGTCAACAATGTGCCATTGGATCGCTGTCGTCTCGGATACTACCGGCCATATTCCGGCTAGATTGGACCGAATTGACACTGATTGCCGATCGTCGGGCGGTGAGGACGGGCGATGGAGGCGACGATCGGGCGGCGTGATGACGTAGGCTGATGAAGAACGGCGAGGAAGAAGACGTTGAAGATGACGTAGCAGCAGCTCCGGGTGATGACACGAGAGAGGCGAGGGAGGAGGAGAAGGCGGCGTGGGGCAGCGGGCCGCCGCACTGTATATGGGCGGCGACGGGCGGCGCGCGGCTGGGCGGCTGGGTGGCGCCTAGGGGCGTCTGCGGCGGGGCAGGGCGGCGGCGCTAGAGGTGGCGGCGCACGTGCGCCGAGGTGAGGAGAGAGAATGAGAGCCGGAGAGCTGGGGAGTTTTTGGGTGTTACCCCTTTAATTTTTTCGATTAACCCCGAATGATTACAGCTCCCTTGTATTTATAGTCCAGGGAAGACTTGCACGCTAAGCAATCTCTAGGAGGTTCCCTTATAGATTGAAATACCTCTCCTACAAGCAACCTATTTATTCCCTATTTTATTCTTATTTTTATTCCCTAAATATCTATTACTTAATAGCGAATCGATGACGAGATAAGGACGGGCGGCAGCCGCCAAGGCGCGGCGTGCGCTGGGCCTTGGGCCCCTGGCGATGGAAATCCTGGGTCATGACATTTTTCCTTTAACTGACTTTTGCCATTAATGGTTCATTCTTATCCTACAAAAGATACAAAGCTTAGGGCACCCATAAACAATTTTGTTAGGTAATGGAGGCTTTTAGGCTTCACGCATCTTTCTTAATTAAGATGCATTAGACCATAATTATTACAAAGTGATAGCAATGTGTCTTATGAAACATTTAGCTAAGAATTAAAAAAAATGATGTACCAGAGAAAAACAATATATTAAAGTAAATGAATACATTTAAATTCTTTAAATTGCAATTTGAGTAATCTTTCTTTGGAGGGCACTAGTAATAGTTGGCTCTCTATAACTTACCATGTCATTGCTAACTCATTTGTAGAGAGCTCAAAAAGTTACACATGCAAATAACAAGCTTTATCATAATTCACAAATTAGAGCAGGTTCCACCAACGTATTCATCTATAGACACATCGACTCTTTCTCAAGGAAAACACCCTAATTAGAGTATTCATCACCAATGGTTGCACGACTTGTCCCCCAACATCCTCACATGTCCTCCCCGCGGTCGGTTGCGCTTGTCCTCCGCATCATCCACTACGGAGAAGACGCAGTTCACACTCTCACTTATATGCCCCGATGGCAGGTATTGTGCCCTGGCCTTGCCCACGTGAGGGATGCACATGGTGCTAGGTGTCATGCCCATTGGCAGTCACAGTTGGCCTCACCAACACAGGGGTCACCCCTATCACTACTATCCGCTTGGAGTCAAGAAGCGTGATGTGCCACCCATATTCGGTTTGGAATTTTTGAAATAACACTTGCTAGGCATAGGGACAACCCATTCCCTGTCCTACATGGCCACATTATAGAAAGGCTTAACGACTCATTGTGAGCCCTTATACACCTTCTGACCTTCCAGTGTCTTAAATTTGATGCTAAAAAACATGGATGGAGGTAAAAACCAAGCTAACCACTACGGTGGGGCATGCCGGACCAGGCGAGAAAATAGGCTCTGTGCCATGCCATCGAGCCTCGGGCTACATGCTCAACTTTGATTCAACCCATCGAGTATTTGGAGGGATAGTGTGGTAAAGTATTGTGGTGTTATTATGTTTGGGATTTTTTTTTTTTGCTCCATTCCCACATAACGCATGGAGAAAAGGGCCTCCTGCTATTTTGGCAGCAGTAGCCAAGCATACATACTGCTTGCAGCTTAGAAATAGTGCTATCTTCACATTGTCTTAGCATTTTGAACTTTCAACAACTAAGTTCGAATTTTGAACTACGGCAACAGAGAATCCAAAAAACATCATTAAGGGCATGTTTGGTTGCTGCCTCGCTTGGCCACACTGCCGCTGTAGCGGCCACCGGCTCAGTAGCAAACAGCAAATGACAGGAGCTAGCAATTATTACGCGCAGGCAGCGGAAGGACATGAGCCTAGCAGAAAACGACAGTGGAAGTACAGGAGCATGGTAGCCAGAAATAAAAAAGACAACTAACAGCAGCAATTATTACACGCCCCCACCAGCGAAGGACATGAGTGTGGCAGCGTCATCCAAACAACAGCCACAACACCGTGGCGGACACGCATGTGGCAAGGCAAGCTGTGGCCGTGAAGCAAACGGGCCTAAGGCCTTGTTTTGTTTGGATGCAAGCATGTATTGAAGTGGATTGGAGTGAAACTTATTTTAATTTCTCTCCAATCCACTCCAACACATGTGGATTGAGACGAATACCCATGTATCCAAATAAGGCTAAAGGTGAATGGTGATTGTAAGCGAATCAATTGATTATGAACGGTAAGAAACATGCTAGCCTATGCTGAGGTTCTGTGTCTTTCCCGCCTTATGTTTCTTCTTGTGACGGCTTTGGAAAAGACAAGCGCAGGCCGCAATTCGATCAACTCTAGTTCACCATTTATTGTAATTATGAGTTAAATGTCACTCAAATTGTTTCACGTTTGACCGAGTTTCACGTAAAGTGTTTCAATATTTATGTAATCTCTACAACATAAAAAAGAACAAAGAGGAGGCGTTTTTGGTGCGACATTTGTTTTGAGTCTGTCCAATCGCCACCCTATGCAAACCCAAAGGGAGAAAAAGGAAACGAATCGTCCATGCAACCCTGAACCTGATAAAGGAAGGAATTAACCACGCAATAAAAGAAAGAAATTAACCACGCATAATAAAGAAAGAAATTAACCACGCAATAAAGGAAAGAATTAACCATGCAATAAAAGGAAGGAAAAGGAAACGAATCGTCCATGCGACATGATAAAGGAAGGAATTAACTGGATGTAAAGAAAGAAAGGAATTAACCACACAATAAAAAGAAGGAATTAACCACACACTTAGTTGTTGCGATAAAAAATAGGAAGGAAACCGTGACTCCTGCTCTTCCACCTATCCGTAAATAGGAGAAAATCTAGGAGGAAAAAAAAAAAAAAATCCCACACTGCCCATTCTCTTCTCGATCAAGGGGAAAACCTCAGAGGAAAATTATGGACCCCGCCTACCGTGCTTTTTTTTTTTTTACTTTTTTGAGCTTCTTGAGAGAAAATAGGAAACTAAAAATAAAAGATCTGCGTGCATCCCTCCCCATGCCCAAGCAAATTTAGAAGGTGCGATCAATCACGCCCTCCCCCCCGCACGCAAATTTGGGCGGGTGCGATCCTCTCCACCCATGCGAATTTGGAAGGTGCGATCAATCACACCCTCCCAACGCCCATACGAATTTGGAAGGTGTGATGAATCATGCCCTCCCCACCCGCATGCAAATTTGGAAGGTGCGATCCTCTCCACCCATGCGAATTTGGAAGGTGCGATACACCCATGCAAATTTGGTAGGTGCAATCAATCATGCCCTCGCCACTCGTACACAAATTTGGAAGGTCTTTGTCTCTCTGCCTTCCCACCCGCACGCCAAATTTGGAAGGTGCGTTCTCCGGCCTCCACCTCACCGCAACTACAATCTCTCCAGTGAAACATTTGGAACTTCGCCCATACGTGAAAGAGAAGACCCAGCGCCGGCTGCCCCACCGACCGACCCGCGCGATCTCCCCTCCTGTGCGTCGGCGCCGCCGCCCGTGTCTCCACGATGTCCGCGCCATCGTCCTCGTTGTCGCTTCCACACCATCGTCCTCGGATCCTCGCTGCTCGCATGTTGTGCACCCATCCATTGTTTCGCTACCGCGACGCCGCCGACGATATTGAATGTGTTGCCGCCGGAAAGAGCACCGCCACCACAATCTGCTCCGCGTCCCGTCGATGCGGCCCGCGCCGTTGTCCTCACCGGTGCCAACTCCACCGCCGCGCCACGTGGAGGAGGTAATCTATTGATTTATCCGTTGTTCATGTCGTCGTAGTTTGGTCGTCGTGGCTTACCGTGGGTATAGCTGCGGCCGACCTTTGCCGGGTTGTGGATGCTCGCTATGTTCCTCTCTTGCCGAGAGGCGAGAGGGTGTCGGCCGATGTGTTTCTTCAATTATGCATGCTACCTGCCATCTATAGTTTCTGAATATGCGCCGTCATGTGAAGACTGCTACCGCATCAGTAAATTTTCATGTTGTGAACTATGTGTGTCTCGCAAATCTCTAAATTTTCATGTTGTGAACTACATGTCTACAAACCTACCTATTCTCATAGTTTGTTCAGAGTTTTTCTGCATCTCTGAATTTGCATATTGTGATCATATAGTACATGCTACTGTAGCTGCTACTATTTTATTTGTATAATTTATATTCAATGAACCTTGCTACTTTTTTTTTGCAAAATACTATCTTGGAGAAAACCTATGTAGAGATTTGGATACATGTTTGAAAAACTATGCTCTTAATTTGGAGACACTTCTTGGTTTGTCGAAGCGACTTTTTGCATATTGAATTATGTTGCTCCATCACACCAAGTCGCATGGACAATCCACTTAATTTTACATGACCAATGGTCAAGTATGCATACATAGGTCCTTGATAATATTATCTTAGGTGAATTATGAAGAAGACCATAAAATAGAGTTTAAAAACCCGTAATATCCATGATTGATTGTGCTACTTTCACAAAACTTATTTAGTTTAAATGTCACTTTAATATCATTGTTTAATTTTATAGTATTGTTATCTTATCGTGCGATCAATGTGTTTTTTATATAAAATTTAGTTATTCCGTAGCAACGCACGGGCGTTTAACTAGTTTTGTAAAAGGAAAAAACTCTGGTGGGGTGCAGCTCGTCCGACTTCTTTGATGAGGTTGTTGCCGAATTTGGAACCGTGAAAAATTGGCCAATGTTAACGTGAACTTGAAGCGATTGATGGGCCGCATCTCTGAAGGACACCTAGCTTTTGCAACGATTGATGGACCTCGGATCTCGCCAGAAAGCTTGGCCATTCCCCTCCTCGTTCGTCTGTGCCAGAGCGCGCCAGTGAAGCGTGGAACCAACCGTGCACGCGAGCAGAGTTCTTGGAGCACCCGACACGGCCATCCCGTTTGCACAAGCCACAGGCAGCCACCTTGCACGTCGTGACGTCGTGCCCGTGCGGCGTAGGCGGCGGCACGCGCGAGCCGCCAGACATCTCCGCGCCGTGCGAAATGTTTTTTTTCTTCCCTTTTCCGTCGCGCGGCGTCCCACACACAACCCAACCAGCAGCCACCGTACAAGGGAAGGGAAAACACACACACACCATTGGTTGGCCAACCCCGCCCTGCCACTGCCAGCCAGGGACACGGGCCCACACGGCCGCTGTGCTGCGCTGCCACAGTGACGGGGCCCAGGCGTAAGTGAGAGCGGCGTGGTCCTCCCCGCGCCTAGCGGGTCGGGATCGGGGAGGCGGCGGGGGGGTCGATCACATCCGATCCGATTGCTCGCGGTCGCCCATGGGCGGTTCAAGGCTGCCAGCTCGGATTGGGTGGGGGTCCTTCTTCAGCCCAGCCCGCCAAGGGAAGGGAAGGGAAGGAAGCTGCCCCCACCGTCCCCTCCGGTGGTGGTTATAAGAGACGCCTCTCCGGCCCACTTCCCCTCTTCTTCTTCCTCCACTTCCCAACCACTCCCTCGCGCCGATCGATCCGCCCCGGCCCCGGGCCCCGTCTGCGCGAGGCGGCGCAGCGGCGGCTTCGGCAACGAGCGGCGAGGCGGAGCCGACTTCGTCGTCATCGGGGCCGAGACGGGCGGGGAGGCGTCATGGGCGGCACGGGCGGCGGTGGTGGCGGTAATAAGCCGACGCGGACGCCCGTCATCCGGCGCTGCGTTCGCCGACCCGTCAGCGCCTGAAGCGGCGCTCGTTCCACGCTACCGACTGACTGGAGCGCACCGAGCCCCGACGACAAGAAGGGGCGCAGCGCCACAAGTAGTGCTAGAGCAAGCCCGCTCGGCGCCGCTTTCCGCCTGGGCCACCACCGTCTCGGCTCCGCCCGGGCGCGGCCGCCGCCCATCCTGCTGTTCCTCCTCCTCCTCCCGGTCCTCGGCCGCCCTTGGCAGCTGCTCCTCGCACGGCCACCACTCCGCCTCCCGGGCGGCCGCGGCGGGTTTCGGCTACGCCGGCGCCGCTAGATCGGGGGGATGACGGACCCGCTTCAAGGCCTTGGCGTCTGGCGGCGGCAGATCTCGATGGTTCATCTACGAGGGCGGCGGCGGGGGGGGAGGAGGCAAAGAAGACGGCTGGGATAGGAAGGGGGCGTGCAAAGGATCGGGGTGGAGGTGCGGGAGGGCGTCGAAGTTCTACAAAGAACGGGACCGCTATGAGGGCGAAGTTCCATGGGGCCGGCGGCCCAATGCGGCGCGGCGTACAGCTTGAAGGACCGAAACGGGCGACCGGAGGGGGGTGAATGGGAGCCTCAATTTTCCTTTTCAATTTCGGGTCATCGGCTCAACCCCAACCTCAAAAGCAAACTCAAGCGGGAGACGAGTAAACACGAGCTAGCGGTAGCAAGGTGTCACGAGAAAAAGAGAGCACCGAGATGTCCACGACCCAAATGATTGGGTGGATGTTCCCGGGAACACAGCGGGACACCTCAAACTATCGCACCACGGCCGACAAGAGCAAAGATCGAAATGGAGGACTAATAAGAGTAACTCAACTTCTATAGAGAAGAAGTGAGTTCCCTAAACTAAAATACCAACGTCAACTCGTGACGCAGAGTACCTAGAAAAATTCCTCGGATCGATAGAAATTCAACGCAACAATCGTATCTCAAATCGGTGCTTAGACGCGCAATTTACAAACAATACAAGCAAGCTGAAAATGGTCGAAAATCAACAATACCGAATCTGCTCAAGCTGAGAATGAGAATCGTGATCCCGATCTAGACCCGCAAAAGAATCACGTGCAGGACAGCAAGCAACAATCTTGTATACGTGAAAGCTACTCTAACAAAGTGATAAACTAATCCAATAATGAGCTCATGATTGCTAGGAGTGTGATTCACGTATGCAACAAGATAATGAAAATGCTTGACTTGAATTGATTCACTAGCCCGACCAACAAAGCTGCAGCTTTGCAAACGAGTAGTACTCCAAGCAAAATAAATTGGATCAAAGCTCAGGCATCGAGGACAAGCTGCTGCAGCTCGAAATGAATTGCTGAAAATACCAATTTGAATACTACAGAATAGAGCTACCTGACTTGCTTTTACCTTGCTGTCATCGAAGCGGTTACCTGCAAACTGCCAGAGGTGCTGGAGAATAGCAGTCACGAACGAGCTCTGTAGCTGGACTGCTTGATCTCCGATTGGTGCTGCAGCACGCACAAGCTGAAGATGCGGAGCTCTGCTCAAAGCTGCCTCACGAGAAGTTGTTCCCTTGCACTAAGATGGTGAGCCTCGGGTGCTGATCTGCACAACACAAACAGAGAAAATACGAGTCTGCTGGTACTCGTCCAAAGTGTCGAACACACGAACTGCACACAAGAGAGGACAGGGACAGGATGCACTCGGCGCCGGGAAAGCGAGCAGCTTGACTGCTGGGTGAGCACCGAAGGTGCTGGGCACTCGCGCTATGATTCAGCAGTCCCACGCACGGCTTGGCCGCTGCCAAAAATCACGAACGCCCAAGACACGTACGCAACAGCAGACCTGGCGAACTGACGAACAGAGAAAGTGAGCGAGCAGAAGAGGAACGAAATCCGAATCAAAACTCCATGAATCAAGCTCAAATTTCGACCAGCTGAGATTCACCTAGCTACGAACCAATCCCCAAAGAATCACAGCCTGAGATCAACTCGGTCGCCGGGAAAATCAGATCGTAGCTATGAACAAAAACATGGACGAAAATACAAGAACGAGGGAAACAAAATCACAGATCAAAGTGACGAATCCCCGGAGCAAGACAGGCGCAGGATTGGGGCTGCCCTTCCCCTCAAAAATCACAGGTTCACAGGCACGAATTGTTTGATTCGTGGACCCTCTCTCACACAAAACCTAGAGAGAAAAATGAAAATAAGAGAGGCAAGAAGGGGGGATGGCTACCGCCATCCTCTATATGTAGTCCTTATTTCTCATCCCTATTTTGCCCTCCGATACATATGAGCCAAACCACTAACCCTAGGGCTATTTTGGTCGACTCGGATATTTTTCGATCCGACGGCCACCGCGCCTCCTCATCGGTAGCCTTGCATCCACGCAACCTCCCCCCGATGCCGCCCACGTGCCGCCCTTCCGTCCCACGGAACGTCCGCCCGGGTTTTGAGGCCCAAACCCGCGAAACCCGCCGCCGATGGTTTTGAGGCCCAAACCACCAAACCAGCGCCGATGGTTTTGAGGGCAAACCACCAAACCTCCTCGACACGTGTCATCGCCGCCTTGACCGCCCGAAGTCGCCAAGTCGCCCCGAGCTCCCCGCTCGCTTGCTTCGCCGCCTTGACCCGATCGACACGGTCCCGCCACGCCCTCTTGCATTCGCCGATGTCCTGTGTGTCGCCCACCATGGCTAGCCGCCCGGCCGCTCCGGTCCCTCGGTCCAAGCCTCACGTCCGTCCTTCACCTCCGCGGTCCGGTCGGCCCCAGACGCCCTCCTTGGCCCCTTCACCTGCGCCGTCGGCTACCATCTCCGAGCTCCACACCTGCACAACACGAACCAAGAGATCGTCTTCGACACACTCCACGTGTGCCGTGAACATAGCCGAAGCATAAAAGATAAAAGAAAATAGAGATAAAATGTTGAACGTTGACAATCACTCAATCACAAAACTAAACACATGTGACCTAAATCAACCATGTGTTCGCAATCTCTCCCCTTTGATGAGTGCATTGTCAACATTCAACACAAAGACGTAAGAAGGTAGAAGATAGCACATCCATGTGAACACAAGCTAGACAAAATCTTTGGATAGCAAACGTGGAGCAAAAAAACTTGGTTCCCAAAGACATGGGCAAAAGGCAAAGGCTCGACACAACCAAGCTAAACAAACGGCTAGTCCTCAAGAAGAGGTAGAACAGGCTCAACACCACTAGCTAGCTCCAAACCAATTACTTTCACACACAAACAGCTAGACCCTCCGCACAAAAGCAAAGGCTCAACACATCTAGCTCAAAGTGCTACTCCCCCTGAAAAATGCACGATCCATTGTCTTTGTATCTTTCTCCCCCTTGTTGGCAAATGCACTAATCAAGCTATGAAATGCATGAAAATACAATGAGAGAGCTTCAAGTTTATAGCAATCCAAATGAGAAGATGCTCTAGGTAGTGTCATGGCAACAAAATCAAGTGCTTAACACGGTGCTCAAACTGATCAAGAGATATAAAATATGGCTTGAAAGCACTTTGATTCAGTTTTAAGCAATTTAGAAAAGGTGTCCACCACAAAGAATAGCACATAGCATAAGTAATTTGGAAATCTACCAAGTGCTACACATGTATATCAAGTGAACTACCACAAGCGAAGTTTATACATCATGCAAAGACAGAGCCAACACTTCTCAAATTTTAAAGTTATCGGAGTTGCAGCGGTTACAAGCATTGGACAAAGCATGAGTGCGAGTGGTTATCCACAACCGTCGGCCTTACTAATCAACCATGTCAAGCCTATGCATGTGAGCAATCAGAAGCTTAAGACAATGGTCGGGTCAAACACTACCAAGCTCGGGTTCAACTCAAGTGCAATGAGCGCAGTCCCAAGACTTGGATGTGGGGACGGTATGGACCCATCTCGATCTTTTCCATACACTTAGCTTAGATTTCAGGTTTTAGCAGATAAAAGCATGTGGTCATCTAAGCAAGTGTATAACTCAGTGAATGAGACATAGTCACCTAGCATACATGATAAGCACAAAGGATCTCAACAACTTAAACATGCTAGGAAACTATCTCAATGGTGAACATTTTGCAAGATTCATCGTTGTTAAGCAAGTTCACATGAAAAACTGCTTTGCTCATAACATATATCAATTAAGCAGAAAGAGCACAGGCTGTAAGCACCAACATGTACTTGTTACACTAAACAGAGCATAGTCTCATTGTGATCAATATAAACAAGAAGCTCAAAGTGCAATAGTGTACATGATGAATGCAATATGATACAAGATGATGTACAAAGCAAAACAAACCTAAAGCTACAACCGTACATCAACTATAAAACTACCCCTCAAAAAAAGGATAGCAAACTCCCAACTCCCCCTCAACCAAAGACACCTAGCAAAAAAAGAAAACTAGGAAACAAAAGGGAACAAAGGCTAGCATGGCATATAATACACAAGATAATACATGCTAAAGGGGATATAAAAGCATGATACAAATATAATACATGCAAGCAATATACAAGTGAGCAAATGAACAACTATCTCATACCACAAAAAGAGAAATCATGAATATACAAGGCACGAGTGTATATGATAGCTCACTGCATCGCGTGTGTAGGTGTCACAATTAGGCACATACCTCTTCGAGGCCATCAAAGTGAGTGTAGAGAACCATCAAGTCTTGATCACACCATACAAAGGATCAAGTTCCATCAAGCACATGTTCTCCACCCCACGCCCCCTCATACCTACACATGAGAGGACAAAGAAACCCAAGTCTTGGATCCCAAAGGGTTACTTGGCATAAACTTGGGAACCCAAGACTTGATCACCGCATCATTGGAAAAACATGGGATGAGCAAATGGCACAACATGGGGTTAGTATACTTAGGAGAATACCAGTGTTGACCATTTTGCCCAAGATAGGCGTTAGGCAAAACAAACATCCCATGACCCTTCTTCCCAAAGTGCTCACCACGCACAACAAAGTGTGGTGCTCTCCTCGTGTCAAACTTAAAGCTCCCAAAGCGAGGATCAACATCAACTCGCGGAGCACGACCACCATGGGGTCTCACAAACCGTGGCCTAGCCCTTTGAGGCCTCCTACCTCCTGGCCTAGCAACCGCCCTCGAACCGACCGCACACCCCCTCTCATACAAGCCAAGTGGTGGGTGATACAAGTCGCGGTTCTCAAACTCAACTTGACGCCTAGCATCCCTCTTCCTCCTAAAGCAAAACTCAAACAAGTGACCATCTCTCTGGCAAGTACTCACAAAGTGATACCTCACCTCTCTCTTGGGTGGTTGTTGGTTCACTCTTTTGGGTGGATGGCTCACTTTTTGTTGTGGTCTTGGCTTTAGGAAGGGTTTCCTCGAGGGGATCTTGGGCAAAGTGTCAAGTGGGTTCCTGAGGTGGTTTGGTTTAGGAAGCCACACTTGTTTGGGAGGTGGAGTCTTTGGAGTCTCTTGGAGAATGCCATTTTGCACAATGGGCTTGGTAGGCTCAGGTGGGGTGACCTTGGTCAACTTGGGAGTGTTTCGGGTTTCTCACTCGGGCTCAAACCACTACCTTGACCAACCTTGCCATAGATTACTTCACCCTTCCCCCTATTGCAAAGCCTAATCCCGTTGTGTCGGGTCCCCCCTCTTGAACTCGACTCATCATCATGCCAAGCCGTGGCTCTCCACTAGACACCCAACTCGAAACAGAGCGAAGATACTTGTTCTCCTCTTCTACTCTCCCCTTGTCATGCCTACAAGACATGACCTCCATCTCCAAAGCTTCACACTTAGCACACTTCAAAGACAGTGCTATCCGAGCTGGCCTTCTCAAGCACAAAGCAAGCTTGGCAACCTTCTCTCGCCAACTCGATTGCAAGCCCGGACAAGACTTGCACGCACTCAACAACATAGGCTTAGCCTTCACTCAACGTGCTCATCTAGCAAAGCGTAGTACTTGGATTGCAAAGACATGATGGTAGACATATGCATGGCACAAGCGCCACACTCGGCCTCATCGACACATCCACGGGCTTCCTAAGCAACTCTATCTCAACCATAGCCATTTCCCACTTCTCCTTAAACTCCTTCCTCTCTCTAGCTGCTCGCTTGAGCAACTTCTCCTCGACACACAAGCGCACGCCCAAGGAGTCAACCTCATAAGTAAGAGATTCGATTGTAGGAGATACCTCGAGGGGAAGAGTTGCCGCCGTGTGGCTCGACGCTGCCGATCACCGCTCCGTCAAGGGCCATGGTGCGTAAGCCCCCGTGCTTGAGAGTCGGCGAAGAAGCAAAGTCCGCTCGTGTCGCCCTCGATCTTGTGCTCGGGCTCCTCGTCATTGGAGGAAGCTTGCCCGCCGTTGTCGAGGTCGCTAAGAGAGGCGAAGAAGGCATCCTTGTTCTCCTTGGCACGCTTGAGGTACTTCTTCTTGATCGCCTCCTTATCGAAACCCTTCTTGGACTTGTACTTGTTGGAGATGTACTCGCGCTTGTCCTTGCGCTTGTCGGAGTCGTACTTGTCCTTGCTCTTCTTGGGGCACTGGGCGGCAAAGTGGTCCGGAGCGCCGCACTCAAAGCATCCTCTCTTGGGACCACCGCCACGCCGACGGTTCAAGCGGTTGTTGTGGAACCGCGAGAATCGGCCGATGACAAGAGCCAACTCGTCGTCCCCAAGGCACTCCATCTGCTCCTCATCCACGGACACCAAAGAAGACAAGGCGAACGAAATGCTGTGAAGGGTTAGCGTAAGAACTTGAACCGCCCTTACCCGAGACGAGTGCAACGTTTGGCGCAGAGATGGGTTCTTGAGCTTCGCTGGATCCGGGCCTCGATCTCGGAGGACTTCAGCTTTGTCAGAGCTCGTCGGGCGTGAGGGTGTCGTGAATTGGCAGACTCCATGATCGCGACACCTTCACGTCCCACACCTTCCGATCCGGTGCGCATAAGAGCCTCATCGCCTTCTCGTGCTCATCAAGCCTCTCCGAAGGCTTGTTCGCCGCCAGACTTGTTGCGCATTGTCCAAACCCGGCAAAGAGAGAATCGATGGACTCGCCATCAAGCTGGATTAGGTTATTGTACTCTCTCTTGTAGGTCTCATATAGGCGGGCCTTCA
The DNA here is from genome assembly GCA_015847255.1 of Hyparrhenia diplandra. Classification (NCBI taxonomy): domain Eukaryota; kingdom Viridiplantae; phylum Streptophyta; class Magnoliopsida; order Poales; family Poaceae; genus Hyparrhenia; species Hyparrhenia diplandra. The sequence continues at coordinate 162,628 of JADLZK010011221.1, forward strand.
CTTGTGGGGTTCCCTCGTGGTAACTCTCAAGTGTTCTCCACACCTCACGAGCGGTCTCACAACCGGCAACTCTCTCAAACTCGGTGTCTTTGAGGCTAGAGAACAAAACGCTCCTCGCTCGGTTGTTGGCATTGTGTTGGGCTATTTGTTCCTCACCCACTGAGCGGCTAACACTTGGTAGTTCTCATCCTCGACAATCTCCCACACACTCCAATCCATCCCCATAAGATGTGCTTGCATTTTAATCTTCCAATAGGGATAATTGGTGCCATCAAACTCCGGAGGCTTGCCACCATAGTGACCAAACCTCTCCATGTCGCCTTCAAGCGGATCACGGACCGATTAAGGTGGATATGATCCTTAACCGCCCGATACCAATTGAAGGACCGAAACGGCGACCGGAGGGGGTGAATGGGAGCCTCAATTTTCCTTTTCAATTTCGGGTCATCGGCTCAACCCCAACCTCAAAAGCAAACTCAAACGGGAGACGAGTAACACACGAGCTAACTGCGGTAGCAAGGTGTCACGAGAAAAAGAGAGCACCGAGATGTCCACGACCCAAATGATTGGGTGGATGTTCCCCGGGAACACAGCGGGACACCTCAAACTATCGCGACACGGCCGACAAGAGCAAAGATCGAAATGGAGGACTAATAAGAGTAACTCAACTTCTATAGAGAAGAAGTGAGTTCCCGAAAACTAAAATACCAACGCCAACTCGTGACGAGTACCTAGAAAAATTCCTCGGATCGATAGAAATTCAACGCAACAATCGTATCTCAAATCGGTGCTTAGACGCCGCAATTTACAAACAATACAAGCAAGCTGAAAATGGTCGGAAAATCAACAATACCGAATCTGCCAAGCCGAGAATGAGAATCAGTATCCGATCTAGAGACGCAAAAAAGAATCACGTGCAGGACAGCAAGCAACAATCTTGTATACGTGAAAGCTACTCTAACAAAGTGATAAACTAATCCAATAATGAGCTCATGATTGCTAGGAGTGTGATTCACGTATGCAACAAGATAATGAAAATGCTTGACTTGAATTGATTCACTAGCCCGACCAACAAAGCTGCAGCTTTGCAAACCAGTAGTACTCCAAGCAAAATAAATTGGATCAAAGCTCAGGCATCGAGGACAAGCTGCTGCAGCTCGAAATGAATTGCTGAAAATACCAATTTGAATACTACAGAATAGAGCTACCTGACTTGCTTTACCTTGCTGTCATCGAAGCGGTTACCTGCAAACTGCCAGAGGTGCTGGAGAATAGCAGTCACGAACGAGCTCTGTAGCTGGACTGCTTGATCTCCGATTGGTGCTGCAGCACGCACAAGCTGAAGATGCGGAGCTCTGCTCAAGCTGCCTCACGAGAAGTTGTTCCCTTGCACTAAGATGGTGAGCCTCGGGTGCTGATCTGCACAACACAAACAGAGAAAATACGAGTCTGCTGGTACTCGTCCAAAGTGTCGAACACACGAACTGCACACAAGAGAGGACAGGGACAGGATGCACTCGGCGCCGGGAAAGCGAGCAGCTTGACTGCTGGGTGAGCACCGAAGGTGCTGGGCACTCTCGCGCTATGATTCAGCAGTCCCACGCACGGCTTGGCCGCTGCCAAAAAATCACGAACGCCCAAGACACGTACGCAACAGCAGACCTGGCGAACTGACGAACAGAGAAAGTGAGCGAGCAGAAGAGGAACGAAATCCGAATCAAAACTCCATGAATCAAGCTCAAATTTCGACCAGCTGAGATTCACCTAGCTACGAACCAATCCCCAAAGAATCACAGCCTGAGATCAACTCGGTCGCCGGGAAAATCAGATCGTAGCTATGAACAAAAACATGGACGAAAATACAAGAACGAGGGAAACAAAATCACAGATCAAAGTGACGAATCCCGGAGGGCACAGGCAGGATTGGGGCTGCCCTTCCCCTCAAAAATCACAGGTTCACAGGCACGAATTGTTTGATTCGTGGACCTCTCTCTCACACAAAACCTAGAGAGAAAAATGAAAATAAGAGAGGCAAGAAGGGGAGGATGGCTGCCATCCTCTATATGTAGTCCTTATTTCTCATCCCTATTTTGCCCTCCGATACATATGAGCCAAACCACTAACCCTAGGGCTATTTTGGTCGACTCTGGATATTTTTCGATCCGACGGCCACGCGCCTCCTCATCGGTAGCCTTGCATCCACGCGAACCTCCCCCGATGCCGCCACGTGCCGATCCTTCCGTCCACCGGAACGCCCGCCCGGGTTTTGAGGCCCAAACCCGCGAAACCCGCCGCCGATGGTTTTGAGGCCCAAACCACCAAACCAGCGCCGATGGTTTTGAGGGCAAACCACCAAACCTCCTCGACAGTGCGTGTCATCGCCGTCTTGACCGCCCGAAGTCGCTAAGTCGTCCGAGCTCCCGCCCGCTTGCACGCTCGCCGTCTTGACCCGATCGACACGGTCCCGCCACGCCCTCTTGCATTCGTCGATGTCCCAGGTGTCAGCCACCATGGCTAGTCCTCCGGTCCCTCGGTCCAAGCCTCACGCCCGTCCTTCACCTCCCGCGGTCCGTCGGCCCGGACGTCCTCCTTGGCCCCTTCACCTCGCCGTCGGCTACCATCTCCGAGCTCCACACCTCGCACAACACGAACCAAGAGATCGTCTTCGACACACTCCACGTGTGCGGTGAACATAGCGAAGCATAAAAATAAAAAAGAAAATAGAGATAAAATGTTGAACGTTGACAATCACTCAATCACAAAACTAAACACATGTGACCTAAATCAACCATGTGTTCGCACAGCTTCTTCGGGAAAGGCAAGTACGAGGGGACTGGGTGGGACGGCAAGTACGACGGCCACCCGGCGTCGAGCTGGGCGCGCGGCAGCCGGTACCGCGGGCAGTACCGGCAGGGCCTCCGCCATATACGGCGTGTACCGGTTCTATAGTGGGGACTGCTACGCCGGTGAGTGGGCTGGTGGACAGAGCCACGGCATCGGCGCCCAGACCTGCTCTGATGGCAGCACGTACGCCGGTGAGTTCAAGGGTGGCGTCAAGCACGGCCTCGGCTGCTACCATTTCAGGTGAATAGCAACATTGATCCTCGCAGATATCCCATCTTTTGGTGCCCAATTAAATCTGTATTGCCATTGCATTGTTGCCAACTGTTCCATTGCTAATTCTTGTTCTGTCAACGAAATCCATTCTCTGCTGCAGGAATGGCGATCGGTATGCCGGGGAGTACTTTGCAGATAAGATCCACGGGTTCGGTGTGTACAGCTTCGCCAATGGACACAGCTACGAGGGATCTTGGCACGAAGGAAAGAAACAGGGGTTCGGGATGTACGCGTTCCGGAATGGGGATGAACGAGCGGGGGAGTGGGATTCTGGAATCCTCAAGAACTCCTTGCCTCTGTCAGACCCAGCTGTTCAGCGTGCTCTACAGGTATTCAGCAATTCACCATGTGCACACATTGATCGTCTTATATGCCGTCTTCTTGGTTCAGTAAACTCAAATTTGTTTGTTTCATTGTGCAATTCAGGCTGCTCGAAGGGCTGCAGAATGTGCTTTTCACCTCCCAAGAGTAGAGGAGCAGGTGAACAAGGCCGTCATGGCTGCAAACAGAGCGGCCACGGCTGCCCGTGTCGCCGCGATCAAGGCGGTGCAGAATAGAATAGATGGCAAGCTCTGTTTCATCGACGTGTGAAGTGAGTTCCAAGAATTGTGCCCTTCATTCACCTGTAAGCTGTACATTAGAGTAGCCACCGGAGCAGCAATACACTAGTTGCTGAGGTTCGCGACCGGAGCGGCACAACCGCATGCTCCGTGTTGGAGAGATCGATCAATCAGTATGGTATGGTTGGCGGCAGTCACCAAAGGGCTGAGCTGCTGCTGTTTTCATCAAGAGGCTGTTCACGTCGTGCTGGAATGGATCGCTGAGAGCAAGGTCACCCTCTTCTGTTCCTCTTCCTCCTTGTGCATGCATTCAGACTGTAAGTTGTAGATAGCTCGGTGCCTCCATTGATCCATGTGTATCATATATCAATGGTGGTCGGTGGAGATGATCTATCTGTCAGCACCTTTCTATCTGTTGCTGCGCCCTGTACTGCATGTGCATTGTACATGTACTCCTACTGTGTGTGTTCTCTTGCTCGGATCAGATATTCCAATGGCAAATCTTGCCGGTTTCAACTTGTGGCGCCATGTGCAGGGATTCTCCATTTGTTAATCGTACTTGAGGATGCACATGGGTGATTATAATCATGCAGCCTCTGATCTGCTGATCCATCCCCTGCACCTGGGCTACCTGCATCTTTTTTGGACAGTTTCAATATCTCCTCAGATTATGACATGTTTGGTTGGGTCCCCTTGGCCTTGCTGCTCCAAGTTCTTGTACTGGAGGCATGAATAAATGAAACCTGCAATTGTTGAGGGTAACAAATGCATTGCTGTACATTGGACCAGTCTAGTCTTTCAATTTCATCGAGCAAGAGCAGGGGTGAAAAAATTGTGTGGCGTCAGTAAATTCGAAGGCAATCGTTCTATTCCAGGTTCCACTAGTGGGAAATCTTCCTTTTGCCGTGCACTGATAGTGATAGGACAGAAGTCCCAACAATTTCGGTCCCGGACGCTTGTTCTTGTCAAGGTTCGTGCTGAGGGTGACATGGCAAACTGGGCGCCAAATGCTTTTTGGCATGTAAAAATGTTCAGTACCATAAGCCAAGTTGATGCCTTCATGGCCCCAGAAGTTCTAGGTAGAATTTTGCCTTTATGTAGATATAAGAAAGGTCAGCAATGGACTTAAGGATCATGCCACAAAATGTAAAACATTTCACCCAGTACAACAGTCGACATAATAGACACGGTGGAGTTGAAGTAGACGGCTCCAATTAGTTTTTTTTGTTTGCCATTGTGGATGGCTCATGTAGGTTTTCACTTGGTTGGATAGTATTACTCCAGTCCTGAAACAATTTTTGACCTCAAGTTCTTTTTCTCTTTTGGAGTCATCTGTCAACGTCTTCAGCTCTTTCGAGACAGGTGATGAATGAAATTGTCTGTTTGTGCTGAACTTGATTGCTACGGGATCTTTGCATTGTGGAAACGATCTTCTGATGCTGTGTGCTCTGACCTTATCGCAGTTCAGGACGCCTTGCCGTGCCATCATCCTATCTTCTTGTGAGCACGGCTTCATTGGTTTTTCTCCGTCCAATTCTTGAGAAATCAAATAACTGAACACTTGACTAGGCTTATATAAAAAATACCAATATTCTTGCTATATGTGACATATATTTTCATAACAAACTTTCGAAAACATAAATGGTAATATTGTTTACTGTAATTTGTTCGAAACTCTGATTTATATTGATCGGGACAGATCCTATCTTTTGTGGATTGATGATTACTGTACTCCAAAACAACCCATGCTTCCCGTTTTCATCTGCCTTTGGAGTGAGTGGCTTTGTTTCCAGCATCGACTTTCCCCTGCCTACTACTGTTGTGTTGTTGCTTGTGCGCATGGCAAGCTGCTGCTCTGCCCCGCACTCTGCATCTCTGGTTTTCTGTTGGTGCGCGCACCGAGCTGGTGCGGACGCTTTGTCCACTCCAATCGCCATATAGAGTACTGCATGGAAACGAAAAGAACCACTACACACGCGTGACGCGTCCAGTTTCACAGAAAGTGGTCTCCTACAGTAGTATCACAAAAATGGCTGTCTGCAGCAGACGAGCCACGGCATGCGTGCCAATGCCAAACTGGGCGTGACGCCGGCATGGATTTGTCGAGCTAAATAATTATAGTAGGAAAAAGTCGCGTACTTTGACGTGTCCAGCCGGCGTGCTGCATTTGTTTTTTGCCAAATAAAACTTTGCAGCGATAAGAAGAGGAGGTCCATCACGGTGACATGGCGATTGCCGGACAAAGCAAGCCCTGGGAAGGCGACGTCTCACTCAAGAGGAGAGAGGGAGGGGGGGATAAGCACCGGCCGGCCCATCACTCGTGGCAACGGCAGCCGGCTGGCTTCCGTTGATACGTCGCGTCCCCGAGCCGAATCCGTCCACTCCGTTGTTTTTCCATGATTATATATTGCTCTCACTCTCTTGCTCTCTTGCGTGAGAAGCATAGTGTAACCATTAGACACGTTCCCCTGACCCTTTGCTTGTGTTATTCAACGGTGTCGCTGTTGGACCAGGTTGCTGCCTCTGCACATGGTCACCAACGTGTTGTTAACACTTGAAAATGTCCCAAACTTGAGTTCTTTGTGGGTGAGGACATGTAGCAAGGCTCTCACAATGCAAGAATTGTTGTTGTTTTTGTTTTTTTTTTTTGACAAGGGAAGAATTGTTGGTTGGTTTATCTGTACTAGTGGAGCCAGCCTTGTTTAGATCTTGTTTGATTGTTTATTTGTCTGTGTTTAGAGGCCAAAATTTTGGCCCAAAATTTGGACCGATGGGACATACATGTCACATCGCATTACTGTTTATGAAGACGTTTTCGTTTGTTAGTGATAAATATTATTCTACCATGGCGTAATTAGATTCAAAAGAATCGCTCTTGTAATGTACATCTAAACTGTGTAATTATTTTATTTTTTTACATACATTTAGTACTTTCGATACATGTGCGGCATTTTGATGTGATGGGAAATCTTTTTTTTTTTTTTTGCATAGTAGAATTTGGGGAAGAATTTTGGACTCTAAACACAGCTGCATGTCTTGAATTTCCTTCACCTCGTCCTTGCGAAGGTGGCTTGTAGTTAAAATCAGCGCCACCACCTCTTTTTCCACCAAGGCTGGCCAAGTGCTCATGGGTGGCTAGCTAGGGACTCAATTAGGCCTATTTAGGCAATCAAACAGGCTCAAATATGGCTAAGTGGCGCCTAAACAGGGGAAGTAAGGGAACCAAATAGCACTATAGGATTTCGGTGGTGAAGACTAGAGTTGGGGAAAAAAACACATAATTCCATATCGTCCATAATGCTGCTAGTCTATCGCCTTGGTTGCAATATCAATGTGAACCACAAACTTGAATATGTAGGATGGTTCAAGCGCTGCGTATCTTGTATACCTCCTAGGATGTTTGCAAGTAGCGTGTTGTATTGTTAAAATCTTCGACTCAGTTACAATGATGTGCAAATTTGAGATAAAATAGACTTTTTCCTACGAAATTTAATAGAGATCTTCTTTTAAAAGATCATCACGGCTGTGTTTGTAGTGGGAAGAAATTTATTTTTCTTCTAAGGCTTTCTTTCATTCAACACACGAAAAGGCAGTCATCATAAGAGCAAGTATTATAATAGACTGAGAGCTGGCGGTATCCTACGTGGAAGGAGGAGAGAGAAGGGAGCCGGCGTTTGTCCAAACGCCCGCTCAAGCCGGCTGAGAAGGTGAGCAGCGCCTAGTATTGGCTATTGCTCCCTGCAATGCATTAAATGACAGTGGGGGCCACCACCATCACCTATGCTTGCAGCCGGCAGCCGGCGTTTTCCATTGCTCTTGTTCTGCCGGTCAAACTAAAACACTACGAAACACTACGAAACCAAGTGCTCATGGGTGGCTAGCTAGGGACTCAATTAGGCCAAACCAAGTGATTTGCCGGTCAAACTAAAACACTACGAAACGTTGTTTCTTCTGCTGTGTTCTGCTTTCATCATCCAATCTACTGCCCAGCGGATTTTTTATGAATTTTAACCCCTTTTTAAAAGAAATTTCAAATCTATCCCCTGTTTGAAAATATTTGTGCCAAGTATCCTTTTGGTCGCGCCACTCCCCGGTGGCGTGATTTTTACACATGTCGCGCCACCGCATGTGGCGCGGCCTCACGCGGCGGCGCCGGGGGTTGACCGCTTTGGCGTGGATGGTGGTGGGGCCCAGCCCGTCGCGCCACACGCGCGGCGAGGGCTGCTCGGCGCCCTACGTTGTTGGCGCGAGGGGGGTAGCGCGTCTTTCCCTTCTCGTAAAACCACTTTTTCGTTTATCGAAAAATCTAAATAATTTTTTGGTGGTTCTTGTGTGACTCTCGACTTACCCTTGCTAACCACCTTACGTGAATTCTCGGCCCCGCGCAAACCGCTTTTCGTCGTTGTGTGTTCGAAAAAACATAATTTGATATACCCTCGATAAAAAACAGGCACAACTTTTACGCTTCGTTTGTCGTGAAAAAAATCCGAAATTTTTACAGGAGCTTGTCGACCCCATATTCGAGCCCACCCAAACCCGGCTTCGCCCTGTTTGGTCGCATCAGAATTGCCAAAAAAATTCGGGAAAATAAAGAAAAAAATTATCAAAGTTTTTGCACGCTTTTCGAGAGAACATGTAGAATTTCAGAGGCCACATACCACCTCTGTTTCAGGTGAAAGTTCTTGTAGCTCCTTCTTTTATGTTCCTTATTCTAGAAAAAATATAAAAAATAATACAAAAATAAAAAATTTTGTGATACCTAGAGACGCCAGATTGGGCGGCGGGACGGGCCGGGCCCCATCACCATCCGCGGCAAAGACCGGTCAACTCCGCCCGCCAACGTGGAAGCACCTGTCGCGCCACCGCCACCGGGAGTGGCGCGACCAAAAGGGATACTTGGCACAAATATTTTTCAGATGGGGGATAGATTTGAAATTTCTTTTTAAAAAGGCTAAAATTCATAAAAAATCCCTGCCGAGCACAAGAAAATCTGAATGAGACCTGGACAATGGATTATGATTTGCGAGACCAGTATTAACATGGGCCTGTTACTTGGGCTTTCAATTCACGCCTCCTTGCACTGCTGATGTGCCGACGGGCGACTGCACTCGGTGCCGGCCGCTGCTAGCCAGCCCACTACGTTGCACTGCTGCTGCTGCATGCTGGAAAGTTCAGCCTTCAGCGATGGAAAGTTCTGATGCCGCAGCAACACAATGGGGAAAAGAGAAAGATTGACTGAAATTGATTCAACCTATTGCGAATTTGATTGGACTGTAGTTCAGCGATTGCTTTACTCAATCCTTTAATTGGTGCTAAATTTTGTACTGGCAACTTCATCTTGCGTGTGCTGCAACGTAGACCTGAGCCACGCGTTGATTGGTTGAGTCCGTGTCGGAGACGAGACGAGGGCCGTGAACGTGAGCGATCCAAATGGGCCGGGGCCGTATCCGTATGGTGGGCCAGGCTGAGCGGTACGTATTTGGTCGGCCAGGTTCAGGGACTAGTTTCCGACGCCGACTCCAATTCAATTTCGATTCGGTGGACGAGGTGCCCACGGTTTTGGCGGGTATATATAAACGAAGCAGCCATCGCAAATTTTTCCTCATCCACAACAGCTCATACTCCTGTAGGTTCACTTTCAGGATCACGAGGAACATGGAAACGCCGTCGTTGAGCCCCGGCTCTTCTCGTGCGCCATACCTCGCACTGAAGCACGTCGCAGGTTCAGACCATCCCGTCTTGTTCAGCATCTCGGAGAAGAAGGCCATTGACCAAGTCGAGGCTGCAGCAGAGCTAACCAACAACAACTGCTGGGCAACCCCGCAGGGCTGGGTACTCGTCCGTGACGCCTCGTCGACGATCACCTACCTGCTGGATCCTCACAGCCCCACCAGGAGGAGGACGATCCTGCTGCCACATCTGCCGGAACACAACCTGTCCACCTATAGCACCTGCCTGTTATCCGAGTACCCAGGCCAGGAGACCAATGACAGCAGCTGCATCGTGCTCCTAGTCGAGACCGACGCCCCTGTCATCTGGTACTGTCGCATCGGTGGCGAAGAATGGACGAGACACGAATACGACATTGGAACTCAAGATCTCGACGGGGACAAGGTGAAAGAAGTCATATGCACAATAGCGGCGTGCCAGGGCAGGTTCTACTTTGAAGGCTGCACCCGCAAAGGCGTCAGCGTGCTCGAGTTCTGCCCTGCACCATCGTTCAGATCCACTGCAATCCCTAACGCCGTTTCCGCGATCAAGGGTTGTTTCCAGAAAATGTTCATGGTCGAGTCTAAGCAAGAGCTTTACATGGTCTCTCTGAAGTCCGGCTTTGATCTTGACGTCGTCTACAACTTCAGCGTTCACAAGATGGATTTCGTCAAGGACGAATGGCATCAGGTCGACGACATCGGTGATCGGGTGTTCCTGCTGTCTTCTTGGTACTTTGGCGCTTCTCGCTCGGCGGACGAGTGCGGGCTGCAGCGGAATTGCCTTTATGTGCTCTATCCATGGAACAAACGCTTGATGATATTCAACTTGGGAGAACCAACGGCGGCCAAGGTGCATGACTTCGATGAAGCTCCAGAGTGTGACCAGGCAATGTGGATGCTGCCTACTCACCCATAGCCATCTATTACCACACAAGCTTTTTAGGGGTTGGCGTGTGTTTTCCTTCACATTAGTTTCATGGTTATTTTGTAACTTTAAATCAACTAGAAACTTGAGGCTACAGCTGCAGGTCTGTAGTCTGTCAGGCTATGAATTACCAATTGCAATTTGCTATAGAAGAGTACTAGACCTGCTGTGCTGTGTCAGTCTTGGCATTTGGCAATTCCAAATTCTCAAATCTAAGTTCTATTTTAATGTGGAACTCTTTTCGATCTAGAAACTCGGTGACTGATACTTGATTGTGTCAATATTTGTAGTCTGTACTTGAACACAGATCAATAAACCAGACACCTGCGTTGGGCAAGCTCATGGAGGTAATATGCCTTTTCTTTGCATCAAATGCATGAGGTTTCTTCTTGGTTATTTGTTTTTCTCTTGCGATTGTTCTGCTTCCAGTATTGCTGTATACTTCGTTTCTGAATATTTTGCTGCCTGTGTTTCAAAAACTGTTTCTTGTGCTTTGGCAGAATGCCTAACCTTGCCTGCTGTAGTTGGTAGCATATTAGCTACCTTATGTCTTGCCTCATACAGCAACAGCACAAAGTAAAGGATCATCCACATAATAATTTCCCTTTCCCAATTCATCATTTGAACTTTCTGCTTCCAAATTTCAGTGTTTTGTTTTGTTGCAAAGACCGAGGAATACCAAATTTCAGATTTAGATTACCTAATGATTTTAGAGCAAATTTGAATAATAAACAGGTAATAAAATTTCCATCTTTAGCTTAAAGTAAGCCCTTTTCTGTTGCAGCTAATATAAAATTTGTGCATTGCTTAATGTATGGTGCGATCCCAGTTGTTTTTAAGAGATTTTTTCTGAAATTTTCGATTTTGCACATGCCATTTTTTTTAAAAAAATCCTTAGTTTCCTTAAATACTCTGCTCCCGTAAAATTTTCCTTGTGAACAGTCTAATAGCACATCAACCATGCATTAATAGAAGTTGTTCGACTGATTTTGGCTAATTTAATAGTATTCCGTGAGAGAGAATAAGCTGAAACAAGATGAACCACACTCATAATTTGTCCAAAAAAAACATGCATTTTATAATGTGTACATGACAAAGCTTACTGAACCAAATCAGTGTCAAGACAATTTTTTAGAATTATAATTATAGGGCAAAGCCCCCATCCATTAGCCATAGTCAACAGACAAATGTCAAATTACCATGGTATGGCCATTTGAAACTGCGAAAGTTCAGTACAGAAAAGCTCCAGCCACCCAGCTCAAAGCAACAAAGCAAACTCCCATCAGAAAAGAGAACAAAAAAAAACTAAGCTTATTACATAGCGACAACGTCCTGACGAGACACTCCTGAAGCACCAAGCAACTCTAGATTTTGGATAACCTGAAGAAGCCTGAAGAAAGTGCTCAGATAGACACCTCCTGCTTCAGGCTCGACTCCAGGTTGATCGACCACCCGAGCTTGGACTCCAGAATCATTTCCAGCGAATCCAAAGCACCTGGGCAGCTTCTTTCTTGATTAACAACGCTTTTGCTCTTAGTTCCGCCTCCTTCTCCAATGGACATAACAGCTCCTACTTCAGAATCATAGCAGCAGATTTGTGGAGTAGTACAGCCATACTCTGCCACATAGTTCTCTGAAAACAAATATCATTCCTAAGTTTCCATAGACTCCAAATTGCAGCAAAAGTACACATGTTCAACACTGCATTGCGTTTATTGCTAAGCCAAAATTTGCCTATTGAATCTAGAGAGCTTTCTAACTGAATATCAAAGATCTTAGCTATCACATACCAACAAATAAAGTTATTTAGCTACTGCACATTCAAAAAAACAAATGATGAATAGTTTTCTGCACATTAGCGATGGCATGGCGAAGGCCTCAATGGCTAACAGTAGTTCATACTTGAGAGTTTACATATCTAATACACTATCAAAAACTCAAAATCATTCAATATAGTCTGCTAAATGTTATCTATGCTTTCAGTTTTCTAATGTTTCAAATATGTTCTGTAATAGTTGATTTGAGATGGTTCAACAAATTTGATAACTTTGGAGCTAATGTGATCCGTAGCCTGAGCACGGGCCCAATGTATCCCCAGCGAAAGATCCTCTGATCGGTTTCATCAGCTAGCTCCAAGGACTGAATCAGGACTCTCAGGTCTTCAAGCTCATTAGCTGCAGCTTGCGAAATAGGAATGTGAAAGAGATCCTCCAAACAGCTAGCTGAACAGAAGTCCTTGATCTAAGTGTTCAGATTTTACAAAATGAGCACGTAACTTGTCGTTTACACCGTACAATATTTGACAGCTAAACTTCTGTGTTTCCCATAATCTGTGATAGCTAATGTGTGTAACACGCTTTAGAAGACCTTATCTATACGACGTGTTTCTAATCATGTTAGCGTACCGTACACACACTACACTATGTAACTTTTTTTTTTTTTTTTTTTTTTTTTTTTTTTTTTGAGCAATCACTACGTAACTTTTGTTAGCATGTATTATATTTTAGATCGTCGGAAAAAGAAAAATCACCGACTCTTAGCTACTTCCTCCATGTCAAATTGTAAGTCATTTGACTTTTTAGGCATAAAGTTTGACCACTTGTTTTATTAAAAAATTTGTGCAAAACATCATTTCTTTGGTGGTGACTTGCTTTATTAATAAAAGTTCTTCAAAAAGATTTAAATTTGACTATATTTGCATATTTTTTTTTTAATAAGACGAAAGTGATCAAACTTACTTCCTCTCCGTCCCTTTGAAAGTGTCACTTTTGGTTTTTCGTGCCATCTTATTTGATCACTGCGTCTTGTTCAATTTTTTTTGCATAAATAATATTTATTTTGTTATGACTTATTTTGTCATTAGAGATACTTTAATAATTATTTATTTAATTTATTACTCCCTCCATTCTAAATTATAAGTCGTTTGACTTTTTTAAACTTTTAAGTTTGACCACTCGTCTTATTCAAAAAAATTTATGCAAATATCATCAAATTTAAGCTATTTTTTGAAGATTTTATATTAATAAAACAACCCATGAAAAAGAAATAAAAATTTGCATAAATTTTTGAATAAGACGAGTAGTCAAACTTAGAGACAAAAAAAAGTCAAACGACTTATAAATTGGGATGGAGGGAGTATTTGCTAAATTTTTGAATAAAACGAATGGTCAAACTCGATAGCCAAAAGTAAAAAACGACACTCTCATGAGGTCGGAGAGAGTAGGATAAGAAAAGTCAAACGACTGTGTTGTGAGTCGTTTGAGATCTCTTGCTCGCCGCCCCTAGTCCTCACGCACACAGAAAGGAAGGGTTACAAACTTGCACACGAACAAGGGCCCGGTGCCCTCAACCCATTTCTCTCTCTCAACATGATTAAAGGATTTGAGAATATTTCTTCTCTCCTCTCCTTAATTAATTAACTATTTAAAAATCTAAAAAGTAACAAATTTTTATTTAGATATTACTCCCTCCGTTCCAAATTATATGTCATTTTGACTATTTTGGTAGATCCATTTACTACGTATCTAGATATAATAATATGTCTAAATGTTATGAATAAAACAAACAAAAAAATCAAACGGACTTATTATTTGAAAGGAAGGGAGTACTATCACATGCCGGAATCGGGGCAGCCTTGGGTGGCTAAAGGGCCCAGAACGTGGCCGTCCCCATGACGGAAGGGGGGCAAGCAAGAAAGAATAGTTCGTGCCTCCACCTATCCAGCCGCCGCCCCTGCTGCCCCCTCCTCCACGCCGGCGCCCCTCCCCTCCCAAGACGCGGCAGCCCTAGGGGGCAGCGCCGCCGCCGCCCCCCCCCCACGCCGCCCGGTGTCACCTCCGCCGCCCCCTAAGCTGCGGACTGTGACAAGTACCTCGTAGTAACTAAACATAAGTACTACCATACCTTTCATTTATTTATTTAATATTCAATTATTTCATAACACATCATAGAGAATTACAAGATACGTAGATCCTCGTCTGTTGTATATAATACGGTATAAAAATGTGATATATGGTATCTCCGTTGATCAGCCGATGCATCAGTAGTAAAAATCATGGGGCTTGGGGCGGAAGATGCTGATGTCTCTGTTGTTCACCTCCTGGAGCGGCCTCGCGTTCATCGTATTGCCCTGCAACGCAAAAAAAGGGACTTTAATAAGCCAAATTTAAACCAGCGTCCGTTCATACGGACTTTTGGTCATAAGCACTAGGAGGCGTGTGGAAATTAGTTATGGAGATGGACTCTTACGTCTTGCAGCGCATCCCCTGAGAAGCTTCACCTGGTACTCGGCCACGGGGCTAATCTGCACACAAAGCATGCATGCGCTTTAAAGCTTAGCTTGAGGAAACGCCAGTAACAGCTAGCTAGCCTTCTCCTCGCCAACGCCACCGTACCCCGCCCGGCCGGCGTTCGTTGAAGCAAACAAGAGCCAGAGGCCAGAGCAAACCTTGTTGAGGACGGTCCAGACGACCCCCTCGGTGCAGGGCGGCGTGGTGAGCGAGCCCATGTAGCGGTAGTAGGCGCTGCCGTTGCCACGCGCACCGTTGGGGTCCAGCACGCCGACGGGCACCGGCTGGTCCTTCGTGTTCTCGATGCGCCTGATGGAGTGCTCTAGCTTGTGCAGGAACGGGTCCTCCTTGGCGCCGATCTCGTAGAGGATGCCGATCACCGCCGTCTTGTTCGCCGAGCTCTGGTGCACCAGGTGCAGCTCCATGTCGTACCTGCGACCGTCGATGGTGTGCTCGCTTGGCGTGTGCCAGTGCAGCTGCTTGAGGTCGTACGTCGTGCCGTTGATCACCAGGCTCCCGGCGTCGCCCTCGAAGCTCACCTGCATGCATGCAACCAATCAGCAGCCGGCGTCATCAACGACTCCCATCAGTACGTCTCATCAATAGATCGGCGTCATCCCGATCTCAGCAGCAAGTCATCATGTACCTCGACGTCGTGGCCGCTGTTGACGATGCTGGCCATGGCTGGGCGATAGGAGGTTTTGAGGTAGCCAAGGGATTGCACCAGCTTGGGGTCGGAGAGGTCGATCGGGGACTGCATCCGCCCCACGCTGCAGTTGGCCCACGCCTCTTTGATCTTGCCCCAGTTTTCCGGACCGTTAGCCGCGCCCGGGATGTAGCTGAACCCCTCTTCATCTCGCTCTGCAACCAACAAAATGCAACCTCCCTCCAGTCAGATACATACATGGACAGGTGCAGGCGTGCAGCACATGGACGATGCAAGGCGTGGCGTGCATACGAGATCGAACAAATCACCTGTTTCTGACTGCGCTCTGGCGCCTGGGACGGAGGTGGAGAGCATGATCGCCGCGGCCAGGAGCGCCCCGACGGCGGCGTGGCGAGCTGGACTCATGGCTACTGTCATTTGTGCGCCGCTTGTTTCTGTAGTCGTTGTGGATTTGGAATGGGTAGGGAGATCGGCATGGTAGGGTATATATACACACACGAGCGAGGTGGTATGGAAGAGCTGAACTCTTTTCCTGGAGGAATCAGGACGGAGACAATGCTGGCGATCTCGTCAAACAAACCTGCTGCCGCAGTAGCGGACGAGCACGTATCCACGCTACTGGAGGTAGTATACGTTCCTTTAGGCTCGAGTCTACGTTGCTGTCCATATTTGTTTTTCCGTAAATCTATAGTAGAGGTAAACCCTGCTTTTCTTTATATTATCTAAAAAAGCTAAACCCTGCTTTTTATAAAGCAACAAGTAACCAATACAAAATGACGGGGAATACCAGCTTACAATAAAGGCTTCCCCAGTACTCCAGGGGGCGTTGCTAAATCGCGGACGTCCGCGAAGTTATGTTAACTCGCGGACGATCCAACCAACCAAACTTTCCTATTTAGGAAAGTATATATTCCGCTTTTGTCCTTTTTTTTTTTTTTGAAAGCTGAGGCGTATCCGATATTGCGTAGCGATCTTCCTTTTCTTTTTGCATGCACTGATGTCAGCTTAAAAAAGTAAAATATTTTTTTAAAACTACTATAACTCTTGAATGGTGTATCCGTTTTTAATTCGTGTCTGCACGGTGTGTGTTCTCTGTGATGAAACGAACAAAACTAGATCCCACTTGACTATCTTTTGAAGATTTTTTTTTATTTTTTTTAATATCAATTGTTATGTTTTATAAGTTATATACTATAAGTTATAAGTATATGTTAGACATTACATCTCGTAGTTTGTTTTTTTTCTGTTATGTTCTACAAGTCATCAATATAAGTTACACGTATATGTTAGACAAGTACATCTTCTGGTTTGGTCTTAATGTTATGTTCTATAAGTTATACACTATAAGTTAGACAGTGCATCTTCTAGTTTGGTCTTATTGTTATGTTGTATAAGTTATACGTATAAGTTAGACAATGCATATTATAGTTTGGTCTTATTGTTATGTTCCATAAGTTATACACTATAAGTTACATATATGTTAGACAATATACATCTTGTAGTTTGGTCTTTCTATTATGTACTATAAGTTATACAACATAAGTTAGACAAGTACATATTTTAGTTTGGTCTTATTGTTATGTTCTATCTAGTACATATTTGTAGTTTGGTCTTATTGTTATGTTTTATAAGTTATACATTATAAATTATAATGTATATGTTAGACAATACATCTTATAGTTTGATCTTTCTGTTATGTTCTATAAGTTATACATATATGTTAGAAAGTACATCTAGTTTGGTCTTATTGTTATGTTCTATAAGTTATACAATATAAATTATACATATATGTTAGACACTACATCACCTAGTTTTGTCTTGTTGTTATGTTTCATAAGTTATATGCTATAAGTTAAAAGTATAAGTTAGACAATACATGTTGTAGTTTGATCTTATTGTTATGTTCTATAAATTATACACTATAAGTTATATGTATATGTTACACAAAGTACATCTTGTAGTTTGGTCTTTTTCTGTTATGTTCTATAAGTTATATAATATAAGCTATACATATATCTTAGACAATACATGTCGTAGTTAGGTCTTATTGTTGTTCTATAAATTATACACCATAAGTTATACGCATACGTTACACAAAGTACATCTTGTAGTTTGGTTTTTCTGTTATGTTCTATAAGTTATATAATATAAGTTATAGGCGATTGCATGTCGTAGTTAGGTTTTATTGTTGTTTCATAAGTTGTTTGGTCTTTTACGTTATGTTCTATAAATTACATTATAAGTTATACTTATATGTTGGACAAGACACGTCGTAGTTAGGTCCTATTGTTGTTTTATAAGTTATACAATATAGGTTATATGTATAACTTATATATATATGACTTAATACTATTATAAAAGTTGCTTTTATTTTATCTTCCCACCCATTACTATCCCTATACCACTATCCCTGAATGATTTATCTCTCAAAAGGAAAAAAAAATCATAAAAAAAAATATCGTAACTTAAGGCAAAAGAAAGAGAATGAAAAGAAAAAGAGAAAGGAAAATTAATATACATAATTTGCTATTAGAAAAAAAATCAAAAAAATAAAATCTCCAAAACATAGTCAAGTGGGATCTAGTTTTATTCGTTTCGTCACGTAGAACACACACCGGTGCGAGACGGAATTAAAAGCGGATACACGATTGAAGAGTTATAGCAGTTTTTAAAAAATGTTTCGCTTTTTTAAGTTTACATCAACGCCGACATCAGCAAGAAAAACAAAAAAGGAAAAAGAGCAATGGAAAGAAAGTGCGGGAGGGAGAAGAAAGAGAATAAAAAGGACAACCGGCCGCGAGTTAGATTAACTAGCGGACGATCGCTAATAGACTTTTCGGTACTCGGCTCCGGGGTCGGGGTGGCGTATTGCTTCGATTGTACACGATGGCTCTAGAACTCCATGGCACGAGAACGAGAGCGGTGTCTCTCCATGTTGTTGAAGGCACTGCGGTAAACTGTTGAGGAAAGAGAAGAGAACGTTTCATTATGGTGATAGCGTTGTTTCGGGTGTTGAAAATTGTATAAAATCTTCATTGAGATAGAAATTTTATACCGTTTCACCATGGAGCAACGTCGGGAAAGATGAGAGGAAAGAGAGGTCGTGGGACCCATGAGCCTATGAAACTTGTTAACGTAGAGTATCTTTGAATGTAAAGCAAGAGACTCAAGAGACAAATGAAAGTGTCAACTCTTGTCTTTCATTAATCCATGGTTGTACATATATATACATGTGAAGGGACAACTTGTGAAGAGGTATCTTCTATGAGAGCGTTTGATCACTAATAAAGTTATTCACAACATTCCCCCTTATCAATAGCGTCATTCATCACTTAGATCAATGTATTGGATAATTTCTCTAAAAACCCCGTGGAAAAAAATACGGAGAAATGTGTATTGATATGCCATTAAAACTACTTTAAACATAGTGGGAAAAATAAGGAGAAGATGATATGGCATATGTTGATTATTGTCTCATTGTAAACTTACATGGGGAAAACCTTGGAAGGAAAACCTTTGATCAAGTTTAGAGAGCAATAAATATGATCGAGGATCATAATTATAATTATATGTCTTTGATACCTTCTCAAAAACCCTCGGGGGAAAACAGAAGATATGACAAATGCTATGTCTTTGATATCCCAAACAAAAACCCCTATGGGGGAAAATAAGAGATATGACATAGGAACTTGTATTGATATTGCCTCATTAAAACCTTCTATGAGAAACCTATGTAAGGAAAAACTCATAGAGAAAAAGAGTATGATATGATGTTTTGAACAGGGTTATAGTTTCAAGAGGAGTCTCCCCCTGAACCTTGCAACTCTCGGAGTCGCCGCATACCAATATCAACAACACATTGTGAAATGTGGGAATTGGTAGGGGCTTTGTGAATAAATCTCATGGAATTATCACTTGATTCAGGTTTGCAAAGTGTTTATCTCCTCATACGTGAGAAGAAAACATTTATAGAAGGCAATATAGTGATATTTCTCTTATGTAACCTATTTACATCCAAACAACACAAGTTGCATTATCATTGAGGATAATGGCTAGTAATTCGACGGAATCAAATGTGACCACTCATTGAAGTGATACATGTTCATGTAATATTTTTCAGAATGAGGAGTGGAATTAGAGTCAAGTTTGATGACCCCTATGAGAACTTTACCACTATAACATCGGTATGTGATCTATCATTTTAGGGGATCAAATAACCAGTATCTTAATACTTCACATGGTCATATCTTACTTTACATAATAAATGAAGATCCTTTTACGCCATATAGATATCTTTGGATATCCACTTTCACTCCCACCTTTTCGGTGTTATAGGAGATGCCACTATTTTTTAAGCTATAGCAAGTATATGCAAATGCAATATCGGGCCTGTTGCGATATGCAAGATACATGAGCGCTTTGATGTCACTAAGGCTGTTATCCCAAGGGTCGAATGGAATGGATATTGATCCATATTTAGGGATTGAATGACCATATTGTTGGTAGTATGATTGACCAATATTATTTGGATACCGGTATACAATATCAATGGGATATTGGAAGATCGATGTGTGTGCTTAAGTTATGGACTTAAGCATAATTTGGTTTTACCCAAATCTTTGATCTCAAATTCGTGTTATATGATGACTACCTGTTTTGATATGTACCATATGAGATGTATAAAATTCATGGGGATTTTACTATGGTCACACATGTGAAATCAACGATGGGAGACATCCTTCTATGGAAGGAACTCACGTAGTCGGTTGTACCACAATCAACTTGACTATAGGAAGCCATGGAGTGACTTGATTCATACACAATGTATGTTGCGATTTATGTATTGATTTAGAATACAAAGTCCATTAGAACTTATAATCCAAATCTATCCAAATCAAGCTTGTTACGCCAATTATCAATATAGGAACATAATTTCTACACATACCAATGGCTATGTTATGCTAGATCTTTGCGTGAAACCATGTGCTACAAGCTCTCACTATTTCACCACCTTATGGATTGGTAAATCCATAGCGCTTCCGTCAAGAAAGCATTGTGAGGAGAAATCAGTAAAGACTTCTCACTTTGAGTGAACACTCGCCTAGGACTTGTGGTCCGGATTGGATCCAGATAAGGTGCATGCAATATTGAGGAGTTTGTCAACAATCTATAGTCTTTTGTATGATTGATTCAATGGAACCAACTTTAGCATATGGAAATATTGACCCTTTTGAACTCCATGTCATTTCCCATAATAATAGAGTTAGGGCGTTCCAATTACCTAGCTCCTAAATTTGTGCACAAGTTTTGCGGGGCTTTTGGATGTTAGACATAGGCTTTGGATATTAAATATCCATGTGTCATCTATCAACTTGATGTTGATATGCATGTATTGTCTTGGATAATTGTCTACCCCCTGATCCGAGAATGCTTGCGAGAAGTTGTATCCCTATGTGGCCATACTTCTCCCCTCTTATTCAGATTTAGGAGTTGAGTGGTTTTGTTAGGTACCTCCACTCTTTTTGGCACATTAGATGGGAATCGGATTGGGTGAAAACTTCATGACAAGTAATTGTATTTGGCGAGTATTTGCAATGTGTTGTAAATGTATGATATTCTGAATTATTGGTTCAAATTCTTTTGGTACGTGGATTTGAGGATCGAGTATCGATAATGACATTCTCTCTCTCTCTTTTAACGTGTTAACGTAGAATATGTTTGAATGTAAAGCAAGAGACTCAAGAGACAAATGAAAGTATAAATTCTTGTCTTTCATTGATCCATGGTTGTATAATATATATGCATGTGAAGGTACAAGTTGTGGAGGGGTGTGTTCTATGAGAGCGGTTGATCACTAATAAAGTGATTCACAATAAAACTGTGCATTGAGGGAGACGGCTATCTCATGTCAAAGTTTTACATCATGGAAGCCGGGAGGTGAAATGCTCCATTGTGACTGGCCTAAGCCCACTAAAATTCTCTTTTATAACTCCACCGCTTTGGGGGACTTTTTTTTTTTCTTGGCGTTCAAAGAAAAAAAAGCAAGAAAAAAGATGTATATATCACCCAAAGGATATATTCACACCATCTGTCCATGCGCATATATTGGGTCCATTTGGCAGAGCTATGCTCTCTGATTCTCTAGTTGGGCTCTCTGATTCTCTAGCGACGTGTTTAGCATAAACTCTCAAAATCAAGATGGAGAATCACTTCACAGGATCAGGAGAAGCTACTTTTTTTCAGCTTTCAGCCTTTGTTCATTTTAGAACATAACTTCACAGAATCAGAAGAGAATAATTTCTCGTTGACAAATATGTTTCGCTGCCCTGATAATTCGCTCCATAGAACATCACTTCACAGAATCAGAGAGTGATTCACCCTGATAATCTGCTCCATGGAGCTCTCCCAAACCCACCCTCCGTCTCTTCAGGTACGGCCGTTGCACAGAGTCATGGTAGAGGTCTGCATGCATGGCCTAGCAGCTACTAGCATTGATTGATTGTGCATATGGTCGATCCATTGGAGCGTGCACGGCTCGGTAACTTGTCAACGCATGCATGCAATGCAACTACTTGAGTGCTCCATCGACGGCTCCAATGTTGGACGAAGAAATTACGCGCTAAGAATCAGAGCTGAAGTCAGCGACGGCCGGCCGGCTGCGTTCTTCATTTTTGGCCCCTTTTCAGTTGGTGTTTTCCTCATGAGGTTTCCCGTTTCCTGTTTAGGTAGAAAAATTGTGTGCTGTTAGAATTTAGGACCTCTCTCTTAGTCTCTTTTACCTGCTGGCTGATGTAATGTAAAGTGTACTTTAGTTCTGTTTTTCACTAGCTTAGACTCTCTAACGGAATTTTATGAACTTTTAGATTATCTTGATTTTAGCGCAAGAGAAACAAAAGCAACCGCATCCACATTTTATCCATGATACTCTCTCCGTTCAATAATCTACGTCGCTTAAGAAATTTTGATAGGAGCATAGGTTGATTTGTGGTTTTGAGTGTTGTATACAGGGATCTGCTTGCTTAGCCTCGATTCATCATTAATCTCTAGCTCCAGCCCATTTAGCCCCACCTTCGTCCCCATCTCCGTTTCCATGTCGTTTATATTAGATCTGATTCTTCTCTTTTTCTCCATTTCATTTGTAATTGTTATGTAAGTCCTGTTAGAGAGACCAAAACTTTATGTTAAATAAACCATGTTTCCAAAAAAAAAAAAAAGACAAAAAGGAGTAGGTTCGAAGTTCTAACGGATATGTTTTCTGACTTACCAACAAGAAGCTACCACTAGGCGGCGGTGCAAAAACCTGGTTACATGCACAGAGAGACAACGTGGTGAACTCTTTCCGCCGCCGGCAGGAGAGGCCGGTGAACACGTCAAAGAAAAAATTGCCACGGCCAAGGACGAGCAACGTACACATGCCATATGAAGTCAACATTCCACGAACACGGATAGGAGGGCAGGCATACGGCCCGTGTGTGTGTTGCACGGAGTCCTTGTAGAGATGCACATGCATGCATGCACGGCACATTTCTGCAGACTTAATTTATTTTGCACGGGCTGTAAGCACATTTGGTAGCTTGTCAACTTGAACAAGTGTTCGTAAGTACGTGCTCCATTCCATGGTCCAATGTTCAATGTTGGATTGTTGCATAGTCATTCCTGACCCTTCCCTTCAAAGTGGTCCTTGGTATCATGTCCTTGTGAGGTTTCTCGTTCTTTGCACACTGCATGTTAGGACACATCTCCAAGGCAAGAAGAGTCTATACGGCTCTTTAACTATTGGCTGGCCATGGTGGCATGGTGACAATAGATCGGGCATGTTGCGGATGACTGAATGCCATTCGGAAATGGCCAGTTGCGCCCCCACTCACTATGTGTACGCTCATGGATCTCATGAGTCTAGTTCCTACTTCTCTGTCCCAGATGCAGCATGCCGATGGCTTGCTTGTGTAAGGGCACTTTCAATTGAGCATTAATGGTGGTTTCTATCTCTATTAAATATAAGCAAAATGATGATGTGACAGCCTAATTGATGAGCAAAGAGAGCACAAATCATAGAAATGGTTTCTTCATATATAGAGAAACCATGTCTACTCTTGACTCAATACACAAGAAACCATGAATTTGCTATTAGGGAGAAACCACTAATTTCTATAGGGTTAATGCAACTCTCACCATTGGTGGAATTGGAAGAGAGAAAGAGAAAACAATTATTACTTGAAGACACTACCACTGTGAAGAATGGTTTCTATAGATGATTTCTTTTGCTATGGAAACCGTGTTAGTTTCTTCCATTGGGACTACTCTTACGTCAAACTTGAGAAATCACAATGCGCCTTATAAAAGATAATAGAAGGAGTAGGGCCTGTTTAGCACTGCTGAGCTTCACAAAGCTATTTTTTTACAAAACAACTTTCTCAACGACTTAACTATTGAAGCTGAGTTGTTTTAAAAATCATGTTTGGCAAAGTAGCTTCAACAACAGCTTCTTATTAAAGCTGAGTTGTTTTGGAAAACATGTTTGGCAAAGTAGCTTCAACAACAACTCAACAACCACCACCCTGTCTGTAGACCATGTTCAGAAACACCCCACGTTCAGAAATGACAGTGTAGACCACGTAAGAACTAGAAACACCCACGTAAGACAGATTTCAAACATGAATTTTTTCAACGTTACAGACCAAAGCAACCTCGCTACTTTTTTCAGGTTCACAGAATGCATAACATCAGTGTTTTGTCAGAGGTGGAAGAATAGAAAAACACATAAAGCATAAATTTTTTAGCGTCCAAAGGGACCTGACATGACATCAATTACTTGAAGACTACAAACTCTAGGAACACATCGAATGGCTTCTTTGAGAAGAACATGCAGAGTCTGAGGTATCTGAGAAGTCCAATCAGCTCCTGCCTTACTCCAGGACCATCCAGGAGCACACAATTGCTTCCACTATACTCATGCTGTAGACAGAAACTAAAGAGGAACTTATTAGCAGTGTTGAACTGAATCATGAAAAGGATTGCAGCAAATTTGAATCCCTCTTCAGTTTCTCTAAAGAATGCAAGTGTTTCAGACCATCAGCTAACAAAGTGACATACCACCACCAGGTTGCATATATTAATTTAAGCGCGGGCAATACTTTTTACTGAATGATGGCCATTCGAACTGTTCTCTGAACCTGGCCATTAAAATTGTGCCTTCTGGCGTCTCCTTCTTTTTAATATAGCGGGCAGCTCTCCTGCCGGTTCGTTTCAAAAAAAAAATATGGTGTGCACTACTGCCTTTGAAAATACCCAAGACCAACTACAGATCTGGACAGAAGACTAGTTAAGCAGTCAATGAGAATATATGCATGATAAGGAAACATGGTCATATATCTGAGACCTTAAATTTTGTGCTGGGTCTGCCAATGCTTGGCAGGCCAACCACGGTGACAAGAAAGAATGTGGAGCTGTGGCAGTGGTGGTTTTTATTCTTTCAGTCTACTGAGGTTGAACTTAGGATTTGACCTAAATTGTTTTTTTTAGAATTGCACAACGTAGACGCTCATAACACGCACGCACACTCACCCCTATGAACACACATACGCAAACCCTACCCCTATGAGCACCTCCGAAGAACTGAGCACCCGACAAATCTGGAGATTCCCGAAGTCTGGCGTCTCGTCGTCGACGGGAACGTCGATTACCACTTAATGCATAACGCCGGTAAAATCGAGAAAATCCCGGAAAAAAGGTGCGAGCAACAGGATTTGAACCCCGGTGGGTAGTGTCCCACTTTGGACCGCCGTACCATTGGACTACAAGCCAATTCGCATTTGACCTACATTGTTGAAAAGTTAAGATAATGACCTCGATGGGCTTCAGAGATGATCTTGTTGGGATGGCAAAGGAGATAGGCTTGGAAAGTTGGCCTTGAGCTTAGCCACCGCTGAACGGGAATGAGCCATGGTTCCGCGTCCCGGGAACTTCATTCCGAAACGAGGAACGGGGACGATGCAGGACTAACTACGAGTCGCGGTTGGATCGCGATCCAATCGTTGACGGAGCGGAGCAGAGATCGTGATGGAGCGGACCTGTACCTGTGTTGCAAGGGTCAACTGGCTGCGCGGCGCGGACGCATCGGGGCAACGTGAGGGGAGAGATGCGCGTGGGGAAGATAGAGAGCTAATCAAGTCGCGCACCCGCGTCTGTATCGGGATAACGTAAAGGGAAGACGGAGCGCCGGCGACTTGAATCTTTATTAGGTGACTCCCGTACCTGCTGCCTGCACTTCTCCCAGCGCATTCATGCACTTCTTTGTTCTCCATCTCATCTGCTGCTTACTCGTGCACTTCTCCCCCTCGTTACTTGATGTCGCCCCCCACTTTACATGGAACACGATCCGACACAAAAGAGGAACGTGTTGAAGGCTGTATACCCCTCACGTTCCATGCTTTGAAAATCAGCGCATCACGTTCCCCGTTCCTCGACACAAAAGAAGAACGGGCGGATCTCGAACGGGAGGCCGAAGAAGAGAGGGGGGGGGAGGGGTTTGGCGTGGAGTTGGACTGCGTATTGGCGCGATGGGGTTGGCCACCACGGCCGGAGTTAGGGGCGGCGAGCATAGGGGCGGCTACTACAGCGCAACTAGCAAAGGGTGACAGGTGGATTCGGGTCTAGCAGCGCACCCATGACGGCGGCGGCGACGCTACTCCTTGAACGGGAGACGACGCTGGCGAGAGGACGGGGAAAGTCGATGACATTTGGAGTAATTTTGTGGAAACACCGGGGGGTTTTTGGTCATTGTGGAGGGAGAGAACTGGAGGAAGCTGTGGTTTCCCAGCTCCACCGAGCGGATGCGATCGAGCGGGCTCGTGTGAGCGTTTTTCGGGGAGGTGACCGAGAGCCGAGGGAGAGAGTTGCCTGTTTGGCGGTGAAGCTGTTTCTCAGCTCCGAAGCTGCTACAAAAAGTTGTACCAAACAGGCCCGTAGTATGTTGCTTCATCATTCCTCAGTCGGCCATGATTAATTAGTTGATTGGTACACCCTCCATTTTAAATTATAGTAAATTATTTTATTTTTAAAAGTAATTAGCTTTGGATATAGCCTATATATTTAGGTATGTAATAAAAATGAAATGATGGATTAGTGTTGAATTACCCCTAATCGGAGTAACTCCCGCGATCAAAGACTCTATCACGAAGAGCTAGGCCAAAGACTCAAAGCGAAGCTAAGATGGCAATGAACTATATTATTATTCCAACCCCTTACGGGGTATTTATAGTTTTGCCCGTAGGCTTTACATTCCTAAAGTACCCTCCTACCTACTCGGCATCCCGGAATATTCTCCCGGAATCTTGGGGCACCTTCGTCCTTTCCTGGCTCCTTGCCAACCACTCGTGGTGGTGGTGGGTGGGGGGTCCACCGGGCCCCATGAGCCCCTCCTCGATCCGAGAAAATCCAACAACTTGAGAACCTTCGGGAGCCGAAATCATCTCGGCCGAAGATGACTTGGCCCCGCAGTTGTCTTCGTTTACAAAAGTGTCTCCACGAGAATGCTCGATTGTTGGTCGGAGCCGCAGCCTAGTGCCGACTTTCGCCCCGAATACGCACGCCGGGTCCGAACTCGGCCTCGGGCGGACTGTGTCGCGGTGATGCGGAGTTCGGTTCGGCGCTTATTCGAACCCGAATATAGAATTTCGGACGTGTCAACCCCGGCTTAGTCTCGGGCAGATTCTCGGACCCCGAAGTCACTCATCGGGTCCGAATATACCTTCGGGTCCCGAAGTCATTCTTCGGTTCCGCCTGCTTCTTCTCCCTGCGGGAGGGGGTGGGCATCCTCGGGCTCCCCCAACAATTAGTTTGGAGCATATTCAAAATAAGGACTATACATCTTTCCTAATTTGTAGTAATAGAGATTTCAGACCAGAATTTTTAATTAGACATTCTCTATTTGTAGATTTTTGCTAGCCAAAGAAGGCAAGTAAGGACGTCTCTATTAGAGTGTACACCACATGTATAGAAATGTTGTTCCAGAGTATAAAGATATAGAAAATAAGTTTTAAAATTAACAAGTCTCCAAATAATGATTTGAACAAAAAAAAAAAATTTAGAAAGACTCTTGAAATGCAACGAATGATTTTCATTAAAAATCAATAAATGACGTGAGCTTAATCCGCTGTGACCTGTGAGGGTTAGAACTTGGAGGAACCGAAGCAAAATCTGCGACACCGAGATATGGAGGGACCGCAAACCGCCCAATCGCCACACGCTTTATATGGTTGGACATGCCCGTGAATTTGGATACTCTAAAATTCCATTATAATTTAATTATATTTAATATGATTTATTTGGATTTGATTATCTAATTACCTTGTGATAGAATGAAATTCAAAAAATGTTAGAGATTAAGTCAAAAGATCAATATCTGAATAAAACATCTGAAACACTTGAAACGTACTTTTGCAACATAGGATTTTCAACGCAACATCTCAAAGCTTGAGACGGGGGGGAAGCGCGAGGAGGATGAGGGGAAGGCAGAGTCGGCGAGCAGCAGTGCCGCTGGGCGTTGAGTGTGGGGCAACCTCTATGCCTAGCCAATGGCGGCACACGAGGGAGCAACTCTTCCCGCTGGTGCCAAGGATATTGAAGACCCACGAGGAAAGGGATGTCGGCAAGTATGGAGGAGAGGACCAGCAACAACATGGAGAGCACGAGCAAGGAGGCAGGGCGCGGGGCTTGCTGTGGCATGAGTCACATGGGCATTAGCCCATGGGGCACATCGTGACGATGGATCTACCAAGGAATAGGGAGGAGCAGAGGGGAGAAGCATGGGCTATGGCGGATCTTCCGAGGAAAGGGGTGAGAACAGGTGGGTAGGAGGGAATTGACACCGTTCAGTGGCACATGGGCTGGAAGGAGCAGTGGACAGTAGTCCGTCTGTTGCTCGAGTAAAAAAGTAGGACACCTGGATACGGAGGTGTTGGTTGGGCTGGTGGGTGCGGCCCACCATTAGGAGTATCGGGTGCGGACAGACACCCATAATTAACAATTACCGTATTACAGTAAGGTTTGGACACATGATTTTAATTTTACAGGTTGACTTTTAACTAGGATCTATTATATTCTACACACAAAGTAGCAAGCAATCATAATCTGCATCGCCAACTAATTATTTCAGTCCATTTTGCTAATATTTCAAGGTATGAACATTTTATTTTAAATTCTAGGTTTGGCTTTTCATGCGTGTCATCAGGGCGGAGCCAGGATTAGACTCGGGGAGGGCTATTTAGTGGAGATATAACGAAAATCAAGAAACTTAATGGTGGTTTAATGGCTAAGTATAGTAATTAGCATGGGAATTGTGCCTCCCAGGGGGCTACAGCCCGGCCAGCCCCCTCCGGATCCGCCCCTATATATGTATATATATCTAGTCACACTAATATCGACAAATAGCAAAAACAATCATGTTGAGTTATCTCTAGCCAAGATTAGTTATTTCTCTAAAACCTTATGGTCATGTTTGGATGTATATGTATCTACCCGAACCACAATTGCTTTGTTAGAAAAAAGAACCACAAGTGTTGAAGTGTACAGGAGTGAAACTTAATTTAAATACACTCCAACCAACTTTAGCACATGTGGATTGAGGCAAATACTTTAGAGATTTAGTTTTTGACTTAGTGCCAACACACAGTTGTAATAGTTTTGTTATTATTGGACATATTGGTTAAACTTGATTATACATTAGTCAATTTTTTTTTATTTTGTAGTATTGGTTCGGAATTTTTCTTTTGGATTTTAATTGGATTTGTCGACACGGATTTGGATCTTCATCCATTACCATGACTCTGTTAGCTGCCACTTGCACTATCGCCACAACCTCTCCGGCCTGTAAGGATGGCAATGGGTCGGGTTTGGATCGGGTGGAGTCTCCGTGCACCCAAACCCGAAATCGAAACCCGAACCCAAAACCGATTCGGGTGAAAATCCAAAACCAAACCCAAACCCGTGGGTACCCGAAACCCGAATGGATTCCCGAAACACGTGAATTATCCGCGGATTACCCGTGGATATATATACATATATTCACATGTATAAACAAGAGACAACAAATAATAAATATTTTCATGAGTCAACTTTGAATAAACTTAATAATTTAAGTAAACAAACTCTTATTCACATATTATAAACATAATTTATAATTCCAAATGATTTATTTTGGGTATCCATTGGATATCCACGGGTGGAATACTAAACCCAAACCCAAAGCCGAACCCAAACCCGAACCCAAAAAGTTTGGGTGAAAAATCGCACCAAACCGAACCCCGCGGGACCCGAAACCCGTGGATTACCCGCCCGAACCCGATCCGCTGCCATCCTTAGGCCTGCACAATCGTTGCATATACACTGCACTGACTATCACAAAATTGAATGTCGTTGAGAGTTTTCGACCTTTAAGGAAAGCCCCAAAATCGCTAAGGAAATAAATCGTAACGGCTACGCTCAACAAAATAACACTCAAGGAATATACATTTCCTTGGGGTTTTTTAGCAACCGCCAAGGTAAGATATATTCCTTGAGGGTTCAATCTCGCCACTCAAGGAAAATGGTGACGTCCCTCAAGGCTTTTCCATTTTGTGGTAGTGACACTACCAAGGGCCTAGGCCCCTCTACTACTTGTCACTCGGCAGCGTCTTACTAGCTCTCCCTCCTTAGCCTTGAGTATCAGCGAATTAAGCATGAAACGACATGGATTTTTTCCCGATCAAGGGGCTTCCCCATTTCCATTCATTCAAATGGAAATACAACATAGTTTTAGACAGTTCAAACAACAACTATATGAACGAGAACGACGTAACAAACGGGGGGACATGTTAACCCCGGACACCTAGAGTTCACCACAACGATAAGCAAAAAGACATCTAGCTAGACCACTACAGGGGATCTAATCCTGCTCCAGTTCATCAACGCCTTCGTCTTCACCTCCGTTCCTCAGCTGGATTTGAGCTTGGCGGGTCGGCTCAAGAGGTTGACGGCAAACGTAGAGTGGCCTCAACAGCTTGAGACTATCTCCTTCTTTCGATAAACCTGCCCAAAACTTCATCAGCGCACATGCATGGCTAATAATTTCCAGTGGGTTATGAGACCTTTTTCCTTCAAAACAAATGGCATTGTGTTTCTTCTAAATAGCCAAGCAGATGGCAGCCATGCCCATGGCATGGAATTGCTTGCCATTTGGTATCCATGTTTCACACCAAACCCACCCCTGTTTAAAGGACGAAGGGATATCAGATGCCCCCATATATGTGGCCAGTGTGGCCCATATGACCGTAGCAATAGGACATGTGAACAGTAAATGGTCCACAGATTCCTGATTTCGACAAAAGTAACAAATTGGATCACTTTTCCAGTTTCTTTTAATCATATTGTCCTTGGTCAGAATGGCTTTATTAGCTATTAACCACATGAATATTTTGATCTTAGCTGGGATTTTGGCTTCAATTTGGGTATGAAGAGGGAGGTGTGTCCCGCAAGGACTCTCATGTCCTTATCATATATGGAGATGCCCGTAGGGGCGTTACTCATCTGCTAGATCAACATCCACGACCTCATCCACGTCTGCTAGATCGACATCCACGGCCTCATCCGTGGATGTTGATCTAGCAGATGAGTAACGCCCCTACGGGCATCTCCATCACCTCCCATGCCGATATTATGTTATGCCCTTTTGGAGACTATGCGCTCATACTGACAAAGCAGAAGGGAGAAAAAAGATGGAGACTGACATGTAGGCCCAAAAAATTACATACTTTTTTTTTTTCATGGGTTACCATGTGCTACTACGTCATGGTTGGCCGATCCAAACTGTTGCCACATCGGCTAAAGTGTCATATGGTGCAAAGGAGGTAAAATCTAGTTTTGCTTAGTTGAAGGATGGCAAATGCCTGGTGTTTGAGTTCAGTGGGCTTTTTTTCACCTTCACCTTGTCAGTTTTTTTTTTTGGGGGGTGGCGAGTTTAGCCTTTTAGGAGCCACTAGAATGTTAGACATTAGGCATGCCATAGGTGCTGTCTGGACTTTATGCCCATCACGGTTTTTATAGATTGATTCTACTCATAATGAGCAAGGATATCTGATAGTGGTCATGTTTCCATAGACCACCCTAGGTCATCCTTTGCCTATACATGCACATGTATACCCATGGCCTGTAATCATTCTACTGTTTTCCCGTGCAATTTCATTGCTTTCTTGGAAGACCTGTGAGATGTATCAGCCATGATAGTATTGTTGAATACATTCTCGAGAAAGCATTATAGTAGGAAACATGGTTACATAAGATTAACCGTCATAGCGCACCAGTGAACCCCCTTCACAATGCTTTGGTGCTGTTTTAATATGTAAGCATGTGCTCTCACGCTCTGGACCACACGATACGCATTGTGATCCGTGCTAGCACACTTCTCATTGCTCTGAGAAGTGTGCTAGCACGGATCACAATGCGCATCGCGGTCCCGAGCTGGGAGCACATGCTCCTAGGAGCAAATTTAACTTACTCGTAACGGAGATGTGTGGCTTCGTTACGATCCTTTCAGGGACTTTTCTTCTTCACAAGACAAAGGATATGGTGAATGGTATGTCTCCATTTACATTTCTTCTGACCTGTAACTGCTCATGTTCATAATGTCTCACCGGATCAACTCACACAAAAAAAAAATGTCTCACCGGATCGCATCACAGGTCTCCCACCAAATCTACCGATTCGGCTTCCTAAACATGCGGGTATTCCGCTCAGGTCGCCAAGGGCTACAGATTCATTTCGTTCGTCATGATGTCATGCTGAGATTTGCAAGAGCACTGAAATCATTTCGCTTCAAGGCATTCTCAGCAGCATCAGTCCTGTACATACATGGGAAAGGGAAAATAAACCTCCATTCCCTCACTTAGATACACAGCGTAGGTTTTAACTGTAGGATTCAAAAGGTAACAGCTTGGCTCTCCCCTCTTGTAATTTCTGAGGCATTGGTACAGAAATTTGATGATATCAGGGTAAGATCACCAATATGACCAAGAATCCAAAATTTGGGTTACATGTATATCGCGGTGAGCCATATAGGTTATTTATATCTTGAACTGCTGTATTCTTTCAGCGCAACTCTCAGCATACAGAAAGAATTGAACAAGCACATCATGACATTACCATAAACGGTTTTATCTGAACACTTTGACAATATGGGCTGTTTCATTCTTCATTGCTTTGCCATTAAACGATAAGGGCAAGGAGATGAAGCAGCCCGTATAGTTGGAGCAAAATTCTGCATATTGTCAAATTATTAGTCGGTTGTAGCGTCAAGTGCCAAATTCGGCATATTGTCGAATTAGTCGGTTGTGGCGTCAGGTGCCAAATTCGGCATATTGTCGAATTAGTCGGTTGTGGTGTCAGGTGCCGTATCGGTGTCTAACAATAGAATTGCCCATTTTTGTACAATTTGCGTTTTTATTTTTCAGTATAAATGGAAAACGAAGACAACATTCAGGTTGTGGAAAACGCAAGATCACCCTCCAAAATCACAAAGCTTTTGCCGTCCTTTTGAAAAAAAAAAAAAAAACATCCAAAACTGACAGCGATGTCCCACTTTCATATTCAGCTGGAGCTGGAGACTGGAGCCATCAGATTGGCCGGCAAAGTCTTCATTCAACCCCTCTTGTCCAGTCCAACAGCAGTTTCAGTTTTATTTAGGCCTGGTTTAGATGGCTAAAATTTGTAATCGGATGTGACATTGTACACTCGTAAAGACGTTTCGTTTGTTAGTGGTAAATATCATTCTATCATGGAGTAAGTAGGCTCAAAAAAAGAATCGCCTCGCAATGTACATCTAAACTGTGTAATTAGTTATTTTTTTTTACCTATATTTAATACTCTAAATATATGTCTTTTGATGTATTTAATGTGATGTGATGGAGAGAAAGTGGGAAAAAAGTTAGAAACTTTAGCAATCTAAACAAGGCCTTATTTGTTTATGCTGCACCTCGACAAATACCCAATAAATAAATAAATATGCAAAGATAGAACAAAAATGAAGTCAAAATTGTTTTTTAAATGGAAATATTCTAATGATGTTTTCTTTTTTTAAAAAAAAACTTATACTCCCTCCGTCTCAAAATAATTCATCATGTTGACTTTAAGACATCATGTTTGACCGCTCGTTTTATTCAAATTATTTATACAATTTAGGAAATAAATAAATTATTATTAAAATATCTCTAATAATAAAATAAGTCATATAAAAATGGATGATGTTTATATAAAAAATTTGAATAAGACGAGCCGTCAAACATGACATCTTAAAGTCAACGTGATGAATTATTTTTGAGACGGAGGGAGTACAAAGGATCTGTTCTCAGCTCACTGATCGTCTTCGATTCAGCTTGTACAGAGCTCAGTGCCAGGGTGAAGCGTTCTTGGAACAGGCCGATGTCCATGGAGCTCTCTTCCCTGCTTCTCCTGGTCCCTTTCCTCCTTGGCTTCTTGTACCTCAGCAAGGTCTATGCCGCCGGCCGGAACGCACGTCGCCTCCCTCCATCTCCCCGTGGCTTGCCTCTGATCGGAAACCTACACCAGGTGGGAGCTCTCCCCACCGCGCCCTGCGCGCACTCGCCGCGACGCACGGCGCGCCCGACCTCATGCGGCTCCGCCTGGGTCAGGTACCCGCGCTGGTGGCGTCCTCCCCGGCCGCCGCCGCGGCGCTGATGCGCGAGCACGACGGCGCCTTCGGCACGCGGCCTTACTTCCGCACGGCCGAGATCCTGACGTACGGGTTCCAGGACCTCGTGTTCGCGCCCCACGGCGAGCACTGGCGGCACGTGCGCCGCCTCTGCTCCGCACACGTCCTCAGCGCCTCGCGGTCGCATAGCTTCCACGGCATGCGACAGCGGGAGGTCGCCCGCGCTGGTGCGGACCATCAGGAGCGCGCGGCGTCCGTGGGCGGCGTGGTGGACTTGAGCAAGGCGCTGTACGGCTTCGCGAACGGCGTCATCTGCCGGGCGGTGTCCGGCACCGGGCGGGGGATGTCCCGGGAGGAGGAGGCGCGGAGGAGCGAGGTGTTCCGGGCGCTGATCGAGGAGAACACGGCGCTGCTGGGCGGGTTCTGCGTCGGGGACTACTTCCCGTCGCTGGCGTGGGCGGACGCGCGCTGTCCGGCGCCGGCGCGAGGGCGTGGCGGAACTTGAAGCGGTGGGACGAGGTGCTGGAGAAGGTGATCCAGGAGCACGAGTCCCGGCGCCGTGGTGACGGCGAAGGCGGCGAGGAGGATTTCGTGGACGTGCTGCTGGCGCTGCAGGCGGACGAGAAGCAGGACGACGGGTTCGAGCTGAGCAGGGACGCTATCAAGTCGCTGCTGGCGGACATGTTCGCTGCCGGGACCGAGACGTCCTTCATCACGCTGGAGTGGGCCATGTCGGAGCTGGTAAGGAACCCCACGGCCATGGAGCGGCTCAAGAGCCAACTCCGCGCGGCCGGCAGCGGCAAGGACGCGTGCCTGCGGGCCGTGGTGAAGGAGACCCTGCGTCTGCACCCGCCCGTGCCGCTGCTGCTGCCCCGCGAGTGCATGCGCGACACCACCGTGCTGGGCTTCCACGTGGCGGGGGGCACGCGCGTGTTCGTCAACGCCTGGGCCGTGGGCCGCGACCCGGCGTCGTGGACCGCGCCTGACGAGTTCCGCCCCCGAGAGGTTCTTGGGTAGCGAGAACGAGGTGGACTTCCGGGGCGCGCACTTCCAGTTGGTCCCGTTCGGCGCCGGCCGCCGGGTCTGCCCCGGGATGCACTTCGGGCTGGCCACCGTGGAGCTCGCGCTGGCGAACCTGGTGCGCCTGTTCGACTGGGCGATGCCGGGCGGCGCGGCGCCGGGGCACCTCGACATGTCGGACGCGCCCGGGCTGACCACGCCCAGGCGGGTGCCCCTCCGGCTCGTGGCCAAGCCGCTCTAGGATTGGAGAAACAGATGACGTAGCGTTCGTTTGGTTTGCCCGGTGCGGCGCCGTGTATATCCACTCGCAAAAGTTAGGCTACTTTATCCGTCAGCGGCTCTCGCTGTTGCCTGCAATGCCTTCAGGACCGGACTTTCTTATCCCTGTGCAAGATGGTATTGTAGCCGATGCATATTACCACAACCTCACGAATGAGCAGATAAACTTGTCGATTGTAAAACGTGGCGATGATAACAGGCAATGACGGTGGCATCTCATTGCAAGAGGGCCTGTGAGTTTAGCAAATTGGCATCACACGCATGCGACACACCACCTCTCATCGACGTCAGCTATAGGATGTGGTACTTGAAATCATGACCATATTTGTTTGGGGGATGGTGGTACGTCTATATCCACCTACAGGCACTATACTAGAAACCACCGCCTCGGAGCCGCCTGGTGCACCACCGCGTCGGGACTCGGGAGAGAGAAAGGAGCATAGAGAAAGGGAAAAGGACTGAAAAGTGGTTTCGCTGAAGTCTAGTGTGTTTTTTTGCAAAATGATTGGGCTCGCACGATCTGCGCCGTCCGCGCACCTGATCGAACTAGCTGGGAAAAGCGAGTGACGTGGCCAGCTCCACCGGCTAGAGCTTGGCTTCAGTTTAGGAAGTAGGTTAGGAAGTAGGAGATGGGCCGAATAGCATGAGTAAGATGGTTTGTTGGGCTTGTATATACGACCTTTAAATTTTTAAGAAGTGGACATGAGGGAAATGAAATAGGCAAATAAACTTTTTAAGAGAAGAGATCTCCTAGACTAATTAATGGATAGACATTGATTGATTGATATGATTAAGAAAGTGGAGCTTGCTGTTGGCGCACTGCACAGAACGAGAACTCCAGCTGGATGAAATCCTAGGCCTTTCTTTATTCTTAACAAAGACAATGCCAGTTGGATCTTGGATGGCATTTTTACGAGTTCCACTCAAAAACAAAACAAATTCAGGCCCTCAAAAGCGTAATCTGTTCAGTATTCAGCAATGACCAAAACAATCCAAGGAACATTTTCGTACTGATGGAACAACAGTCCGAAACATGAGCTCATGGTAGCGTAGTGAAGCAGTTAATAAGAGTCAACGATTATGACTTCTCTTGTTCTTATTGATCCAGCTTATCAGTCAGTGTTTGTATCATACGATCACAAAACCATTGGCCGAAATAGCCAAAGTTATATATGTGGAAGTATATATTTGCAGCTTCATACGTGACCTATCACACACAGTCGTGCCGGGGGCCGAGGCCATGTCAATCACGACGACTCCTTTCTTTTCTAATTTCTTTGGTGGATCGAGGAATTTTCAAGCACGCGCCTTTTAAACCATTTTGTGGATCGGAATTTTCAATTACGACTGCTGTCTTCTACAAACCTCCAACCAGTTTGCCGCCAAGAACACAGACCGTTCCAGTGCACCTCCGCTGATTCGCTGAGCTACCCACATCTCACGATCTGCTACGTTACGTGCCAAGCCAAGCGCGTTCTCGGAAAGAAAAACCGATCTGCTATGTTATGTTATATACGCTGTCCTCACCGGAACGTACGGCGACCGCGTGATCGAGCACCGTTGTTTCCACAGAAGCACGGACAATTCTGCCGCGTTGTGCCCTTGCCGTTCCACACGTCGTGGAGAGAGACTTGTGCGTCTAGTAGTCGTCTGCTCGCATCACCAGAGCAACACAAGTCCAACATGACAATTGACAAGTGACCGGGAAGCCGAAACTGGTCGGCCGGCGTCGGTCGGTCGTCACCAAAGCCGAGCACATCAACACGACCGCCCAGAGGTACGGAGCTTGTTCACCTCTCTCAGTTCAGACTTGAGAGAGACGAAGGTTCAGAAGAGACTCGCGACGACGCGGTGTTCCACTGCACTTTTTAACTCACCGTAGTTCAGATTCAGAAGAGACTCGTCGCGGTCGTTTGGATCGGCCGGCCGGCGGCACCAACCGGTCCGCGACTGCATTTTTCTACCACCCATCACACCAACCGCGGTTACTCATATTTTTTTTTCGCGAGCAGGCATATATGCCTGTATTTCATTAAGAGGAAAAGAGTGGTCATAAGACCTACACGATAAAAGTTTGAGGTGCCAGCGAGCAGCCGTCCCTCAACGAAACCCCCTAACTACTGGATTCACATAAGATGTATTACATAAAAGAGGAATGATGCGACCTAAGAGCAACAACACCTAAACAGCCGTCTCCGCGCCTCTCCGCCGCGCCCATTGGCGAGATAGTAGGTCTCCATGGCGTTTCTTGTCGACCGACAGCGGCAGTGCGAAGACAGTGTGGAACTCATCGAAGGAAGCTGTGTCTGCCTCCTGAGTCTGAACCTCTAAGCCAAGCTTGTTCAACAGTACCTTCCGTGCTTGTGCTTCTGGCTTAGGCTCCCTGAACTTGCTCTTGGCCGCGAGCCTCGCACTTCTCCTTGGCACTAGTTCCTCATCGTCAACGTGCCTACCACGGGCCAGCCGCGTCACCCTGAGCTTTGGTGTCGAGAGAAGAGGCTCTGGCAACGGAGCCTTGAACCTGGCGATGAACTCGTCGACCGTGACCTGGGGCTGCTCGTCGTCGGTGCGTACAGCCTGAACAGACTGGTCAATCGCTCCATCAAGGATTGGGCCAGCCACGAACTCCTCGACCGACGGAACGGACATCGTGTTCACAGCCTTCGCCGTGAGCACAAAACCGTCTCCTTCTCCCACCTCGACATCCGAGGCGCCCACCTCTACCGAGGTCGGTAGCGGTAGCTCATGCGACGCTAGCTGTTGCGGAGGTTCAGACACTGCGATCTCCCCATCTTCCAACTCTTCGTCAAGCGGGTGCATATCGGGATGCTGCACGCAACCTCCAGCAGCACCTGCATGGGAGCACTAACAAAAGCCGCCCCCTCAAACATGGTCGGCATACCATCCGGGACAAGTAGCTCCTGCGTCCCAGCCACCTCACCAGCTGGTCCAGCTAGCTCTATCCGCACACAAATCTCGGACCACCAATCTGAAGCCGAACTGGGAGTGGGCTCGAGAGGCATACCATCTGAGGGAGTATCGCCAGCCAGCTCCACGTCGACGCGATCCCAAGGAGGAGGATGGCTCGGGAATGCTGCGACGAGGAAGCCAATGCCACCGCCGCTTTGTCGCCGCGGACCCGCTTGCACTCCTTCTTCGATTGATGGCGGTCCTTTAGGCAACGGAAGCATCGCGGGCGAAGAGCGGGCACCGGCAGCGACGTGGCCGCGGTCGAGGCAGGTTGAAACAACGACCGACCAACTCCCCGGGGCACTGGCGACGGTGCTTGGGTTCCGCTCGGGGCGTCGGCGGTGACGCCGACTCACGATGGTCTTGAAACCATCGCCGACCTCATTCCCCGCCCAAGCCGTTGGAACACACGGACCCTCGCAGCCGATGCGGTCAAAGGCGGCGATGCCAGCCACACGCTCGTGGTGCGTGTGTCGCGGGACACGCCGCCGACGGCGACGACGCAATCCCCAGCAGCGCGTCGGGCGCCCGCAACGGCGGCCGGATGCGACACCGCCCGCCAGCCATGCGAGCAACCTCTAGGTACGACCGGCGGCCGGCAACAGGCTGCTGAGCCGTGTCGGGACCCGACGCTTCGCCGCCTGGGCCAAGCCGTTGGAGCACCGGATCCTAGCTGGACTGCTTCTCACCAAGGCGGCCGCACCGTGCACGCCGCTGGCCGCGTCGCTGGCGGGACACCGGCCTGCTGCCGGCCGACGCCGCCGCCGCCTTCTTCTCCGTGTAGGCCTCCGGGGGGCACCCTCCACTGACGAAGGTGGAGATGATGCCCGAGGAGCCTTGCGAGCAATGTCCAGGTATGATGGACGCGCCGCCGGCAGGCATCGAACGGTACCCTCCATGCCGGCAACGCCCGCACCATGTCCGAGTCCCCACCGGCGGCGTAGGGCGTGCGAGCCGCAGGAGAGGCGAGGTCGTCGCCGGAGCCATGAGACGCCGCCGCCCTCCTCCCGCCGCCGGAACTTGCTCCCGCCGGCGGATCGGGGGGAGGGAAGAATGGAGGAGCAAGTGCTGAGAGAGAGCCGGCAAGGAGCTCGTCGAGCATGCCACATCCACCA
Organism: Hyparrhenia diplandra; assembly: GCA_015847255.1. Taxonomy (NCBI): domain Eukaryota; kingdom Viridiplantae; phylum Streptophyta; class Magnoliopsida; order Poales; family Poaceae; genus Hyparrhenia; species Hyparrhenia diplandra. The sequence continues at coordinate 201,981 of JADLZK010011221.1, forward strand.
CTCCCACATCCGCAACCTCCTGGACATCCTCGGCGACCATCGAGAAACTCATCCTCCAACCTTCTTGCGACGGCGACGGTGGGGGCGCGCACATGGCGACATCGGCAACTCCGGACTTCGAGGTGGCGAGCTCGGGCGAGGCGTTGGGGGCACCCGGCCTCGGCGAGCCTAGCGGAACCACAGAAGCATGACCCGGCGGCAGCGGAGAGGCCTCGACTCCGGCGCCCGCAGGCATGCGTCCGTCCGCCTCACGCTCCGCGATCGAAGGTGGCCGCCCGGCTCCAGGGGATCCATCCACGCTGGGACGCGGAGCAGCAGCAGCGAAACGGCCGCCTCGGGGCAAGGGACCTCGACCGACGGCGAGGGCTGCATCCATGGCCGGCGTGGCTGCCATGAACGCAAGGGGCAACAGAGGTGGCCGACGGAACTGGAGCAGCATCCGGCGGGCTGGAGCACCCATGGACCTGTAGATCCGGAGTTGGGGAACTCGAATATGCAGTTGGATTGGAGGGGGACGGGATGGTTAGGGAGATCGACGAAGGTGAGGTTGGGGCGCCGTCGCCGTCGCCCTGGGAAGGAGACGGGTCGGGAGCCTCCAACGGCTCCATCCTAACTTTCACCGGGATTATCGGCGTCGTGAACCACCTGCTTCGACCTGCGGTTACTCATATTTGTCGTCTCTCTCGCCAACGGTCACTCGCATTTGCCGTCTTCGCCGTTCATACAGAAAGCATGGACTAGAATGGGCGTTCTGGCCAAGGTCTGAAAAAACACAAAAGGCCGTACGCTACTCGAGATTGTATTTTTCCGAAAACTGGACTTGTTTATACTGACTGGTCCAAGGCACATGGCACATGGCGCGAGGTCGTCCGGTTCGTCAGATCTGTGGTCGTGGAACGCAGTTTTTTTGGAACGCATGTGTCCTTGTTTCCTTCGTCCCGCTCCAGCATGCTTTGCTACAGTTGATTGGTGGTTAAGGGCTGGGGACAGAAGGGTAATCAATAAATGAAGCTTTAAGAACTCTTGTGCTCAATTTATGGTTGGTCTCATTCTTTGTTGGTTGATTCGTCAACAACACAGAGGGAGAGGAGCTGTTGGAATTATTGGCTTGCATTACTACCCAACAACAGCAATAGTTCTGACATAGGAGTACTCCTGAAACATTTCTTGTTCTCCAGGGAGAAGACAAATCCAGCTGGTTGATGGTCTCAAATGTTTTTTTAAAATCCTTGTAATTTTTTTATGTTTTTAACAAAGACCATGCCAGTTAATTAGACAGTCAGGTTGGAGGTGTCAAGTAGTAACAATAATCAACTCGAATCCCACATGCCGATCAACAAGTTTTCTTTCCCTTTTTTTTTCTGAAGAGAGCCCTGAACGCAATCCTGAGTTTATTTAGCTCTATAATTGAGGTAGAAAGAATTACAAAACAAAACTGTAATCAATCATATACAGTATACTCATATCTATATTATTCTGAACCATCCATCCAACAATCGAATGTACTAACTCATATCTATATTATTCTGAATGTCTGAATGATCCACGGGTGTTCAGCTCATGCATCACTGAGATACTACGAACTACGCTGATGGACCATGGAGAGAGCCTAGAGCTAGTAGTGCCTACGTGGCTTTGGGCGGAAGATGCTGATGTCTCTGTTGTTCACATCCTGAACCGGCCTCGCGTTCTTCTCCATGCCCTGGAAATTCAAAGTAGGTAAACACAAGCGCGACAAAAATTTGGTCAAGCTCAGAACCAAACTAAAACCAGCTTTCCTGGCTCCTTCTAGAATCTTGCTAGATGCATCCTTCTTGTCAAACTTTTGGAAAAAAAAAAAAAGCTAGTAGCGATGTGTGTGATGATGGACTTACGTCGTGCACGGCTTCCCTGAGAAGCTCCAGCTGGTGCTTGGATACGGTGCGAACCTGCTCAAAAAACATTCAAAAGCATCAGCAAAATGCTACAAAATCTCAGCGAAATCGATCGATCACCATGAATTCACCAACCCACATGCCGACCGACCACCCCCAACAAATTAACAATGAGGCATGATCGATCAGTCAAGAAATTTATTCAGGAAAAAAATCCTACCCTCCTGACGACTGTCCAGATGACCCCCTCGGTGCAGGGCGGCGTGGTGAGAGAGCCTATGTAGCGGTAGTAGACGCTGGCCCTGCCCCGCGCGCGCCGCGGATCCACCACGCCGATGGGCTCCTCCCTGTCCTTCCTGTCGGCGATCCGGTGGATGGACGGCTCCAGCGCTTCCAGGAACTTGTCCTCGTCGCCGATCTCGTAGAGGATGCCGATCACCGCCGCCTTGTTCGCCGAGCTCTCGTGCACCAGGTGCAGCTCCATGTCGTACCTGCGGCCGTCGACGGTGTGCTCGGTGGGGAGTGCCAGTGCATCTGCTTGAGGTAGTACACCGTGCCGTTGATCACCAGGCTGCCGGCGTCGCCATTGAACTTGATCTGCAACAAATCAGTCACGCAGCCAGACATCAATGATCGATCCTACTACCACCAGCAGCGAACGGCTGAGGCTTGCTGTTGTCGATCACAAACGGACATACCATGATGTCGTGGCCGCGGTTGACGATGGATGCCTGGGCGGGGCGGTAGGAGTGGGTGAGGTAGCCGAGGGACCGCACGAGGGAGACGCGCTCGTGGGAGAGGTCGATCGGGGACTGCATCCGCCCGGCGCTGCAGTTGGCCCACTCCGCCTTGATGCTGCCCCAGTGCTCCGGCCCGTTCTCGTCGCCGACAACGTAGCTGAACTCCTCCTCGTGCTCGGTTTCCTCCTGGCCTCTGGCGGCCGGGACGGCGGCGGAGAGGAGAAGGAGGGTCACCGCGAGGAGCGCGGTGAGGCCGCGGAGGTGGCGAGCGGATGGACCCATGCTCTTCTTTCTAGCCTCCTCGGCTGTGTGCGCGCTGGTTTGTGTTTTTGGCCGTTGAGCTGATTTGGGAAGAGACCCCGCACGGCACCGAATATATAAATAGAAAGGGCGCTGTGGGCCAGGTAGGCAGTGTGGACTAGTCTGCTCGGCGAGACGTGCCTGGGGCTTCCTGTTCAATTTTAGAGACACGTGGTGGAGTAATCTTTTTGCATACACTCCAAAAATTACAGCGTATACTATATAGCAGGATAAATTTTGGGCCATCTATATAATCTTGACATGATGACTATATGTTCCGTATTTGATCATGTTTGGATTGCACAATATATATATGTGATGCCTGCCTGCCTTGTGTATGGTCTAGCGTAACTACAAATATTATTCAAGAAAAAAAAATGTCCATATACAAGTAACCAGGCCCTGAGATCCTTGCCTATGACCTGCTGCCGGCCATATGCCACACGGCGGAGGACGAGCATAAGCACGCCGCAGCGCAGTTTGTGCCGCAGCCGCCACGCATTTCTTTATCGCAGCCATGATCCGAGCAGAGTACGGCCGGAGAGATGGATGGCCGCCGTACAGGCCGGCGTTACAAAGCCGCCGAGACTCGTCGAGGTGCAGTTATACGCATTGCACGGCCGGCAAGTTTTTTAGGCTTCGTATACTCCGTGATTTTGCCATTTTGGTAACCTGTCAACTCGGAATAAAGGCCGAGGGTGATGAGGTGGAGTGAGACTGTATTTGGTGCTGGACTGATGGTTTATGTGGCTGATGTTGTTCTGGTGTGAGAGAAAACACGATATCATGGAGTGCGGTCCTGAAATCAACTTGTCGTTTCTTCCTATCAGTATTCTTGTGAAGGCATGCAAGTCCTACAGCGCACCGTTTATTGACAACAGTGGAAGATCTAGGATTAGAACCAAGGTGAGGCTGAATAATGAAGATTGAGAGCTAGAGCTACGCACCGTTCATTGACAACAGTGGCAGATCTAGTATTAGAAGTTTAGAACCAAGGTGAGGCTGAATAATGAAGATTGAGAGCTAGACTAGACATTAATGGTATTTTAAGGCTAAGTAATGAAGATCAATAAAGAAATCAGTCTTATAGAGGCTGTAGCCCCGGCAAGGCGGCAACCCTCCCTCTTGGACCCGCCATTGGTTGACTATATGCTACTTCCTCCATCCCAATTTGTAAGTCGTTTGACCTTTTTATCTCTAAGTTTGACCAGTCGTCTTATTCAAAATTTATACAAATTTTCATTTCTTTTTCGTGGGTTGCTTTATTAATAAAAATTCTTCAAAAATATATTAAATTTGACTATATTTACATAAATTTTTTTGAATAAGACGAGTGGTCAAACTTAAAATCAAAAGAGTCAAACGACTTATAATTTGAAATCGAGGTAGTACCCTTTACGTTGTAAACCTAAACCTTAGCTTGTTTTGTCACGGGCTATTACGGTGTTGACATACCAGCAAACAACTAGGTAGCGTACGTGTTCAAATGCGCACAAGTCGTCGGTAAAAACTACCGTGTGCGCAAATGCAAATGGTGCTTCGAAACTCAAACCTGCTAGCGTGTGCACGGGCAAGTACGCCGCATAAGTAAACGGTAGCAGCCTAGTTGGTTGGTGGCGTCTAAAAATTTCTTACTGCAAGTATCTGTCTCGTGCGTCACGGAGTACGGAAGCGAAGACGTTCTATCTGCACTTTCTGCGGCTTTTGCTTTTAGACCTTTGTTTTTCTTCGCATGACACATGGTGATGTACCGAGTATGCATTTCTATCATCTCTGATACTGATCAAACAGTCAAATTGTGGAGGGATCGGTGCTCGTTGAACTGGGACCTGTGATATATACTTTGATGGCGCGTGTGTGGACTTCTTAGCCTTAAAAAAATTATAGCTATACCTAGATGAGAGGAGTAAAAAACTCAAAGAAAGCCGCAAAAAAGCAGCCTGGGTAATGGTTTGTGTTAATAAAGAAAAAAGGTGGCTTGGGACTCATAAGCATAAAAAGCACAATGAAGGTCTCATGTTATGAAATTTGGATTTTTTTTAACAAAAAGGACATCCCTTGAGTTTCACTTGTGTGTGGGAAAAACACTACTCAAATGGCAGGCTCCCCAAATCACATAACAAAAAAGAATCTTTCTGGTGGAGGGAGATCCTTAAACTCCTGATTGTTATAAAAGTTCTTCTCTTTAGTGCAATTCCAAAATGGTAATACTTGCTTACATTGGTTTGATAACTGGAAGCAACACCCACTGAAATTGGATTACTTTTGTAAAAAGATAGAGGAATTTCTGTAAGCAATTTTTTTTCTCAACAGGCCCTTCATGACCCAATCAGTTTGTCTCTTTCAACTGAAGTTTTTCAGCAATTGCAATCCCTATACAATCAATTAGAGAAAAATCCTTTTTAAATGATCAACAAGATATTTCGTCTTTAGTTTGGGGAATTTTCTCAGCTTCAAAAACCTATAGATATCTAATGGGACATAGTAGACAAATACAACAAGCTTTCAAATGGCTCTAGAAGACTTTCTGCCCAAACACAAAGTGTTTTTCTTTTGCTGTTGCTAAAAGATAGGCTAACTACTAGGAACATTCAAAAAGAAAGAATATGCAATTCCTTTGAATGTGTCTTATGTCAGGAAGCAATAGAGGAAATAATGGAACATCTTTTCCTAGGCTGCAAATTTCCTAAGGAATCCTAGAGTTTGATTCAGAATCATAATTGAGAATCAGAATGACATTTTTGCTATAGTTGACTATATTAGGCATCAATCACGCCTAGTCTTCTTCGTAGTTATAATTTTAATGTGTTGGTCCCTCTAGATAACAAGAAATGATCTCATTTTTCAAAGGAGTCTCCTCTAATCTAATCCTTTAGTGGTTAAAGCAGATTTCACAGAAGAATTCAAGATCCTTCGTAGTTATAATTTTAATGTGTTGGTCCCTCTAGATAACAAGAAATGATCTCATCTTCAAAGGAGTCTTCTCTATTCTTCAATGGTTAAAGCAGAGTTCACAAAAGAATTAAAATCCTTCGTATTTATAATTTTAATGTGTTGGTTCCTCTAGATAACAAGAAATGATCTCATTATCAAAAGACGTCTCCTCTAATCCTTCAATGGTTAAAGCAGAGTTCACAAAAAGAATTTGAAGATCCTTTCTCTGAGGGCTATGGCTAGGCTTTCTGTAGTTTTGGATTTATGGATCTAGAACCCGTTGTATTCTGCCTTGCTTTTTAATTGCCTTCCTTTCTTTGTTTGTTTTCTGATTTAATTTGGATTTTTTGTATTCCCTTTTGATTAATTTTCAATAAAAAGTATGCAGAAATTTTTTGGCCTCTCCAGTTTCCTCAAAATAAAAAACTAGATCCAAAAACCTCTACAACTAGCAGTCTAGCACATGTCACTACAACAAGATCGTACAATATCAAGAACCACAATTGAATGGCAGAAGAGACGAGCAAAGGATGGACAAGAGTGCCAATGGGAGGATGAAGATGCTCTATCACTTGAGCGTCGTGTAAGAAAAATGGCACCTAGAAATGTTTATTAGTTATTATTTTGGTGAGAGAGAGTGACAGCATGATCATTGGGACTAATGACTCCTCTTCATTTTTAAAGTCAGTTAGGAAAAAACTGTCTTTCAATCTCTCTCTTGATGAATGTCCATTGACCACCGCCAAAACTCACGGAAGAAATTTTTGAAAAAAAATGTCATTCAAGTTCCTAAAAATGAAGTAAAAGCAAACACAAGACCACCTGATATGAAAAAAGCACCACAAAAGTTTTAATAAAATTTCTCAGTTCCCAAATAATAGGCAAATGATGAGCAGAACTCAGGAATAAAAATAAGAGACAAAAAGCTTCATGCAATCCAAAAGGCACTCAAAAGTAATTTGATCATTTGTCAATCAATCACTCATCAAGCACACCAACTTGTTGGGTTTCACTTTCTTCCCCAGAAGGTAACCTTTCACTATCTCCCCTTATTGTTGGTTTTACATCCCCTTGGTGAGCATGTTGACAACATCCCTGTATCCATGTAAAGATCAAAGGGATGACAAGAACCATGAGAGCCAACAAGACATCAATTAGACAAAATCTCATTGAAGTTATCAAAAACCATTAAGAGGTAAAGATTAATGTCAGTTGGCATCAGAAGAGTCACAAGGGCCAAACCCAGTTTGGAAAACTATCCCCTTACTTTTGGTGACCTATAAGCACAAGTAAAAAAGAACCACCAAAAGGAATACACAGAGTCACTAAACGGATTTCATGTATAATTGTTAGCATGACTTGACTATCCATGCCATTGATCGCCTTGGCCTTCATGCAACACCTGGGCTTGGGTCAGCATCACCATCGCCATGAGAGAGAGAGAGAGAGAGAGAGAGAGAGAGAGAGCAGTGGTGGTAGAATGATTTTGTCTATGTTGAGCAAGTTAGCAAGGAATCTAGTTTAGTTTTAAGTTGAACTAATTGAACCCGTGCTTTCTTGGGGTCATAAATCCTTTGCAATATGCACAAAATTTGGCTAGACACGAAGGACAGATAAGTGACCGACACTATTGTGTTTTTCATTAATGACAATTCAATATTCAACTCAAATTGTTTTCCACATCAACATGGACAAAAAGAATATCCCATAAGCTATCGAATATGTAAACTTCATCCTGACTAAAATCATTTCACAAACTTGTCATCCTACTAGTCTCTGCATGTGAAGCCCATATGTACACATCACTATATGAGCTTGGAAACGGGCCCTAATAATGCTTATCGGGCTTAGGATGGAAGATGCCGATGTGTCTACTGTTCACCTCTTGCATTGTTCTCCATATCCTGCAGCAGGTAAAAATGCAAAAGACGAGATTTGTTATATATGTTTAGTTGGTGAAATATTTTAGATTCGGCTACTGTAACACTTTTTCGTTTGTATTTGATAATCATTGTCCTATTATGGACTAACTAGGCTTAGAAGATTCGTCTCCTACTTTTCAGCCAAACTACGTAATTTGTTTTTTATTTACCTATATTTAATGCCCTATGCATGCGAAAAGAGATTCGATGTGATAGGACTTTGTAGCACTTTTTGGAAAACTTTTCAGGAACTAAACATGCCCGGACGTGCAGTGGCAGTGACATATATATCTATTTCCATTCCAGTAGAAAAACAGAGGCAAAAGTACGAGCAATCTTATCATGCGTGTGGAAATTAACAAGTTGGCGAGAGATCGACTTACGTCGTGCACGGCTTCCCTGAGAAGCTCCAGCTGGTACTTGGACACGCTGCGAACCTGCAGGAAAGAGCTAAAATCGCTTGAAATACCAGATGGAACCGGTATAAATTTTTCCTCACCAACCCATATATGCCAAAGCCGACAGGATGGGCGCCGTGCACGACAGAGAAGAATGTGTACGGGTGATATGCATTCATCATATGATCGTGTCGTGACGCGACCAACCAAGCAACCAACGCATGTGTGTTTGCAAATAAATACGAGTTGTTGATCAAATGATGAGTGATCCATGTGAATGAATGAAGTATAATAAACAAACAAAGGCTAATGCAAAGGGTACCCTCTTGACGATGGTCCAGATGACCCCCTCGGTGCAGGGCGGCGCGGTGAGGGAGCCCATGTAGCGGTAGTAGACGCTGGCGCTGCCCCGCGCGCGCCGCGGGTCCACCACGCCGACGCGCTCCTCCCGGTCTCGCACGTCGGTGATCCTTCGGATGAAGGGCTCCAGGTGGCGGAGGAACGCGTCGTCGTGGCGGCCGACCTCATAGAGGATGGCGATCACCGCGGCCTCTTCTTCTCGGCGCTCTCGTGCACCAGGTGCAGCTCCATGTCGTACCTGCGGCCGTCGACGGTGTGCTCCGAGGGCGAGTGCCAGTGCAGCTGCTTCAGGTGGTACGCCGTGCCGTTGATCACAAGGCTCCCGGCGTCGCCGTCGAACCTCACCTACAAACAAATCCACCGGTCAGCTGGTCAGAGACCATCCGTAATCTTCCTATCTACCTGCTAACGCTTTGCCCTGAATTTAATTTGGTACTACTGATAAATGGACGGAGTATATTATGCTAGTAATTAACACTGAGAAGGACTGTTAATGCTCCCGGGCTCCGGCCAAGCTACGAGCTGCCAGTGTACAGTATATTCTAATTAACCGTGAGAAGGACTGTTAATGCTCCGATCCCGGTCTCCCGGACTGCCAAGCTGCGAACTGCCCGGTGTTAACGTACCATGATGTCGTGGCCGCGGTTGACGATGGAGGCCTCGGCGGGGCGATAGGGGTGGTCGAGGTAGCCGAGGAGCGCACCAGCGAGACGCGCTCGTGGGAGAGGTCAATGGGCGACTGCATTCGCCCGGTGCCGCACGCCGCCCACTCTTTCTTGATGCGTCCCCAGTGCTCCGGCCCGTGCTCGTCACCGGGGATGTAGCTGAACTCCTCCTCGTGCTCGGTTTCCTGCGCTCTGGCGGCCGGCACGGCGGCGGAGAGCAGGAGGGTGGCAGCGACGAGCGCCGCGACAGCGAGGCGGAGGTGGTGGCGAGCTGGAGACATGGCTGCTAGTGCTGTGCTGTGCGGTGGTTGGGCGCACGTCGGTTTAGATTGTTATCTTTGGTCGTTGTGCTAGCTGATCTGGTACAGGGGTCCGGTCGGCATGGGGTGCTTTATATAGTAGTAACACTACGGGAGTCAGAGTCAGTCGAAGAAATGAGGCCGGAGTCGGACTGGCCGGAATGCGTCAACACAGGTAGCCGCGCGCCTGCCACGGCGGCGGCCCGATCATGTCGACATGCCGCCGGAGAAATTAAACAATGGCCGGATGGCGTCGTCGTCTATATGCATTTCTCAGCTATCGCGTGCCTTCGTTACACTCAAATCTGTGGTATGTTCTTTTTAGTTTTGTTCGGTGTATTAAGGCCCTCGTTCTGGACCTCTTCGCAGGCGCCTGCGTGCTAGTCACCAACGTCGACAAGTGCATCAACACGCCGATCCGCTGCTCCCAACCGTAAGTCGCAGTGCGGCAGGTCTTTCCCTGCAAAGTCCAAGGCTTCCCGCACACCAATTATACATCGGTGCACGGTGCACCGCTGTCACTCACCAGGATCAATCGCTGCGAGGAGCAGCGACTTGTCGATGCGGTGGTCGCCTGCATACCGGCGTGGAAAGGTGTCGTTTGACGGACGTGGAAAGGTGTCGTTTGACGGACCCTGGACGCGCGATTAGGACCTAGACGATACTCTCAACTATCCCGGGGCATGTTTCTATCCACTTCTGCCTATAGGCATGGGCTATTAGCAAGATGGACAGTCGACATCGCGCATTCCTCACGGGCGGGCACCGACTTCGGTCTCGGGTCAACGACCATGGTGGGGCGCGCGAAAGGAGCTATGGCGTCTTTGGATGGCAAGAGCACTGGAAACAACATGTCCACCATCGCGCCCGACGTCGCCTGCGGCCGCCTTTGCCCCACGAGAGAGAGCCACCGGGGGGGGGGGGGGGGGGGGGCGGGCAAGAGAGAGAGAGAGAGAGGGGGGGAAGGGCTGCAGCTTTGGGAGAGGAGTTGGAGGGGCGCACAAGGTGAAACAGGAATACCAACCGTCTCACAAGAGAGTCATGCCCCCCTATTCGTATCCCTTGGTAAGAGCAAATGCTACTTTACAAGTTTGGCCCTAGAATAACCCTGAGATGCCTGGGCGGATCCCTCACGCCCTTGGGGGCACATCCGTCTTTGTCCTGTGGGAACCGTCTCCCTTGTTGGACTGCGATCATGACCCATTTGCGGCTCGGCCTAGCGGAGAGAGTCGTGCTAGGTTTTTCCTCTTGGAGGGGACCTTCGCAGGCCTTGTAGGGCCCGTGCTCTGTCGGTCCTCCGAGGGGTCCGTCAGGGCTTACCTTCGCTTGGACGACCTCTGCTGGCTCAGCCGGGCGTGGGTCTTGCCGATCCGGCCGGGGGCAGATCGAGGCTACCACCGGCCGGGTGTCTCGGCCGAGCAATGTGCGCCCTAAGACTCGGCTACCGGGGAGACTGTGGCTCCCGAACAGCAAAGGTCGATAAGCTCCGCTCCCTCTAGGACGACCTCTGCCTGCTGACAGTAAAGAGAGAGAGAGAGAGAGAGAGAGGTGAGCAGTTAGTCCGTCCGGGAACCAAGCCCTGGCTCTACTACCAGCTAGGACCTCGTTCCAAGGCTGCAATGGGTGGAGCAGGTCATTCGACAATCGAGGGCGGATCATCAATTCTAGTGGCATTCGGGGACAACCTCCGCCATCCGTTGGGACCATGTCCCAACAAGACACAAAAAAAAAAGAATTTACATAAAATTGTTAGCATTGTAGCCCACTACCATATGCCATTTATCGCCTTGGCTTGCATGTGCCATTTCAGCTTGTGGTCAACATCACCTCCATGACGAGATAGGAGAGAGAAGTGGTAAACCCAAGGTTTTAAAGTTGGGTATGCCCAAGCAAAGACCGAAAGGTGATTTGAGATTTTTCTGTAGAATTTGATGATCATGGAAGAAATCGAATCGTGAATTTGAAATCTTCCTAGGCTTACGCCTTCTAGTTGTCTTGTGGGTGTGTGCCCTCCTAGCCGACCACCCGGCGTGTGGTGGCGTGATGTGGGCCTTTGTACTTGTCGGCGAGATGAGGTTGGGCAATGCTAGAATTATTTGCTCAAAGAAAGAGTGTGGCAACATAGTCACGAAGTTCGCATCAGATGGTAGCACACGAGACACAAGGATTTATACTAGTTCAAGGCATGGCATGTGCTAAACCCTAGTTTAGTGGCTATTTGTTGATGAACTTGCATTCGCATACTCGGTTGCGAGGGGGTTGTTTGTCATATATACGGGGGGGTAGCGATAGTTGGAATAAGGTGGATCGAGCTCGTGTTCCTTTTTGTCCTTTTATATAGGCGGAGGAGGCGGGGGGCAAGGCAAGGGGGGGGGGGGAGAGGCGATCGGATTTCTTGGTGAGTTTCCTATTGTGTTGTGCATAATATGCAACCAATTGATCCAAGCTATCGTCTAGATACACCTATCTAGGATTCCTAATGGTGTGCCCTGCCTCGTCACGATGGTCGCTTTATTTGTAGCCCGCTTGGGATTCCTCCTCGATGAATCTTGGCCGATAACACGAACATGTCATATTATACAAAAGATATGGGTACCCTGGCCCATATATCTAACGGTGGCAAGTGTTGTTGTGCTAAATGTATGGCTGAACACATCGTGGGTTGATGGATCCACCTTTACGGGACTATGGTGCTCCCACACGAAGACGTGGCCATGTATGATGGATTGTTCCGCACCAACGCATATGTCATCTGGTGTGGCCGGTGGGGAATGAGTGTGCGATATATAAAAAGTTTCTTGGTGGGCTGCATTTTTGGATGGATAGAGCTCTAAGAGCATGCTTATATCCTTCCTTACTAATAGGAATAATGGTTTTGGTTAATGGATGTCCTCTAACAACTTTTTAATTGGGTCTTTAAATATTGTCATCCTTTGTTATAGATTCTCTATAGCTAAAGATGGAGGGTGAAGTTGGTTCTCACTATAGTGTGACCAAGATACATAGAAGTTGTGCGGATGCAAACATATAGAGAACAATTTTTTGTTCAAAGAGCTCTCCAAATGATAATTTGGAGGGTGAGTTTTAGAAACACTCTTGGAGATGCTTTAAGGTGGAGAGAGTAGCAATTTTGAAGCTAAATACATTATACATGTGTATATACCTACTAACTACTAAATGTTTTGTCCAAAAAATGTTGGGGATGCTCGGAAATAGGCAGACACATTGCTAGGTCTACCGAAGGGGGAGAGAGAGAGCAGCAATGGTAGAGTGGTTTTCTCTATGTTGAGCGAGTAGCAAAGGAACCTATTAGGGTATGTTTGGATGTAGATATTGGAAGGCTTGGTATTGAATTGGGTTCAATACCAAAGTAGAATAGCATTGGAAATATGTTATAATACCAATTCTGGTGTTTGGATGTGGATGAAAGTATAGTATAATTGGGAGCGACGGTCAGATCCGCCGTGAGGCCAATGCCCGCTGCGCCGCACCACACACGGCAGCCGCCGCGGGTCGCTACCTTGAGCTCATGCATCCGTGCTGGAGTGGGAACAATTCTAAGAAAAAGATCACACCCGCTAAGTTTGTCAAGACAAACCTTGCTTTAGGAAAGGAAAGAAAAGTTCCTCCAGAAAACCGCATGATGGTCATGCCAACAACTTTTCTAGGATGAGATCCAAATACATTATCCTTTTTTTAGAGGATAGGATTTGGCCCGAGATTAACCGAGAATTCTCTCCTATAATGGGTGGTTTCATGATCATTTTAGATTAACCGTGACAGACACAGTTCAAAACCAAGGGGCAGGATATGTTCTATAGATGCTAATGGCATGAACTTGTGTTTATGGGTGCAATATAAGGATAGGTGTGGAATCCGAGGATCCCAAAAAGATATAAAATGAAAGAGAAAATATAAAAAGAAAGACTACACTAAGATATGATACAAGATTAGTTATACTCAATATTTTCTCAAAGAACCATTCCTCAAAGACACGGCGCCGAGAAATGCTTGTTGGTATTTGTTAAGCCTCTGAGAAATATTTATAATAATCCATAGCGAACGGATCTTGGTGAGCATTTCACCGGGAGAGGGTTTTTAATATCGAATCCACGGGGAGGATGGTGTGAGGTAACTAAAGAATATAACTAATCCACGAGCAAAGTAGTTAAGGAATGAAGAAGATAAAGAGATAAGGAGATTTCTATGGTTGTCTAATTCTTATCCTTGTAAGCATATGTTGTTATTGTCTTAAAGGGAAGCACCCAAAGGAAAACATGGGCTAAAACATGCAATCCTCAAGCACTTACATGCCCAACTTGTCTTATAGGCGGAGGGTGGATTCCAAAGGACTCAACAGGACTTGTCACTCCCGCGATCTACCACACGACCCGGAATATAAGGTGTCATCACAAGTAACTTGATCTAGGCACCACGCCTAAACTTAAGCTACCCCTCTAATCTATAGGGTCCTCTGATTAAAAGTACTCAAATAAGAGTTGTGAACAATAAGAATAATAAGAACATTTACTTACTCAAATAAGGAGTTGATCCACCATAGAAGTCTCGGAATCAAGTACCAGTGTTACTTGATTCCGATGGTACAAGATGTAGAGGAGTCACCGACAGGTCCGGTGCTTCCTCAGTAGCTCTTCCCATCACCAACACTTTAACTCTAGGAACAAGATTAGTTCTAGTCTCTCTAATGAGGACTATGGCTCTAATCTCTTCTTAACTCTTACTCTTGATTAGATCTAATCCACTTCTAATTACATGTCTAATTGTCCTTCACTAATCTCTTAGAGAGAGTTGATCCTTACAAGGACCCCTCTACAACAACTAAGAGATAATGAGATAGTAATGAATTAGGGTTTAACCACAGGGTCGAGGGGGTCTTCTTATATAGGCCTTGGCGATGAATGATAGCCCTTGGATCAAACCGACCTTGGCGCGGTGTAGATACAACCTCAAAGTCGATTTACAAACCGACCTAGGAAGATGAGACCGATAGGTGGGACCCACCGGTGGCCGGCCCTATCTTCACCGGCGGCCGCCCGCCATGGTGGGCCCAGTCGTCGGGTCCTTCCCCGGTGTCTCTGGTGTCTTCTAGAATGTTTTAGTCCACAATTCGGGTTGAGTTACTTCACGGTCAAGTCTTGTCATCATATTGGATGTATATTCGGAACTCTCTCCATTCTTTCTGCATTTATACATTAAGTCCTTGAAAATGTATAAATCACCAAAGCTCGTGGAATTATGTTAGTTAAACCCCTAGACTTATGTTTATATTCATTTTAAACCTTTATTCATGTTTAGTTGACTAGTAATTTTATGCTATAACAGGTGTCAACAAGCTCCCCAAGCTTACCCTTTGCTAGTCCCTAGCAAAGCCAAACTTAACAATAGATCGGGAGTTGCTACAACGCTTTCACGCTTCTACAGTACACATGCTTTCAAACAAAATTTCTCCTCCAGATAAAAATAAATTGTTCATTCTTTATCTTACCCATATTACCTTTAACCATGGAGCTTAGCCGTTTCTTTGATCTTGGGCAATTGATAGATAGAACAATCAAGTCAAGCACCATATCTCAAATTCTTTGTTCAAATTTGTCATTCCGAGTTTTTGCAAGTTTTTCAAAATAAAACTCAAATTTCCCAGTATGACTCTCTCTTAATCTCTCATTTGTAGTATTTGTGGATCCTCTCTCTAAGGCAACAAAGTTGTTTTGCCTCTCTCTCATAATATGTGGTATTTTTAGACTAAGGCAGTAAGACACTATGCCTTCTTCTCTCTCACCCTATATCTAAGGCTTATATCTGGAGATCATAGGTGGGAGAAAAACTACATCTACTTACTAAGCATATATTGTAAGTTCAAGCAATGGATCCAAAGTTACAAGTCACACTGATCAAGTGGTGCATGTGTATGGTGGATTGAATATAGATAGTATGGAATATAGTAGAGTATGTAATGAAGTGAATAGAATAGATGAGGGAAAATCTTACTTATGCTCCTTGAGGAATCTTCTCTCTTTTGGATTTGGAAACTTTATAGAGAACCTGGGTTGTATCTTTTTCTTTCTTTATTTTTCTTTTATGGAGAGGCGAGCATCTAAGTACCCATTGTTTTCATCGGACACTTGTCCATTTTTTTAACTCTCCTTTATTCTTTTTTTTTCTTTAGAGAGGTGGGTCCTACTCACTCTCGGACTTGTGTCCATTTTTCTCTCTCTTTTATTGTTTTAGAGATGTGGGCTCTACTCGTCCTCGAACACTTGTTCATTTTTCATCTCTTTGTTTTGGGAGGTAGGCTCTACTCGCAGTAGGACTTTTGTCCATTTTTCATCTCTCTCTCTTTTTTTTAATAATCTACAACCCGGATCTCTTTTGTAATAACTTTTGAGAGATAAATAAATGTAATGGAGCTTTTGTAAGATATTGGCTAGCAATGAATGAGTGAATAGGTATAGGAAATATTTTTGGTTGCTCTCTCCTAGGATAAGAGTAGAACATTTTTGCTGGCTAGAGTGAATGGGTGTATATGGTGTATATATGTGATGAATGTATATGTGGTGGATCGTACTTCGGGATGGAAATAGCATATGTGTATGGAGTCAAGTGGGGTGGATGTAGTGGAATGAAGTGGAGTGAAGTGGAATGGTGGTGGAGTGTAGTGGAGTGTACGGGATCAGCATGACAAGTTTCTAAGGGTCGACAAAGATTGAACAAACTCAATGCAAAGCAAGCATGAGCCTATATATATATATGTTAAAAGGTTTTCCTAATCTAGGGAGCATGTATATATGGCTGTGGTAGGAGGTTCAACACTCGTCACACGGGAACTTATCATGTGCATTTTAAAGTTTTAAAATAAATCTCTAGAAATCTAGTATCACTAGGAGTAAGATCAATAGCAGCTCGGACTCTCATATATCATATCCGTCAATTACCTAGACCTTAGAGCAAGCAAATTGCAACCCACAGGCTTCGGGTTGAGCAAATCTCAAGTCAAAGCAGTTTTGCATTTAAGGCTCAAGAGAAATTAAGCTTGAAAGCTAGGTACTGAAAAAGAATTACGTAGGAGCAACTATTCATTATTTCCATGCATGAGTTTTAGCTACAGAGATTATTTTTATGTTGGTGGAAAAGAAAACTATGGTACACTCCTATTCATTTATTCACACTCTAAAGATCACACTTCTATCGAAGACTCTTTAAACGACTTTATGAACTAGACTCTTAGCAAACTAAGCAATCTAAAATATTAGCTAATAATAATATAAATATAGTAGTAGAAATACTTATCATGATAACTAGGGGTGCTCTCCCCAAAATTTGGATTGAAGTGTCGGGTGCATTTGTGGGAGTTGAGGTAGACAAAGGACGAGAGTATCGCCCTATCATGTTTCTCTCCCTTGAAATCCTGCTGAACTCAAATAGACAACAAAGCTAGTGGAACTTGATTAAGCGTTAGTGGTTTGCCACATAGGTTTTATGTGTCTAAAAATTTTCAAGATAGATCATGATTATTCCAGATAGAACTTCAGCAAGATTTCTCTTCTAAATATTTTTGGGGTTTTATAAATTTATATGCATGCGAAGAACTTATAATGCAAATGCAGCTAGATGAATGCATAATTATTTTTATGCCACCACGGTGATTATCCTTATGGGTTGTTACACCCCACAAGATTATTCACATGGGACTTGAGAATTTTTCAATGCAATGCATAAATGTAAATATGCTAAAGGAAAAATGATTATGCAATGCAAGGAAATTAAATATGGATAACTACCGAAGTTACCTTTCGGCGAGGGTTCAATGTTTTAAGTCCTTTGAACAAGACTTCTTACCTTACTCACTCCTCAAGTGTATCACCTGATCTTGGTGACTGCATCTCCTAAGATAATGATCTCGAGGATGGCATCACCCATGTTGCTTGCTTGTCTCATGGTTTGAAGTAAAACTTTGACGGTGGAAGCATGCAACATCTTGTTTAGTGTGCATTCTTTGTGGGCTCGAGGGACATTTCCTTGTAGAATTCTGGGAGAGTGAGATACTCCTCTATGTCGTGCTTTCTAAGTATGTCCCGTTTACAAAGACAGGGGTAGAGATCAAGTGCATGGGCCCTGTTGGTTGAAAAAACACCAACAGAACCAAAACTTTATTCATTCTTCTCTAACCTTAGGCACATTAAACAAGGCAGATTTAAGATTTACTTGTTTCATTTATGATGAGAGTGATAAGGTCATGAAATAGAGCATCAATGATCTAATTAATTTATGACTATCTTACAAAGCGAGGATGAGCATCATTTTAATTCACATGAACGGGGGATATGGGTTCGGGAGAGTAGTGTTTAGGAACAAAAAACTAAACATGTGAAGCTAAGCGGGATGGATAAGGTTAGGTTTTGACTCAACATGTTTGACTCTTTATTTATGAGCATGCCATAATTAGAAAAAAGATTAGTTAATGATAGCTTACCTCAAGATGTTACCTTTTATTCGGCTGTGAAGACATCGTAGCACCTTGTGGTTATTATTACCTTTTGCTTGGAGCTTTCCTCAATTGGCTTCTTGTATATCTTGCTCCTAACTTGTCTCCTTTATTGCATCATCCTTTCTTTCTTCTCCTTTGAATTGTGCTAGGACCTTTTTGCTCCTCTCATGGTTTTACTCCTGCGTCATTAGTGAACAACACATACCCGAAGGAATATATAAGTAGTAATAAGGGTAATGTTGTCACAGGGCTAAAGGTCACTTTCTATGCTACTGAGAAAAGTTTGGTTGAAGATTTTAGCTTAGATCTTTTATCTTATTGTTTCACCTTGCTTTTCTAAAGGAACGATTTTATGAAACCTTAAGTTTTGATTCTCATGTATCGAAATCATTCAAACTTGTAGAAAAGAGTAATGGTGAATAGAGAGATTGCAAACCAAAGCATGTGGAGTGATGGGGCATGTAAGGAAGAAGAGCATAGTTGGATTATCCTTGGTGGAGTTGATCTTCTTCTTCCATGTGCCAATCACTCTTTTATCCTTGAGCAAGTGCTTTTTGTTTGTAGACTGTTTGTGGCACTCCTCTTCTTTCTCTTGCTTCTTCTCTAGTATGGTGGTTTGGTTTTGGGTTCATTTCATTCTACGAATAGACTTAGCATAATCCTTTTCCCGCAAAATGTCAATGGACACATACCCGAGGGAATACAACATGGCTAAAGAAGAGGGTGTTGCCCAAGGTTCATATGATCCAATCTATGCTAATGAAAAGGTGGTTCTTTGATTACCTTAGCACAGATTTTATTTATTCATGTCTTATATTTTAATTATGGTTGCACTCTTAGCATGTGGATCAAGGCAAAGGTAACTTACAAGAAAGGACAGAGTGAATGATTTGATACTTACAATTCTTCCATAAATGAGTCGTGTCATTTGCAAAATGTTGAATTCATCCATACGCCTTGCTTCATCTCTAACTGAAGTTCATCTCTGGACTTCCCCCAAGCTGGTTTGAGACCTTTTCTTTCTGCAGGGGTTAGTCTAACAAAATATACCAATATCTACACAAGTAATATTTAGTTCAATAATCAAACTAGACTCCATGTCTAATTTAATTAAGGAAGGCATTTTAACCTAAGCACCATGCTTAATTTAAAAGCCTTTGGAAACATGCTAATTGCAATATAACAACATTCCCAAACCAAAGCATACTATGGTAAACAAAGGTAGCATGAAGGCATTGTAGAGATTTACTCAAGTGAAGATGAAATAGTGTAGTAACTAGAGCATGTATTAAAGGTAGCAACAACTAAGGTAAGGTAGCAACATGGCAAGAATTATATGAGTGATTTAATGTTACTCAATGATTGGTTGGACATACCTTTACATTGTCATCCTTCGTTCTTTTTGCTCTTGACCTGAAATGGTTAGTAACAAAAATACCCGAAGGAATATTCTCATAATTATATCTCTATGCTCACTACACAAGGGGGTGTTATAACAAAAGATCTATACTTATATTACTTCCCCTAGAGTGCTTGTTTTAGGACAAAAAGCTCGTCCTTGGGAAACCTTCAAATATGATTTAAGATGATGAAGAGGTTTTCCCTTGAATTACCAATCTCAACTTTCAGGCCAATAAGATCAACAACTTCCCTTTCCAAATCATTATGAACAGTTATCTCAAGGGAGTTTGAAATCTTATAAGTGGCTAGATTAGAGATGGCAATCAATTCAGGAGTTTGTTTACATGGGCAAGGATTGGATAGAAAATTTAGGATGTAACTCCTATGCTCATGGATGTTCTCTAACTATGGATAATGCTCTTTCTGGTCTTCCATAGATCTTTCATGATGTCTATACTTAGGAGTTCTAAGATCGTACGTAAACTTACGAAAAAGAACACTAGAGGATTCATTGGGGTCAAGGATGAGATTGAAATTGGGTTTGGATAAGTTATCTAGTCTGAAATAGAAGGAAAGAGACACGAATGGATTCTAGATAGCTTTGCTCTCCTTCTATGGCATTGTTAGATATGCCATCCTTGGGCTCCCAATATCCTTTGTAAGAATAAGGATGCTTTCTAAGAGACTCTTCTCTAAAAGGATTTGGTTTATAGGCACTCAAAGGTCTTCTGTAAAGCTAGAAGTTTGTCTCCAAAATCATCACCATAAAAGATTCAAGGGGAGAATTACTTCTTCCCTTGGAGAGATTTAGAGTATGGATGATTTAGGATTGGTAGCTAATCAAAGGATTGGAAATATTATGATCTGGCTATCAAAAACTTCTTCTTTAGTCTAGAGGATGATTCCTTCTCTTCCTTTGGGTGTTTATGAAAGAATTCTAAGAAAAAGATCACACCCGCTGAGTTTGTCAAGACAAACCTTGCTTTAGGAAAGGAAAGAAAAGTTCCTCCAGAAAACTGCATGATGGTCATGCCAACAACTTTTCTAGGATGAGATCCAAATACATTATCCTTTTTAGAGGATAGGATTTGGCCTGAGATTAACTTCAGAATTCTCTCCTATAATGGGTTGTTTCATGATCATTTAGATTAACCGTAGACACAGTTCAAAACCAAGAGGCAGGATATGTTCTATAGATGCTAATGGCCTGAACTTGTGTTTATGGGTGCGATTGAAAGGTCCCTTGTGGTTTTTGGTAATTGAGTGTCAACACTAGGTGAACTAATATGTGTCATTGAGATAATACACAGGGAATTAGTTCACACATGTGATGATGCAATGAAGGAGCTTATTGCATATGAAACATGACTTGGAGTCATGTGACCAAGGTGGTGAAGATCAAGACAAAGACTTGGCTTGAAGGACCGGTTGCAAGTGTGAAGGGCAAGTCACTGGACTTGGCGCCGATGGACCAACGCAATAGCGGTGAAGAGCAAGTGAGGTCGAGATCGATGGACCAAGAAGGTCATGTGATGATATGGAGTGGATCATATCATTCTTGATCGTGTTGGTGCATGCGTTGCATCGACACTTGGAGATGGAGCGGAATGGAAATGCGCAAGGCAAAGGTATAACCTATAGGGCATTTCATTTCGCCCGGTCATGAGGAGCTTAGAGAAGTTTATGACCGGATTTAGGATAGATGGCCGTACTATCAAGAGGGGCAAACTTGTTTGCATATCGGTCATCTAGTGCCACTTGAGCGATCTAACTTTTGCGGCGTGTTAGGATCGAGTGGCGTGACAAGAGCTAACCCGGCCTTTGAAATGTTTGTGAAAATGCTAACACACTTGCACATGGTGATGTACACTTGGTGGTGTTGGCACATTTGCAAAGGCGGCGGTGGTTGCGGGGTTGAGTTGGGTTTGGGAACCGCTCATCCTCCCCGCCGAGCTTGCGAGGCGGATTCGGCGCTTTCGAGAAAATGAGATGCATATTTTCTATTGCGTAGGATGCATAAATGGTGGTGAAAACATGCTATTCCTCGTGCTCAAGTTTGGTATACTTGATGGGTAGCATGTCGAAGAGAAGGCGTCGGTGTTTCGGTGGAGTTTTTCGCTGAAATCGCCGGCCCGGCGCTCGGTCGGCGGCCGGACGCACCCGACCGGACGCCCGGTCGGGCGTCGCAGAGAGCCCCCGCAGCCGGTTTTGACCCGGACGCTAGGGACCGGACGCGGCCGGACGCGATCCCGGCCGACCATCGAAGCATGCACCGGACTTCATAGCCGTTGGTCGCGGGCGAGGTTGTTTGTCGTTTGTGACCGGGACGCGGCGGACGGACCCCGGACCGGACTCCACCGGTGCGTCCGGTCGGCGCGTCCGGCCAACGCGTAAGCACCCCAACGGCTCTATTTTGGCTTGTGGCTATAAATAGGGGGTGTGGCCGGCCTTGGCTGGTGTTCAGCACCTTAGGGACTTTGTGTCCATGCTTGAGAGTGCTCAAGAGCCCTCCCACTCACATATGCTTGATATCGTTCATCCGATTGAGTGAGAGATCGTGTTCTAGTGCGTTGCGTTGAGAGATCGCATTCGTGGCACTAGGTGTTCGTGTTGCAAGCCGGTGGGCTTGTTACTCTTGGAGGTTGCCACCTCCTAGACGGCTTGGTGGCAAGAGGCTTCGTGAAGCACGCAAAGAAGATTGTGCGGTGCTCCGAAGAAGAGATTGTGAGAGGTTCGTGCTCACCTCGCGGGGATCGTGAAGAGCAACTCTAGTGGAGCGTGTCATTGAGCTACCACACTTGTGTGTGGGTTCACACGGTACCCTATTGAGGGATTGGCTAGAGAACTCACATTGGTGAGTGTCTCGATCGAGCTCCCAATTTGTGGGATTTGGTGGCGGCCATTAAGCTTGAGAATCATCACGGGTGATTCGCCAAACCGTGGAACCACTAAGGTGTTGGTCGACACAACGAGGAGTAGGGGGAAGTTGGCAAGCTTCCCGAGACCTCGGTAAAAAATCACCGGTGTCATCTTGTGTCCACACTTCGCGGTGGTTTGCAATCTCTTCATCTCAAGCTTTGTTATTACATTCATATATATTGTGTTTGTGCTTGAGTAGAGTAGTTGTAACTATCTAGCTTGTGTAGCTTGTTTAGTTACTTTGCTTAGCTTGTGTAGCTAGGTAATTTGAGCCTTTGGGTTAGGCGTGTGTTGCCTTGTCCATTGTGCATCTAGTGAGCTTAGGGCTTTGTGCTTGCGCTTACTAGAATTGTGTAGGAGCTCTCTTGTGCTTGAAAGTACTAGTGCTTAGGTTTGTGTGACCTTGCATTAGAATTGATTAGGAGCTCAAGCTAGGCTTGTCACCTCACTCTTCTTGTGTAGGATCTTTTGTGAGGTGATTTAGAGTCTTAGTTAGAGGGGTGAAGTCTTGGCTAGACCGATAAGTTTAATTCCGCATTTGTTTCGGTTAGCCGGTGCGATTAGTTTTTAAAAGGGACTATTCACCCCCCCTCTAGTCCCCATCTCGACCCTTCACGTGGTATCGAGCCGTGGTCTCTCTTTTTAGTGGTCTTAACCGGCCCGAGAGGATGGTGACTAGTGGGCTAGATAATGCTTGTTTGAGTGACACACACATTTTTGATGGCACACACTTTGCACGATGGAAACATCATATGCTTGATCACTTTCGTGCTTTAGGTCCTAAGTTTTTGGTGGATCGTGGTTGTTGGCTTTACTCATGACTTGGATGAGAGCGATCTAACCCAAGCTCAAAGTGATTGCTTAACACTCGATGCACAAGCCCAAGTATTTCTAATCGATGCTTTGAGAGATGAAGTTTATGGTAGGGTGATGTCATCGAGAAGTGCCCATGATATGTGGATGGCACTCAAGACCTTCTATTATGATGACTACTCCTCGTGGGATGATGGAAAATTCAAGAAGGAGGAAGATCACATAGAGGGGAGGCTCATGAGGATGTTGAGCATGATCACAACTCGGTGATTGTGAAGGATTGCTCCACCTCATGGTCAAGTGAAGATGATGCAAGATCTACCACAAGTTCACTTGACAAGGATGATGATGATGCCTCAAGTGTTGCAAGCGATGATTCTACCTCAAGCACACTTGATGCAAAAGATGATGGTTCATGCTTAGTTGATAATGCAACTACAAGCCCATCTACTACATCGACATATTGCTTCATGTCACAAGGTGGCACAAAGGTATCAAGTAGCAATATGATTGATCATGTTGACTCTTATGATGAGCTTGTTAGTAGGCTTGCTAGCATGACCATATCTTTAGAAAATGAGAAAGCTAAATCCTTGAATTTGGAAAAATGAAAACTCTTTTCTAAAGAAAACATGTGAACAACAAGAACATCTACTTTATGTTACTACTTGTTCACATGATGTGCTAAAATTGGCTCATGAGGAACTTTGTGTTACTCATGATAACTTGGTACAAGATCATGCTTTTCTCACTAAGAAGTTTTCAAATGAAAAATCTAAAACTAGTGAGAGCTCATCACTTGGGTCAATTGATCAATCACATATTTGTGCTAACCCCTTGTGATGTAGGCAAGAAGCATGTATCCACCTCTTGTGATGATTTACTTGCTATGCCATGTTCTTCATATTTAGATGCTTGCTCTTCTTCTATGTCTTGTGAGACTAACATTTTGAAGGAGAACAATGAGCTCAAAAAGAAAGTGAAGAATTTGAGCAACCGGTTAGAGAGGTGCTACAACTCCAAGGTCCTCTTCGAGAAAATAGTGAAGAATCCAAGAAGCCTTCATGACAAGAGTGGTCTTGGGTTCATCAAGAAGAAGATGACCAAAAGTGGGAGGAAAAATAGCAAAGATGGTCAAGAAGCAAGAAAATGAGAAGCTATCTCATTTCATGTGCTATCAATGCCATGAAAAGGGACATCTTGCAAAGGCTTGTCCAAATAAAGAAAAGCTCAAGTTGAAGCAACAAGAAATGCCTCAACCAAAGCCCCAAGAGCAAGTCAAGATCAACCATGAAGCTAAAGTTGATGACTTGAAGATGAAAAAGAAAAACAAGAAGGGGTGGAAGAGCTTATGCAAGGCATCCAACTTACATCCAAGATGCCAAGATGATGAGCAAGATTCAAAAGAAGAATGTGCATGCTCACATCAAGTGCCATAGTTGTGATACATTAGGCCACCTAGCTTTGGGTTGTCCACACAAGCTTGAGAAGAAGGCTCAAGCAAACAAGATAAAGCAAGGCAAGAAGGAGCATCACATGAGCAAGAAAGAAAAGGCTCAACAAAAGAGAAGATGCTACTTATCTTGCAGGGAAAGGGGACACATGGCTCATTCATGTCCCCTAGGTAATGATTCTAAGCCGATTTCAATTGATGATGATATTGTGCTTAGAAAGGATGACAATGGTACCTCCTCGGTTGCTATTGCAAAACATCCCGCTACTCATACTAAGGCTTTGCCTAAGTATGTGGCACCTAACTTGAGAGGACCCAAACAAGTTTGGGTACCATCAAAAAGTGGATGAATGTATGTAGGTACCATGGCATTGGAGGCTTGATTCAAATGAGTTCACATTGTTCATCATGTCATTGAGTCAAGTAATGAAGCCTTGTGCTATTCTTATCCCAATGCCAAGTCAAGAAAAATGAAGTCCAAGTGCTACAACTTACAAGTGCAAATTCAAGTTGTGGTGGTTTATTGGAAATAATTGATGGCTTGCAAATATTTGAGTTGAAGCTTGCTATTTGATGATCATGAGCTACAAAGGTATATTCCTAAGTGATCACACATATTTGGGTGCATATGAGTTGATTGAATTGGATATATATGCATATGTTGCTTGCTATGAGATGATTGAATGGATCAAATGCTTAGTAGTCAAATTTGAATTGGTTTGAATGGATATGATCATGAGATGACCTTTAGTAAGTGGATGGAATAGATATATGTCTTGTGATAGTATTCAAACAAGTTAGCATCAAATTTGATTCAAATTGTTGAAGCATAGCTCAATTGCTCAAATCTGTCCACTATTGGAAAATCTGAGTGAGCTGTGATCTTAACCATGCTTGGATGATCAAATCTTATTGGAATGGCTTGAAATTTGACATGCATGCTCTATACTTATGGTAGAAGATGCTGTAAAAATCTCATGATGAAAAGATAAGGGATACTTCGGTTTTGGAGTGGAACTTGTCAACCATGTTGCAGCTGTTTTCAGCATGAGTAGTGTGGGAAGGTGTGAAATCTGGTAGCAATACATAAGGGCTATGGAGCTCAAATTTTTTTGTGGCTGCTATATGACTTTTTGTTGCACATCTCCACCAAATTTCGTGGCATTTCAACATGTACATTGTGAGATATGGTTTATTCTTTAAGATGTACAAAATCTGCCAGAAAAAGTGACATTTATTAGATTGATCAAGAGTCACTCTCATTGAAAGGTCCTCAAGTTGGAATCATGTTGATAAGTGTTTGAGGCACCTAAGTTTGGTTTTGAATTGAGTTAGAAGCATGACAAGCAAAAGAGTACAAAAGCCATTGATTTTGGGGGAGTGTACATTGTACACATCTAGTACTCTAGTTGAAGATCAAGACCAAACTCAAGATGGAGAACAAGAAATGAGCCCAAATTGATCATTGGATATCTTTGGAAGAAAGAAAATGACTTAAAGAAGAATCAAGTCTATTCATCATATCAAGTCCATCTTTCGGATCAATCAACCAAAGTCAATTCAAATGAGTATCAAGAATGGTTCTTGGAGAGAGGTCACTTCTCCCGTTGGGGGCATGCCGCCTACTGAGGTAAACCGAGCACCGGCTTGGATGGCTAACATGGAAGTGAGATTCTAGGAACTATTGGAGATGCTTAGTTGATGCAATCTAAAGGGATTGATCTAGAGAAGCAAGCAACACCCAAATAGAGAGATACTTCATGCAAAATTCAAGTGGTTTTCTCTCTTGCAAGCAAAGAGCAAAAAGAAAGCAAGCCAACCACAACAAGAAGTGCACTTGATCATAAGTGGTTCTCAATTCATATGGGTGAAGCATGGAATTCAAATTGGTATATATTGTCTTCACCAAGCTATTGAATTGGACTTCATGATGCTAGTTGGAGAACTAAATTGGAATCTAATGACTATCCTCTACTCCAACATAGCAAGGTGAAATTGTTTGACATATGCATTCATATTTGCTAAGGACTTGCTAGTGCATATAGTCATACATAGTGAGCATTCATGAAAATCAAATGTTTTAATGCCTATATGGTACCACTATTGCTTTTTATGCTTTATATGATCTAGTGGTAGCATATGACATTTTCATGAGCTAGTGAACCCATAGTATTTGATCTAGAGAATGAGCATTCAAGTAGTTCAACTCAACATTGTCAAGATAACCCTTAGCATGAGGTGTGAAGAAGCTTGTCATTGGTTCAAAACCGAGTTAGATTATCTTGTGCAAGTAATCTAGATCAAGTCAATGAGAAGGAAGCTCATGGAAGCAATCTAGTTCAAGAATTGGTGGCAATTGACAAATCATTTCAAGTGGCATCCACATTGCAAGATTCAAGACATGGCTAGATTATTACATCATCTCTACACGTGGTATTCCCTTCATGGTATCTTTCACGTGGTATTCAACTCAAGTAATGTCTAGTACATGAAATCGGTGGTTCCACAAGTGATCCTCAACTTTAAGTGATCAATTCAATTCAAGGAAGCTACCCTCACCAACAAGAGCTCAAGTTGTTCAAATGGATTGACATATGCTTTGACATAGGGGAGGTGTCCCAGATCAAGGTCAAGCATGCTACAAGTGACCAACATGTGACATTTCAAGATGGTCTTCATGCTTCCACATGTGGTTGTTACAAGTGGTGTCATTCCAACATATGGTGGTGTCCATCAAAAATGAAGATTCAACAATCAACCATCTATCCCTAGTCACAACCTTTGTATCAATAAGAGACATACCCTTTATGGAAATTGATGACAAAGGGGAGAAATTGGACAAAAGATATGTATGTGTCTTTGGATATATGATAAAAGGGGGATGAGAATATGGACATAGAACAAGAGGGAGCAAGATTGAAGATTAGAAGAGGATCAACATTCTTGGACAAAAAGAGAAGCACACAAGTTGGGGGGCAAGCTCATGAACTTGATTGATTGCATTTGATATGTGCATATTCATGTGCTTGCTTGCATTTGCATAAGTATTTAAATTTTATATGCAATGCTTGTGTGGTGTATGCTAGTTATAGAACTTGCTTGATGATTTGATAACTAGCATGCATAGGTTGTAGTGTTAACCCTCCCAAAAGTTTCATATCTTTGTATGTGTGCAAACCTTGAATTCAAATTAATTGGGCACACATATAGGGGAGTTACCACTACGAAGAAAGCTTTAATCTTCAATTCCATATCTTTGTAGTGTTGCCATCAATTACCAAAAAAAGGGGAGATTGAAAGGTCCCTTGTGGTTTTTGGTAATTGAGTGTCAACACTAGGTGAACTAATATGTGTCATTGAGATAATACACGAGGAATTAGTTCACACATGTGATGATGCAATGAAGGAGCTTATTGCATATGAAACATGACTTGGAGTCATGTGACCAAGGTGGTGAAGATCAAGACAAAGACTTGGCTTGAAGGACCCGGTTGCAAGTGTGAAGGGCAAGTCACTGGACTTGGCGCCGATGGACCAACGCAATAGCGGTGAAGAGCAAGTGAGGTCGAGATCGATGGACCAAGAAGGTCATGTGATGATATGGAGTGGATCATATCATTCTTGATCGTGTTGGTGCATGCGTTGCATCGACACTTGGAGATGGAGCGGAATGGAAATGCGCAAAGGCAAAGGTATAACCTATAGGGCATTTCATTTCGCCGGTCATGAGGAGCTTAGAGAAGTTTATGACCGGATTTAGGATAGATGGTCGTACTATCAAGAGGGGCAAACTTGTTTGCATATCGGTCATCTAGTGCCACTTGAGCGATCTAACTTTGCGACGTGTTAGGATCGAGTGGCGTGACAAGAGCTAACCCGGCCTTTGAAATGTTTGTGAAAATGCTAACACACTTGCACATGGTGATGTACACTTGGTGGTGTTGGCACATTTGCAAAGGCGGCGGTGGTTGCGAGGGTTGAGTTGGGTTTGGGAACCGCTCATCCTCCCGCCGAGCTTCAGGCGGATTCGGGCGCTTTCGAGAAAATGAGATGCATATTTTCTATTGCGCCGGATGCATCGTGGTGGTGAAAACATGCTATTCCTCGTGCTCAAGTTTGGTATACTTGATGGGTAGCATGTCGAAGAGAAGGCGCCGGTGTTTTCGTGGAGTTTTCGCCGAAATCGTCGGCGGGGACTTCGGTGCAGCGACCGACGCACCGGCCCGGACGCTCCGGTCGGTCGCGTCGCGTAGAGCCCTCGCAGCCGGTTTTGGCCGGACGCGGGGGACGGACGCCGCGGCCGGACGCATCCGTGCCGGCCCGAAGCATGCCGGACGCCGGGCGGTAGCCGTTGGTCGTGGGCCGGTTGCTTGTCGTTTGTGACCGGACGCAGCGGACGGGCCGCCGGACCGGACTCACCGGTGCGTCCGGTCGGGTCCGGCCAACGCGCTAAGCACCCCAACGGCTCTATTTTGGCTTGTGGCTATAAATAGAGGGTGTGGCCGGCCTTGGCTGGTGTTGACACCTTAGGGACTTTGTGTCCATGCTTGAGAGTGCTCAAGAGCCCTCCCACTCACATATGCTTGATATCGTTCATCCGATTGAGTGAGAGATCGTGTTCTAGTGCGTTGCGTTGAGAGATCGTGTCGTGGCACTAGGTGTTCGTGTTGCAAGCGGTGGGCTTGTTACTCTTGGAGGTTGCCACCTCCTAGGCGTTTGGTGGCAAGAGGCTTCGTGAAGCACGCAAAGAAGATTGTCACGCGGTGCTCGAAGAAGAGATTGTGAGAGGTTCGTGCTCACCTCGCGGGGATCGTGAAGAGCAACTCTAGTGGAGCGTGTCATTGAGCTACCACACTTGTGTGTGGGTTCACACGGTACCCTATTGAGGGATTGGCTAGAGAACTCACATTGGTGAGTGTCTCGATCGAGCTCCGGTACCGTGGGATTTGCAGCGGCCATTAAGCTTGAGAATCATCAGGGTGATTCGCCAAACCGTGGAACCACTAAGGTGTTGGTCGACACAACGAGGAGTAGGGGAAGTTGGCAAGCTTCCCGAGACCTCGATAAAAATCACCGGTGTCATCTTGTGTCCACACTTGGCGGTGGTTTGCAATCTCTTCATCTCAAGCTTTGTTATTACATTCATATATATTGTGTTTGTGCTTGAGTAGAGTAGTTGTAACTATCTAGCTTGTGTAGCTTGTTTAGTTACTTTGCTTAGCTTGTGTAGCTAGGTAATTTGAGCCTTTGGGTTAGGCGTGTGTTGCCTTGTCCATTGTGCATCTAGTGAGCTTAGGGCTTTGTGCTTGCGATTACTAGAATTGTGTAGGAGCTCTCTTGTGCTTGAAAGTACTAGTGCTTAGGTTTATGTGACCTTGCATTAGAATTGATTAGGAGCTCAAGCTAGGCTTGTCACCTCACTCTTCTTGTGTAGGATCTTTTTGTGAGGTGATTTAGAGTCTTAGTTAGAGGGGTGAAGTCTTGGCTAGACCGATAAGTTTAATTCCGCATTTGTTTCGGTTAGCCGGTGCGATTAGTTTTTAAAAGGGACTATTCACCCCCCCTCTAGTCCCCATCTCGACCCTTCAGCAGTATAAGGATAGGTGTGGAATCCGAGGATCCCAAAAAGATATAAAAAGAAGAGAAAATATAAAAAAAGAAAGACTACACTAAGATATGATACAAGATTAGTTATACTCAATATTTTCAAGCAACCATTCCCTCCTAAGAACGGCGTCGAAATGCTTGTTGGTATTTGTTAAGCCCTACAGAAATATTTATAATAATCCATAGTTTAACGGATCTTCGGTGAGCATTTCACCGGAGAGAGGGTTTTAATATCGAATCCACGGGGAGGATGGTGTGAGGTAACTAAAGAATATAACTAATCCCCGAAAGCAAAGTAGTTAAGGAATGAAGAAGATAAAGAGATAAGGAGATTTCTATGGTTGTCTAATTCTTATTCTTGTAAGCATATGTTGTTATTGTCTTAAAGGGAAGCACCCAAAGGAAAACATGGGCTTAAAACATGCAATCCTCCAAGCACTTACATGCCCAACTTGTCTTATAGACGGAGGGTGGATTCCAAAGGACTCAACAGATTGTCACTCCCGCGATCTACCACACGACCGGAATATAAGGTGTCATCACAAGTAACCCCAGTCTAGGCACCACGCCTAAACCTAAGCTACCCCTCTAATCTATAGGGTCCTACAGATTAAAGTACTCAAATAAGAGTTGTGAACAATAAGAATAATAAGAACATTTACTTACTCAAATAAGGAGTTGATCCACCATAGAAGTCTCGGAATCAAGTACCAGTGTTACTTGATTCCGATGGTACAAGATGTAGAGGAGTCACCGACAGGTCCGGTGCTTCCTCAGCAGCTCTTCCCATCACCAACACTTTAACTCTAGGAACAAGATTAGTTCTAGTCTCTCTAATGAGGACTATGGCTCTAATCTCTTCTTAACTCTTACTCTTGATTAGATCTAATTAGATCTAATCCACTTCTAATTACATGTCTAATTGTCCTTCACTAATCTCTTAGAGAGAGTTGATCCTTACAAGGGACCCCTCTACAACTAAGAGATAATGAGATAGTAATGAATTAGGGTTTAACCCTGGGGTCAGGGGGTCTTCTTATATAGGCCTTGGCGATGAATGATAGCCCTTGGATCAAACCGACCTTGGCAACGGTGTAGATACAACCTCAAAGTCGGTTACAAACCGACCTAGGAAGATGAGACCGACAGGTGGGACCCACCTGGCGGCCGGCCCTATCTTCACCGGCGCCAAAAGCCATGGTGGGCCCAGCTTGTCAGGTCCTTCCTGGTGTCTTCTAGAATGTTTTAGTCCACAATTTGGGTTGAGTTACTTCACGGTCAAGTCTTGTCATCATATTGGATGTATATTCCGGAACTTTCTCCATTCTTCTCTGCATTTATCTGTTAAGTCCCTGAAAATGTATAAATCACCAAAGCTCGTGGAATTATGTTAGTTAAACCCCTAGACTTATGTTTATATTTATTTTAAACCTTTATTCATGTTTAGTTGACTAGTAATTTTATGCTATAACAGGTGTCAACACCGATGCAAAGGGAAGATAAGTGACTTTCGGTTATATGGGATAGAGGTACCTATGTCGCCTATATATTCAATCATGTCCAACTATCAAGCCAAATGCCATGATGGAGGAGGCCTGTGAAGGCCGGTCGAATCCATCGACTTGAAGATCAAGGCATATAAAGAATATCCAAGGCTATGACAACATAAGATCAATCTATATGCATTGCATGTAACAAACTAGGAAACCAATCTGTTAACCGAGATCGCCCTCGTTGAAACCTTACTCCCTTGGCCTATATAATGGGGCGTAGAGGCCTCGCGATCAGGATCCCAACTCATATTTTTGTCACCCTGTATATCTACTACATAGCTCGGAGTAACAGCCCCCTTAACCGAAAATACGAATATAAGAAGAGCAGCCCCACCCCCAATTGGACTAGCTAGGTCACCCCGAACTGGACTAGGACACACCATATATCCAGTATAAATCATGTGTCTCCTATTCTACCATATTTGATTCATCTTACATGATTTGTTGCTAGGTATTGCCGGAGCTAACTATTTCAACAATGACCGATCACTATTGTGTTTTTCATGTAATGGAAGTTTAGTATTCAAGTCAAATTGTTTCACAAATCAACATGGACATAACACGATTTTATGAACATGCTTGACACCAAATGAAAGTATAGACATGAATAAAAATTTTTATTTACTCACATATATAACAAATGAATTTAAACAAAAAGAATTACAAATGGAATATCCACCATAAGCTATGAAATATATAATAATTGTAAATTTCATCCAGACTGAATCATTTCACAAATTTGTTCTACCGGTGTTTCCATATCGATCGAGCCCATATGAACGCATCCCTCACATGAGGCTTGAAACGGGCCCCTAATAATGCTTATCAGGCTTAGGACCGAAGATGCTGATGTGCCTGTTGTTCACCTCTTGAAGCGGCCTCGCGTTGTTCTCCATGTCCTGGATCAGGTGAAAACAGGCAAAGACGAGATTTGGTCAAGAGGGTTAAAAAATCAAAACAAGCGTGCATACTATGTTCATGTTGCTTTTGATTCTAGCCATATTTGACTTCGTTTGAACAACGGGGACGTGCAGCGGCATACATATTTACTTTCCATTCGGGTAGAGGAAAACAGAGCAAAAGTACAAGCAGTTGGCGAGACTGATCGACTTACATCGTGCACGGCTTCCCTGAGAAGGTCCAGCTGGTACTTGGACACGCTGTGAACCTGCAGAAAACACCAAACAACGCTTGAAAAACTGATGGAATGAACGAGTACTAAAAATTTCCTCAAAAAATCTTGAATGTATAGGAGTAATACAGTGATCATATGACCACGACGCGACCAACCAACCAACGCAAAGTGTGTTTCAACGATACGTACACTTGTCGTTGATCTAATGATGAGTGTGATGCATTTGAATATGAAGTAAAACAAACAAAGGGATGCATGCAAAGCTTACCCTCTTGATGATGCTCCAGATGACCCCTCGGTGCAGGGCGGCGCGGTGAGCGAGCCCATGTAGCGGTAGTAGACGCTGGCCCTGCCTCGCGCGCGCCGCGGGTCGACCAAGCCGACACGCTCCTCCCGGTCTCGCACGTTGGCGATCCGCCGGATGAAAGGCTCAAGTTGGAGGAGGAACGCGTCGTCGTGGCGGCCAACCTCGTAGAGGATGCCGATCACAGCCGTCTCGTTCGCCAAGCTCTGGTGCACCATGTGCAGCTCCAGGTCGTACCTGTGGCCGTCGACGGTGTGCTCGGCGGGCCAGTGCCAGTGCAAATTCTTCAGGTAGTACGTTATGCCGTTGATCACAAGACTCCCGGCGTCGCCCTCGAACCTCACCTGCAATCAAGTTCGTCGGTCAATGCTCTCCATCTCACGGCGAACTGCCGCCCGGCCCGGTTCGTCGTCCCTGAATGCTCAGCCACGTACGTACCATGATGTCGTGGCCGCGGTTGACGATGGAGGCCTCGGCCGGGTGGTATGCGTGGTCGAGGTAGCCGAGGGAGCGCGCCAGCGAGACACGCTCGTGGGAGAGGTCGATGGGCGACTGCATTCTCCCGGTGCCGCACGCCGCCCACTCCTTCTTGATGTAGCCCCAGTGCTCCGGCCCAAGCTCGTCGCCGGGGATGTAGCTGAACCCCCTCGTCTTCATGCGCTCTGGCGGCCGGCATGGCAGCGAAGAGCAGGAGGGCGGCAGCGATGAGCGCCGCGACGTCGAGGCGCAGGTGGTGGCGAGCTGGAGACATGCTGTACGTTGTGGTGTGGTGTGTATGTGGGTCGGCGTCTAGTTTGTTAGTATCTTTGGTCGTGGTGTGCAGCTGATTGTATATGGTACAGGGGTCTGGCATGGGGTGCTTATATAGTCCAAGGAATGAGGGCGGAGTCAGAATGGACCGCGTCGACAGCGGCGAGGACGAGAGCACGTACGTACGCAGTGCATATCTATGCCGCCGAAGAAATAAACAATGGCCTGACGACGGCGTCGATGCGCATTTCTCAGCGAGCTTCGTGCCTTCGTTGCAGAGTACGGAGATGTACACCGAGTCGTCTCGAGACGCCCTCAACCTCAAGCATACCCGCACGTGTTCGAGCCGGTCTGCGCTTGATGCAAAGGGCCCTACTTGAAACACTGCTCGTGCCCAGTCCATACGAAGTTCCGTACGGATGGTGGATGCCTTGCCCTTGAACAGATCTTCCGTGCGATTACGCTGTTTTGATCGAGCACCATACCAAGCTACGACCAGAGAGGCACACACCCAACGTCTTATCTCTGCACAAAAAAAAAAAAAAAGTCTTATCTATTAGCCAATTATATATTATCGCACATACGTCATCAAAAGGAAAAACGCTCCCATAGTAGATTTGGCCACCAGACAAGTTTCATTGCGGCACTGGACAAGGCGAGTTGACTCCGTACATCTTAGTTCTCCAAAAAAAAAAAAAAAAAAGCTCCGTACATCTTAATTTCAGTTGACCATATGGCTTATTACAAATTGCATGACACATTCATGGTACGGTGACCTGCTTATTACAATTCTTGCACCCTAAATATGTTTTTTTTTTGCGAGGACTAAATACGGTGACCTGCTTATCTATTAGCCAATTATATATTATCGCACATACGTCATCAAAAAGAAAAACGCTCCCACAGTAGATTTGGCCACCAGGCAAGTTTCATTGCGGCACTCTGGAAAAGGTGAGTTGACTCTGTACATCTTAATTTCAGTTGACCATATGACTTGTTACAAATTGCATGACACATTCATGGTACGGTGACCTGCTTTAGTTTATTGGTTAAGTTATTACAAATATTGATATATCTGCACATCTTCATTTCAGTTGAACACATGGCTTATTACAATTTTACACCCCAAATAAATATGTTTTTTTTCGAGGACTAAATATGGTTAATTTTGCAATTACTATCCAATATATATTATTCTATGTCTATAATTATAAACAATATAAAATACTCGGATAATTATCAGTAAATGTGTCGAGTCTTCAAGAAAAAGTGAACGCTAGAACGGAAGCCGACATAAACCTTTGGTTTGCAAACATTTGCATTACAGCAAGTCAGAGAGATACTGTACTCCATAGGCCAGTATAAAAAGGTCGTAGCATGGCTTGATGCATAATTCTAGCTATCATCTTCTGCTAGATCCATCAATAAGATGTTCTATGGATCAGAGGTCAGAAAAGGAAAGAGAATGGAACCAACACACAATAATGTAGGCGTCTTACCTCCTTGAACTGATCATGTCTTCCCCATGAGGGTAATCGTGCGTCCACAGCGCTATGCCAGTAAAAAATAATGTGTCTCCTGTCGTTGCGATTAACAAGTGGGAGATTTTGGCAACTTGCCAGGCGTCAGGTGACACGACAACCACACGCAGTCGCCTGCTAGTCAGGTATTCCGTATTCCTGCTGTTTGGCTTTAATTTGCCCACTAGAGCGTGAATAATGTTAGAACAGAGGGCAGTGAGTAACTGTTGGCATGAGGCCTGCTATACTTAGCTCCCTCATAGCCTATATGTAAACACTGCCTATTGTCATTCAATGCATGAAGTATTCCCTGTTATCCTCTTTCAAATAATAATATTTTAGATTAGATGTTTAATATTAATATCCTTGTTAAAAAATATAGACCTGTTTCTCACAAAGTCAAAAGAATCTCAAGGTTAACTAAATTTAACATTTTAATGTTCACTTCAATACAAATATATTCTTTACCTAGTCTAATGATATTTATTCCACATAATAAATATTAGCATTATTTTATACATATTTAGTCCAATGCAATATCCATTTGACGCCTAGGTAAATGAGATTTATTTATTTTTGGGCATAGGAGTAGGTTCATGAACTCTCCCTTGTGGCCATGCAGAATGGTGAGAACACACCAGGTAGCCTATTACTTTGGTGAAAGAGACCCGATCGTTCGGAAGGTGACAGTCGGCGGTCAAACTTACCTTGTTGTTGATGAACCTAACAACGTCACTAGGAATAGAGTTAACCCGACTCCCAGCAACGGCGCCAGAAATGATTCTTGGTGTATCATAGTATTACTACCATGAGTGGAGTTAATCTCACTCATGATACAGAGGTTCACCACACATTCGAAGCATCACCTTAATACTAGGTTGTCATCCATAGCAGCAATGCAATCCAAAAGGCACTCAAAGTTATTTCATCATTTGTCAATCACTCATCACAACCGGACCAATCTCCTTATCAACTTGGTTCTCACATTCACCACCTTAAGGTAACAATTCACTATCTCTCCCTTAAGATGTCACGGGATCCACATTCCCCTTGATAAGTGTGTTGATAACATCCATGCATGTAGATAGAAATTGTTTCAAAGACAAAAACAAAAATAAATTCATCCAAGTGATAAAAAGCCATGTAAAAGCTATCACTTGGGATGAGATGCACCATAAGAGCCAAGAAGAGATACCAATAATTAGATAAATCACATCCAAGTTATAAAAACCATTCAAAAGTAATGAGTAAGGCCGGTTGGCATGAGAGGAATCACAAGGGGCAAACCTCATTTAGCAAACTATACCCTTACTTTTGATGACCTACAAGCACAAGTAGAAAGAATCACCAACAAACAATACAAAAAGTGACATCAGAGGATTTCATGTAGAATTGTTAGCATGACACCCCACTATCCATGTCATTGATTGCCTTGGCTTGCATGTGCCTCCTCATCTTGGGTCAACAACACATCCTCCATGACAGATAGGGTGAGAGCTGGCAAACCTCATATTTCAATGTTAGTTATGCCCAAGCAAAGACCAATGGTGATTTTAGGTTTTCTCCAGTAAATTTGATCAAGGAAGAAATCAATTCGTGAATTTTAGATCTACCAAGGCTTCTAGCTTCTAGTTGTCTTGTGGGTGTGTGCCCTTCAAGCTGACCACCCATGTGTGACATGCAAGATGTGGGCATTGTGCTTGTCGGAAAATGAGGTTTGGCAGTGAGTGCTTTTGGGCAGAATGGACGGTTGAACACCTCTATGGGTCGATGGATCCATCGCTAGGGAAGTAGGGTGCTACCACACCGAGGGCGTGGCTATGCCGATGGATGGTGGAAGCGCCAAGAGTGCTAGCTAGCCACTAGGATTCCCGGTTCAATGGTTCTTTTGCCAAAGCATCTTCAGACGTGGCCGGTGGGGAATGAGTGAGCGCAATACATAAAAAGTTTCTAGGTGGCCTACTATGTGGTTGGATGGTTAAGACCACTATGAGCGCATCTTTGTATCCTTCCTTGCTTAATAGGAATAATGGTTTTGGTCAAAGAATGTCCTGTAACATCTTCTTTAATTAGGTCTTCAAATTTGCCATCCTTTGTTCTATATTTCTCGGTAGCTAAAGATGGAGAGCGAAGTTGGCTCTTTATAGAGTGTGAACAAGATACATAGAAGTTGTGCGATGATGCAAAAATATACAGAATGATTTTTATTCAAATTACTCTCAAATGCTAATTTAGATAGCGAGGTTTAGAAAGACTCTTGGAAATGCCTTGGAACGTGTGCTAAACCCTAGTTTAGTGGCGCCGTTGATGATCTTGCATTCGCATACTCGGTTGTAGGGTTTGTTTGTCATATATATGGGGTAGAGATAGTTGGAATAAGGTGGATCCCGAGCTCATGTTCCTGCTGTCCTTTATATAGGCAAAGGTGAGCAGGGTAACAAGGGGGGGATCGAGTTTCTTGGTGAGTTTCCTATTGTGTTGTGCATTTTATGCAACCAATTGATCCTAGCTATCGTCTAGATACACCTATCTAGGATTGCTAGAGGTGTGCCCTGCTCGTCACGATGGTCGCCTGCTGTAGCCCGCTTGGGCTTCCTCCTCAATGAATCCTAGCCGATAACACGAACGTGTTACATTATACAGGCAGTATGGGTACCCCTGGCCCATATATCTTACAGGCGGCGAGCGTTGTTGTGCTAAATGGATGGCTAAACACATTTGTGGGTTGATGGATCCACCTTTACGGGCGCTATGGTGCTCCCACATGAAGACGTGGTCGTAGGATGGATTGTTCCGCACCAAAGCATAGGTCATCAGGTGTGGCCGGTGGGGAATGAGTGTGCGATATATAAAAGTTTCTGGGTGGGCTGCATTTTTGGATGGATAAGAGCTCTAAGAGCATCCTTATATCCTTCCTTACTAATAGGAATAATGGTTTTGGTTAAAGGATGTCCTCTAACAACTTTTTAAATTGGGTCTTTAAATATTGTCATCCTTTGTTATAGATTCTCTATAGCTAAAGATGGAGGGTGAAGTTGGTTCTCACTATAGTGTGACCAAGATACATAGAAGTTGTGCGGATGCAAACATATAGAGAACAATTTTTTGTTCAAAGAGCTCTCCAAATGATAATTTGGAGGGTGAGTTTTAGAAACACTCTTGGAGATGCTTTAAGGTGGAGAGAGTAGCAATTTTGAAGCTAAATACATTATACATGTGTATATACCTACTAACTACTAAATGTTTTGTCCAAAAATGTTGGGGATGCTCGAAAATAGGCAGACACATTGCTAGGTCTACCGAAGGGAGAGAGAGAGCAGCAATGGTAGAGTGGTTTTCTCTATGTTGAGCGAGTAGCAAAGGAACCTATTAGGGTATGTTTGGATGTAGATATTGGAAGGCTTGGTATTGAATTGGGTTCAATACCAAAGTAGAATAGCATTGGAAATATGTTATAATACCAATTCTGGTGTTTGGATGTGGATGAAAGTATAGTATAATTGGGAGCAACGGTCAGATCCGCCGTAGGCCAACTGTGCGCCGCACCACACACGGGCAGCCGCCGCCGCGGGTCGCTACCTTGAGCTCATGCATCCGTGCTGGAGTGGGAACAATTCATCGCCGCCGTGGGTTGCTGATTTGACGAAGCGGCGTGGGGTAGCCGCCGCTGGTCGCTGCATCTCCACCAGCGCCCTCGCTGGAAACCGCAGACCTCTGCGGCCGCCACCACGATCGGCGCGAGGAAGAAGGGAGGGGCGGGCCGAGGAAGAAGGGGGTGCGAGCAGGCCGC
The DNA here is from genome assembly GCA_015847255.1 of Hyparrhenia diplandra. Classification (NCBI taxonomy): domain Eukaryota; kingdom Viridiplantae; phylum Streptophyta; class Magnoliopsida; order Poales; family Poaceae; genus Hyparrhenia; species Hyparrhenia diplandra. Next base: position 241,224 of record JADLZK010011221.1, read on the forward strand.
CGCCGCCACCGGCTGCCGCTCCACCGGCCCGCGAGTGGGCCGGAGCTCGTGAGACCTAGCTCGATGGATCTTGGAGAGGCGCATGCAGGAGGGAGCTCGACGGACTTGGAGGGGGATTACGAGGAGCAATCTCGCGCCGACTTGAGGAGCCGACGGGGAGGGAGTCGTTGATCGGTGGAGGGACTTCCGGGCGGCAGCGTCCTCTTCTTTTTTCCCCGAGGAGGCGGATGAATGGACGTGGCCAATCCCGGGGGAATACGGAGGGGAGAGGCTCTGAATTGACGGAGGGTGCTCGCGGGTAGAATGAATGCCATGCGGTATTCACGTTCATTTCCATTTCCAATTCCCCTCGAGACTTCCAAATGATGGCATTCGACATCACAAATTCCAATTCCTAATTCTGTGGTTCAATACCAACTTCCAAACGCGGCCTTATAGGTTTTAGTTGGCCAAATTCAACCCGCGCTCTCTTGGGTCCATCGTACCTTGCAATATGTGTCAATATATTTGCGCCCGATGCAAAGGGAAAATAAGTGACTTTCGGTTATATGGGCCAGAGGTGTGTTGCCTATATATTCAACCATGATGGAGGAGGCCCGTGAAGGCCAGTAGAATCCACTGACTTGAAGATCAAGGCATATCAAGAATATCCAAGGCTGCCACATTTGGATATGACAACATAAGATCAATCTATATGCATTGCATGTAACAAACTAGGAAACCAATCTGTTAACCGAGATCACCCTCATTGTCGTTGAAACCTTACTCCCTTAGCCTATATAATGGGGCATAGAGGCCTCGCGATCAGGATCCCAACTCATATTCTTGTCACCCTATCTACTACAAAGCTCGGAGCAATAGCCCCCTTAATCGAACATAGGGATATAAGAAGAGCAGACCCACCCCCCAATTGGACTAGGTCATCCCGAACTGGACTAGGGCACACCCTATAATCAATTTAAATCTTGTGTCTCCTATGCTACCATGCATATTTGATTCATCTTACATGTTGCTAGGTATTGCCGGAGCTAAATATTTCATCAGTGACGATCACTATTGTGTTTTTCATGTAATGGAAGTTTAGTATTCAAGTCAAATTGTTTCACAAATCAACATGGACATAACACGATTTTTATGAACATGCCTGACGCCAATGAAAGTAGACATGAATAAACATTTTTATTTACTCACATATATAACAAATGAATTAAACAGAAAAAATTACAAATGGAATATCCACCATAAGCTATGGAATATATGATTGTAAATTTCATCCAAACTGAATCATTTCACAAATGTGTCCTACTAGTGTCTCCTTGTCAATCAAGCTCATATGTCCCACATCACTAATATGAGGCTTGAAATGGGCCCTAATAATGCTTGTCGGGCTTAGGACCGAAGATGCTGATGTGCCTGTTGTTCGCCTTCTGAAGTGGCCTCGCGTTGTTCTCCATGTCCTAGATCAGGTGAAAACACGCAAAGACGAGATTTGGTCAAGAGGGTGAAAAAAACAAAACAAAACAAGCGTGCATACTATGTGCATGTTGCTTTTGATTCTAGCCATGTTTGACTTCGTTTGAACAACGGGGACGTGCAGTGGCATCGACATATTTACTTCCCATTCCGGTAGAAGAAAACAGAGCAAAAGTACAAGCAATCTTATCATGCGTCGAAATTTAAAAGCAGTTGGCGAGACTGATCGACTTACGTCGTGCACGGCTTCCCTGAGAAGGTCCAGCTGGTACTTGGACACGCTCTGAACCTGCAGAAAAGAGCCAACAACGCTTGAAAAACAGATGGAATGAACCAGTACTAAAAATTTCCTCAAAAGATCTTGAATGTATAGGAGTGATACAGTGATCATATGACCGCGACGCGATCAACCAACCAAAGCAAAGTGTGATGTATTTGAATGAAGTAAAACAAACAAAGGTCAATGCATGCAAAGCTTACCCTCTTGATGATGGTCCAGATGACCCCCTCGGTGCAGGGCGGCGCCGTGAGCGAGCCCATGTAGCGGTAGTAGACACTGGCCCTGCCTCGCGCGCGCCGTGGGTCAACCAAGCCGACGCGCTCCTCCAGGTCTCGCACGTTGGCGATCCGCCGAATGAAGGGCTCAAGTTGGCGGAGGAACGCGTCGTCGTGGCGGCCAACCTCGTAGAGGATGCCGATCACCGCCGTCTCGTTCGCCATGCTCTGGTGCACCATGTGCAGCTCCAGGTCGTACCTGTGGCCGTCGACGGTGTGCTCGGCGGGCCAGTGCCAGTGCAAATTCTTCAGGTAGTACGTTATGCCGTTGATCACAAGACTCCCGGCGTCGCCTTCGAACCTCACCTGCAATCATGTTCGTCGTTTAATGCTCTCGGTCTCACGGGGAACTGCAGCCCGGCCCGGTTCGTTGTCCCTGAATGCTCAGCCACGTACCATGATGTCGTGGCCGCGGTTGACGATGGAGGCCTCGGCGGGGTGGTATGAGTGGTCGAGGTAGCCGAGGGAGCGCGCCAGCGAGACGCGCTCGTGGGAGAGGTCGATGGGCGACTGCATTCTCCCGGTGCCGCACGCCGCCCACTCCTTCTTGATGTAGCCCCAGTGCTCCGGCCCAAGCTCGTCGCCGGGGATGTAGCTGAACCCCTCCTCTTCATGCGCTCTGGCGGCCGGCACGGCGGCGAAGAGCAGGAGGGCGGCAGCGAGGATCGCCGCGACGTCGAGGCGCAGGTGGTGGCGAGCTGGAGACATGCTGTTGTGGTGTGTTGTGTATGTCGGTCGGCGCCTAGCTTGTTAGTATCTTTGGTGGTGGTGTGGCAGTGCAGCTGATTGTATATGAAACAGGGGTCTGGCATGGGGTGCTTATATAGTACGGGAGTCATCAGGCCAAGGAATGAGGCCGGAGTCAGAATAGACCGCGTCGACACTAGATAGGTCGACCGGGCCCGGGCATAAAAAAAAAACAAAATGAAACCCACCTGCCAGGCTGCCATGGGCGAGGACGAGAGCACGTACGTACGCACTACGTATCTATGCCGCTGGAGAAATAAACAATGACCTGATGACGGAGTAATCTCATCGATCAGCGAGCATCGTGCTTTCGTTGCAGTTGCAGAGTACGGAGATGAATGGATGGCGTTACACCGAGTCGTCTCGAGACGCCCTCAACATCAAGCATATCCGCACGTGTTCGAGCCGGGCTGCGCTTAATACACAGGGCACTATTTCTGGTCGATCCCAACGTAGAGCCGGCAAATTGGGTAACTTGTCCAACTTGAAACACTGCTCGTGCTCGGTCCATACGTAGTTCCGTACGGATGGATGCCTTGTCCTTGAACTGATCTTCGTTGCGATTACGCTGTTTTAATCGAGCACCACACCAAACTACGTACGACAAGAGAGGCACGTACCGAAGGTCTTATCTCTGCTAAAAAAAGGTCTTATCTATTAGCCAGTTATTATCGCACATACGTCATCAAAAGAAAAACGCTCCCACAGTAGATTTGGCCAACAGGCAAGTTTCATTGCGGCACTCTGAAAAAGGCGAGTTGACTCCGTACATCTCAATTTCAGTTGACCATATGGCTTATTACAAATTGCGTGACACATTCATGGTACGGCCGGTGACCTGCTTTAGTTCATTGGTCATAAGTTATTACAAAACTGTGATATATCTGGCACATCTTCATTTCAGTTGAACACATGGCTTGTTACAATTCTTACACCCTAAATATAGTTATTTTTTGCGAGGACTAAATACGGTTAATTTTGTAATTACCATGTAATTATTTCAAGTTTATGATTATAAACAATATAAAATACTTCAGATAATTATCAGTAAATGTGTTGACTCTCCAAGAAAAAGTGAACGCCACAACGGAAGCCGGTAGAAGATCTTTGGTTTGCAAACATTTGCGTTACAGCATGTCAGAGAGACATTGTAGGCCAGTATAAAAGGACGTAGCATGGCTTGATGCATCATTCTAGCTATCATCTTCTGCTAGATCCATCAATAAGATGTTCTATGGATCAGAGGTCAGAAAAGGAAAGAGAATGGAACCAACACACAATAACGTACGCGTCTTAGTTCCTTGAACTGATCATGTCTTCCCCATGAAGTTAATTCCGCGTCCACAGCGCTATGCCAGTAAAAGAAATAATGTGTCTTCAGTCGTTGCGATTAAGAAGTGGGAGATTTTGGCATTGCCAGGCGTCAGGTGACACGACAACCACACGAACTCGCATGCTAAGTCAGGTATGCCTGCTGGTTGGCTTTGCCCACCAGTGTGTGAATAATAATATTTTAGATGTTTAATATTAATTATAGATGTACAACGGGCCGGCCGGTCCGCCCGTGGCCCGCTTCGGATCGGATCGGGCCAGCCCGCTGCGGGCCGCTACGGGCTACGAGGCCACACGGGGGCCACACGGGCTACGGGCCGCGCCATCAGCCCATGGCCCGATCCGCGGATCGTTTTTTCGCCCACGGATCAATCGGGCGCGATCCGCGGATCGGGCCACAGCCGTCCGTTGTTTCATACAATCATACTTCAAAATAACAGTTTCAATTTGAAGACTTCAAATTTCAACACCTCGAGATCAAAATATGACGAGAGACGAGGACAACATGGAATTTTGAAAATGATGAATATGAACTTGTGCAATCTTTTGCCTCATTAAAAACCTTTCTAGGTAAACCCACCCTTGTGGGATAAACCCTAGAAAGGAAAAAGAGTACTAAACAAGTTCATATTCATCATATATATATATATAGTTCATAGTTCAAAGTCATGTAAAGTCTCATGCATTCACAAAGTATCATTACAATAGCCATCATGTGGCGGTGGCGACAAAAAGAAATAGGACTAAGGCACTAAGCTAAAGAAGTTCATCTCATGACTCATCTCAGACTTGCAAAGTTCCAGTCCAGGTCTCCAGGATTGCCAGCAAAAGTGGAAGATCCCTGCAGGCCTGCACATCACAAACAGTGGAGTTATAAGAATTCAGAAACTTAGTAACTTGATCAGAAATAAGTGGATTGGTGAATTCACAAACTTACCTCTGTCTCTGTGGCTCTATCCTGCTCTGCCTCTGTTGTTGGCATTGGTGGCGGTGCTGCCGGTCGCCGTTGCCGTCGATCCTCGTCCGCTGCCGTCGCCGCTGCCGGTGCCTTCAGACTCAGGAGGAGGATCACAAAGCCAAAGGTTCTTGAATCCATCTTCTAGCTCTTTGTCCACAACAGTATGTTGAGCCTTCCTTGCTGCTTGGTCCCAATCTTTGATGCAGGTGAGCATCTCCACATTCTCCGGCAGCAGGCGACGCCGCCGTTCTTCAAGTATCCTACCTGTCAAGCTAAATGTAGATTCGGAGGAGACAGTAGAAACAGGGACAGCCATAATATCTCTAGCCATAATAGACAAAATAGGATAGGTTTGTTTGTGATCACGCCACCAAAGAAGGATATCAAAGCTAGGGTCACCCCATGCCACAGTATCACTGTCCAAGTAAGCTGAAAGCTCACTAACAGAACCAGCAGATGTAACATTTGCACTAGATGATTCACTTGCAAATATCCTACCCCATCTGTTACCTGCACCAGACATAGGAATCACAGGCCTGGAGGCCCTTGATGCACCTGCACTTGCACCATACTTCTCCTGGTACTTGCAAAACAGCCTGGTTAACTCATCTTTAACATCACCATAGCATAAAGAGTAATCAGATCCAGTGGCCTTACCAAGCAAATCTATAGCTATCTTGAACCCTTTCATCTTACCTCTAGGATCAAGAATGGTAGCAAATGAATAGAGCATAGGAATAGTATCCCAATATTTAAGAAATTTCATTCTCATAGGTCTAGCAACAGGTTTAAAGTATTCATTAGTCTCAGCAGCTTGCAAATGTTCAGCCATGTCAATCATTTGATGCAAAACAAGTGGAGCAGTAGGATAGTACACACCAGAGAGAATAACAGTGGAGTTATAAAATTGTTTCAGGAACTTATGCAAGTGCTCAGCAATGTACCAATGAACATCAGTCAGTAACTCCTTGCCATAATTTGAGTTAATGAACACAGAAAACACCTCCTTGTATGGTATCAAATGTTCAAGCATCAGAAAAGTAGAATTCCATCTAACATCCATGTCCAAGCCAAATTTCCTAGGTGTCATACCTCTAGCAATACAAAAATCTTTGAACCTAGCAATCCTAGTATTAGAAGAATTCAAAAAGTTTATAGCAGTTCTCAAATCATCAAGCCACTGTTTACATTCATGCAAACCATCTTTCACAATTAGATTTATGATATGGCAAGCACAGCGTTGATGCACAAGGAAGTACTTAACAGCATCAGGGTGTTCTCTAGTTGGTGCAGGATATGAACCTAAGTAACCAAACAGAACAGGACCCAAGATATTATATGCTTTAGTATTAGCAGAAGCATTGTCTAGAGTCACAGCAAACACTTTGTCAATCAATTCAAACTCCTCAAGCACAGTTGCTATACAATCAGCAATGTTTTCACCAGTATGATTGCAATCAATGAGCCTAAAACCAACTACCTTTTTCTCAATCTCCCAATCTTTATTAACATAATGGCAAACAACAGAGATATAGTCCTCCTTAGCATTACCAGACCAGATGTCAGATGTCAAAGAAACAGATGATGCAGCAGGCAATACATGTTTCATAAGCATGTCACGTTGTTCACCAAATAATTTAGCCATATCTCTAGTCGTGGTCTGCCTAGAAACCTCTTTAAAAAGAGGATTATGAGCATTCTTAATGTAATCAATCCAAGCCTGTGTTGCACCTATGCCTAAAGGAAGGTCTAGCCTAGCAATCAAGCGACACGTTCAATGCGAGCAACCATAGGATCATACTTCCAATTACCTAAACCATTAGCATTCAAAGCTAATTTAGCTTTGAACCATATCGAGAATGGTTCTTTTTCTTCATACATTTGTCCATGTGACGTCTTAAATGAGTAGTTCCATTAGCGGTATAGCGAGTACTTATTAGAACAATGTTTACAGATAGTCGCAATGCGAGCGGCCGTCGACCCCTCACCATCCTTTACCTCATCAAAGTAGGACCGGACATCGATTTCTTACGGATTGAGTTGGAGTGTCGGTGTCATCGGCGCCCTCGCCATCGACATCAAGGTCGACGACGGAATGCCCAACAAAGCGTGGCGGCGTCTTCGCAGGTCGCCGCCGCCCTCGACCTCCGTGTCGTCGTCCGAAAGCACCGGCGGTCATGGACGCCGCCATCGACGTCGCCCGGACGCCGATCAACCGCGCGGACCGACCGCGCTGCGAGTCCATCGCCCACGCCCACGGCCCACGGCCCGGCCACCCACGGCCGGCATCACCAAAGACCGATCCCTCGACGCCGCCTTGGGAGTAGGCCGCCTGGCCATGTCCACTCCGGCGGAGGAGGACTCGGCGTCAGCACCGGGGCCGACCGAGACGGACGGAGCCCGGTGCGGGATGCAGAGGTCACGGGAGATGAGGAGAAGACAGGACAAAGGTGAGCTTCGACGGGAGGGGAGGAGGAAAAATGATGGAGTTTGAACTGCGACTCACATGCCGACGGAAAGAACGTGGGGGGAGGGAGGGAGGAGGGGAGGAGAAAGGAGAGTATAAGGAAAAAGTCACCGGGCGAACCGGGCGAGGGACAGCGGCTCCGACTCGGCGGGACAGGGCGGTGCGGATCCGAATCGGCGACGAGCGGCGATCCGGATCCGGCGAGCGGCGGCGAGGACAGCCGTTCTCGGCGGCGGGGCGTCGGCTACGCCCGGCGAGGGCGTCGGGATCCACTCCACCCGGCGGCGGCGGCCGCGGCGGAGGAATGGGGAGGAGGGGATTAGGGTTAGATCGGGGCTCGGCTCGGCGGCGATTTGGGTGGGGAGGGAGGGATTAGGGTTAGAAGGGGCGCCGCGCCGGATCCTTTATATATGCCGGGGGCGGGCCGGCGGGAGGGTTAATGGGCCGGGCCACCTACGGGCTACTGGGCCAACGGACCGGGCCACGTCGGGATCGCGGGCCGAGGGGCGCCCATGGCCCGCCCGGCCACCGGGCCAGGGGCCGCCCGTGAGTCCCGCAACGTGCGGATCGGGCCGCCCAGTACCGGGCCGTTTTCACGGATCGTGGGCCGGGCCGGATCACGGGCCATTTGGCCAACTATAATATTAATACCCTTGTTAAAAAAATACAGTCTGTTTCTCACAAAGTCAAAGAATCTCAAGGTTAACTAAATTTAACATTTTAAAGTTCACTACAATACAACTATATTGTTTACTCAGTCTAACGATATTTATTCCACATAATAACTATTAGCATTATTTTATACATATTTAGTCTAATGTAATAGCCATTTGATGCCTCGGTAAATGAGATTTATTTATTTTTGGGCGGAGGGACTAGGTGCATGAACTCTCCCTTGTGGCCATGAAGAATGGTGAGAACACACCGGGTAGCGTATTACTTTGGAGAAAGAGACCCGATCGTTCGGAAGGTGATAATCGGCGTCAAACTTACCTTGTTGTTGATGCCCCTAACAACGTCACAAGGAATGGAGTTAATCTCACTCCTAGCAACGGCACCAAAATGATTCTTGGTGTATCATAGTATTACTATCATGAGTGGAGTTAATCTCTGCGAACACATGGTTGATTTAGGTCACATGTGTTTAGTTTTGTGATTGAGTGATTGTCAACAATCAACATTTTTAATTCTATTTTTGTTTATCTTTTATGCTTCGGCTATGTTCACCGGCGGCACACGTGGAGTGTGTCGAAGACGTATCTCTTGGTTCATGTTATGCACGTGTGTGGAGCTCGGAGATGGTAGCCGACGGCGAGGTGAAGGGGCCAAGGAGGGGTCTTGCCGCCCGGCGAACCGCGGAGGTGAAGGGACGGGCGTGAGGCTTGGACCGAGGGACCGGATCGCCGGGTGGCTAGCCATGGTGGTCGACATCCGGGACATCGACGAATGCAAGAGGGCGTGGCGGGGACCGTGTCGATCGGGTCAAGACGGCGGCGAGGCGACGCGAGCGGGAGCTCGGATGACTTGGCGACTTCGAGGCGGTCAAGGCGGCGATGACACGTGTCGAGGAGGTTTGGTGGTTTGTCCTCAAAACCATCGGTCGCGGGTTTGGTGGTTTGGGCCTCAAAACCACGGGTGCGGGTTTGGTGGTTTGGGATTCAAAACCATCGGCGGGTTTTCACGGGTTTGGGCCTCAAAACCCGGGCGTTCCCGGTGGACGGAAGGGCGGCACGTGGCGGCATCGGGAGATTGCGTGGAGCAAGGCCGAAGATGAGGAGGCGCGGTGGTCGTCGGATCAAATTATCCCGAGTCGGGACTAAATTAGCCTTAGGGTTAGCGGTTCGGCTCATATGTATCTAGGGGTAGTTTGGGAAAGAGGGTTTCAGACTATACGTGGAGTATGACATCCTCCTTCCCTCTTTGCCTCTTCCATTTTCGTTTTTATTTTTTCCCATTTTTAGGGTTCTTGTTTAGAGGTCCAAGAACACCAAATTGGTGGATTTTGTTGGTGATTTTTTTGTTGGGGAAGGGGAGCTCCAAATCTCCCTATCGCCTCCGGGCTTTTGGATCAAATTCCTTCTTCCTTTGCTGTGATTTTCGTTGGAATTTTTGGAGCTCGTGTGGTTTTGTTTTCTGTTCGTGTTTGTTGTGCAGGCAGCTCCCAGGCGACCTCCTTCGAGCAGATCGGCCGGGGCCTGGCGGCCGCGTGTGGTGGGAGCAGCCGCTCCTCCTTGAACTCGCGTGGGGCCTCCTTGCCCAAGCTGCTCCCTGCCATCGAGCAGGAGCAGGCTCGGCCACGCTCGGTCACGAGCACGGCCAGGAGCGGCTTCCTCTGCCCGGGGCATCTGCAGGCAGGAGGCGCCGAGCCGGCCATCCGTGTGCAGGCACAAGGCTGGACCTTCTCAGGTCAACGCCTGTCTCAGGCCACGCGCGGTGCCTCTCCGTCGATCCAGGGGCAGCAGCAGTTTCAAGCCGGACCGGCCCCTGCAGATCGAGTGCGAGGCCAAGCCTAGGCGGCGAGCGACATCCTGCTCGGCCTGCCAATCACGCGCAGCAGGTTCGAATCCTAGTTGCTTGGTCCTTCGTAGATCTCTATCAGCTCTTGTGCGTGTTAGCAATTTGAGAAAGGCTTTTGCAGCAGCGTTGGGACTAAAGGCTATGTTGTTGTTGTTGCTGCAGCAGCGTGCAGTCCCTCTGCCTGCAGTTTCGATTTTTCTCCTTGCTGGTGCTTCCCTCCTCTTGATGTTTGAGCCTAAGCTAGTGGATTGCAGCAAGTAGCAACTCGTTTACATCTTGGAAAATTGATTAGTGAGTTGTCTTGTCAAGCAATAGTGATTGGCCTTCATTTCTCTCAAGCAATTTGTTGTGTGCTTCCGTGTGTAGCTGGACAAGGTGCAGATGTTGGCTCGTCTTTTCTGCTGATTGCCGTGCGTCCTAGATTATCAAAGCAAGCAAGTGCAGCTCGTGTTCTGTGAGCTCTGTTAGTTGATTGATTTGTTATCTTGTTCTGACCAGCAGCAAGCAGTCCTGCCGTTCGTCAATTGCTCATTAGCTCACGATACTTGCCAGCTCTCTGGATTCATTTATTCAAGCAAACAACTTGCAGCAACAGCTTGAACGTCTTGCTGTTTTCAGCAACAGAAACCGGCAGTTATTTCAGATTGGCTCAATTTTCCGGCTTATCTTTTGTGCACAATTTGCGTGTTCGAACTCCGATTTAAGAACCGATTTTTGCGGTCAATTCATTGAGCCCAACACTTCGCGTCGATATCTTGCTACTAGTTAGCACGTGTATCATTCGTATCTTTGTGAGTTTGCTTTTGAGGTTGGGGTTGAGCCGATGACCCAAAATTGAAAAGGAAAATCGAGGCTCCCATTCACCCCCTCCGGTCGCCGTTTCGGTCCTTCAATCTCACTCATGATACTGAGTTTTTTTAAGGTCATCGGGAGGCGTTCCCCACCTGAATTTTATATATAATTGGCCCAAAACAGCCCGATACAAAGTTTCTGACCATTTTAAAACAACATGGCATAACCATTGATAAGAAACTATGCCCCAAAGACAAGGGCAACAATAGCACGACCAAAGAAACACCGATGATGAGGAAACAAGAACAAGGCATATTAGCTCTTCAACGATGCCTCCGGGGAGGTGAATGACGCCGCATAACGTAATCATCGTGAGCCAAGCAAAGCTTGACAAGGCTTTCGCTCGAGCTTTATGCCAAGGAGTTGAGCGGGTTGATCACGAGAGAAAACAACAAGAAGTTCTTCAATGACGCCTTCAAGAAGGAGATTTCCGTCACCGCCCGGACTAAGTTGAGTGAGCTTTCGCCCAAAACCTTTGTTGATTGTGTTTTACCCCGAGATGGAGGTAGGCTCGCCACACCAAGAGCCGATGCTTGGACGAGAGGGGGGGACTTGTCGGCCGCCACCACCCCACACGGAGCCATTCCGGACTCGCCGCCGTGGCGGGAGGCGCACTCCAACACGTCCCAAAGGGGAAACAAATGTCGGTCGCCGCCACACTACGAGCCATTGCCGGACTTCGCCGCGTAGCGGTGGGAGGCGCGCAGACCGACATTCGCCCCGCACGAGGCTTTCCGGCCGCCGCCACACTATGCGCGGAGCCATTCGCGGACTTCGCCCGCAGCGGTGGAAGGCGCGCACCGGAAAGTGATTGCCGATCGCCGCCACACCATGCGGCCATTCGGACTTCGCCCACGATGGTGGGAGGCGCCGCCGGCACCCACGGGCATGCAGCCCTACCGCCGGGCAAGCCCGCGGCGAACTACAAGCACCGCGCCGCTGTTGTGACCGCAAAGAGAGCGAATAAGAGGGCATGTTGCCCCGCCGCCGGCAGCCCGCGCAATAACATCACGCCCCTCCACCGGCTCCAAGGCCCCATCCCTTCCGTGGCTCTCGGCGACCACCATCTCCGACGCCGGTGCATGGTACGGAAGGAGTGCGAGCGGCCACGGTACCGGACCCCGTGGCCTCGAGCCGCGCCAAGCTCCGGCCGATGCTGTTTGTAGGAGGAGCCATCCCCCGCCAAGGGGTGACGGATTCGCCACGAGCCCGGATCCGCTCGTCCGGCCACGGAGTAGCTCCGATCGCACCACCAGGCGCCGACAGCGCACGGGCGAGGAGTCGGACAAACGGAGGAGATGGGAGCTCCGCCGCTACCACCAAGTGTGCTTGCTCGGGTCTGGCCGGGCCGCCGCTCGGGCGGCGAGCCACCTAACGGAGCCCCATGCGGCTCCAAAGATGGGCGAGCCTCGCCGGCCGACCGCAGCCCCCATGTCGCCGGCCACCATGTGAGAGGGAGCCCCGCCGCCGCCATCCCCATAAAGCCTCCCAGCCCTGCCGGTGACACCTCTCCGGCGGCGGCGTGGGTCGGAGATGGTTGGAAGAAGTTCGCGCTAGGGTTTGACTCCTTGCCGGGTCGCCCGGGGGGGCGACGCGGGGGGCGATACTGCGAGGGGCCATGATATAGAGGTTCACCACACATTCCGAAGCATCACCTTAATACTATTCGTCATTCATAGCAACAATGCAATCCAAAAGGCACTCAAAGTTATTTCATCATTTGTCAATCACTCATCACAAGCAGACCAATCTCCTTATCAACTTGGTTCTCACATTCCCCCCTTAAGGTAACAATTCATTATCTCTCCCTTAAGGTGTCTTTGGATTCACATTCTCCCCCTTGATAAGTGTGTTGATAACACCCATGCACGTAGATAGAAATTGTTTGAAAGAGAAAAACAAAAATAAATTCATCAAAGTGATAAAAATCCATGTAAAAGCTATCACTTGGGATGAGATGCACCATAAGAGCCAAGAAGAGATACCAATAATTAGATAAATCACATCCAAGTTATAAAAAAATATTCAAAAGTAACGAGTAAGGTCAGTTAGCATGAGAGGAATCACAAGGGCCAAACCTCATTTAGCAAACTATACTCTTACTTTTGATGACCTACAAGCACAAGAAGAAAGAATCACCAACAAACAATACAAAAAAGTGACATCATAGGATTTCATGTAGAATTGTTAGCATGGCACCCCACTATCCATGGCATTGATTGCCTTGGCTTGCATGTGCCTCCTCATCTTGGGTCAGCATCACATCCTCCATGACAAATAGGAGAGAGCCGTGCAAACCTCGATTTCAATGTTAGTTATGCCCAAGCAAAAGACCAATGGTGATTTCAGGTTTTCTCCTCTAAATTTGATCAAGGAAGAAATCAATTCGTGAATTTTAGATCTACCAAGGCTTCTACCTTCTAGTTGTCTTGTGGATGTGTGCCCTTCAAGCTGACCACCCATGTGTGACATGCAAGATGTGGGCATTGTACTTGTCGGGAAATGATGGTTGGCAGTGAGTGCTTTTGTGCTGAATGGACGGTTGAACGCCTCTATGGATAGTAGGGTGCTACCATGCCTAGGCGTGACAATGCCGGATGGATGGTGGTAGCACCAAGAGTGCTAGCTAGCCATTAGGATTCCCAGTTCGACGGTTCTATGCAAAAGCAGGCATGGCAGGTGGGGAATGAGTGAGCGCAATACATAAAAATTTCTAGGCGACCTGCTATGTGCTTGGATGGATAAGAGCTCTAAGATCGCATCTTTATATCCTTCCTTGCTTAATAGGAATAATGGTTTTGGTCAAAGAATGTCCTGTAATATCTTATTTAACTAGGTCTTCAAAATTGCCATCCTTTGTTTTTGATTTCTCGATAGCTAAAGGTGGAGAGCGAAGTTGGCTCTTTCTAGAGTGTGAACAAGATACATAGAAGTTGTGGATGATGCAAAAATAGAGAATGATTTTTATTCAAATTACTCTCAAATACTAATTTAGATAGCGAGGTTTAGAAAGACTCTTGGAAATGCCTTAAGATATAGAAAGTAGCAATTTTGAAGCTTAAATACTTTATACATGTGTATATACCTACTAATAACTATTGTTTTTTCACTAGAAATGTCGTGTATGCTCGGAAATAGCCAGACACATTGCTAGGTCTGCCCATGGGAGAGGGAGAGAGAGAGAGAGAGAGAGAGAGAGAGTATTGGTTCGATAGGACGGTTTTGTCTATGTTGAGCGAGTTAGCAAAGGAACCTAGTATAGTTTTTAGCTGACCTAGTTCAACTCGTGCTCTCTTGGTCCCATCACTAATTCCTTGCAATATGTATCAATATTTGCCCAATGCGAAGGGCAGATAACTGGCTTTTGGATGTATGGGTCAGGGGCACCCACACCGTCCATATATTCATTCAACTATGTCCACCTATTGAGCCAGAAGCCATAACAGAGAGGAGGCCTGCGGAGGCCAAGTCCATCGACATGAGGATCAGGGCATATCAAGAATATCCAAGGCCATCGTATCTAGACGAGAACATATGATCAATCCATACGTAATCCATATAACAAACTAGAAAACCAATCTGTTAGCCAAGATCACACTCGTTAAAACCCTACTGCCTCGGCTATATATAAGGGGCGTTAGGGGTTTCGTGATCGGGCCCTAAATCATTCTATTTCACCCCATCTACTATGTAGCTAGGAGTAACAACCCCTGTAACTGAACTTACGAATATAAGAAGAAGAGCAACATCACCCGGATTAGGGCACCCCACCATATGTCTCAGAAAATTTAAGTCTTGAGTCTCATGTGCTACCATTTAATTCATCTTACATCATTTGTTGCTAGGTATCACTAGAGCTACTAAATATTTTTGATGTAATGGAAGTTTAATATTCAACTCAGATCGTTCCATGCATCAACATAGACATAACACAATTTTATGAACATGTCTGATGCCATGAAACTAGAATGAATAAACATTTTTAATTACTCACATAGCAAATGAACACAAACATAAAGAATAAAGAATGGAATATCTGCCATAATCTACGTAATATGAATGTAAATTTCATCCAAACTGAATTGTTTCACAAATGTGTCCTACTGGTGTCTCCTTGTCAATCGAGCTCCTCATATCATATGTCCACATCACTAATATGAGGCTTGAAACGAGCCCTAATAATGCTTATCGGGCTTAGGACGGAAGATGCTGATGTGCCTGCTGTTCGCGTTCTGAAGCGGCCTCGCATTGTTCTCCATATCCTGGATCAGGTGAAATCACGCAAGGTCAGGCAAAGTAAAAGTAAAACAAGCGCACATACTATATGTTCATATTGCTTTTGATGAGTTCGTTTGAACGACGGGGACGTGCAGTGGCAGTGACATATTTACTTTCCGTTCCGGTAGAAAACCAGAGCAAAAGTACAAGCAATCTTATCATATGCGTGTGGAAATTAACAGGCAGTTGGCAAGAGCGATCGACTTACGTCATGCACCGCTTCCCTGAGAAGCTCCAGCTGGTACTTGGACACGCTGCGAACCTGCAGAAAAGAGCAAATGATGAGTGATGCATTTGAATGAAGTGAACAAAAAAAGGTCAATACATGCAAAGCTTACCCTCTTGACGATGGTCCAGATGACCCCCTCAGTGCAGGGCGGCGCGGTGAGGGAGCCCATGTAGCGGTAGTAGATGCTGGCCCTACCACACCCGCGCCGCGGGTCGACCAAGCCGACGCGCTCCTCCCGGTCTCGCGATGGAGGGTGAAGTTGGTTCTCTCTATAGTGTGACCAAGATACATAGAAGTTGTGGGGATGCAAAAATATAGAGAACAATTTTTTTTGTTCAAAGAGCTCTCCAAATGATAATTTAGAGGGTGAGTTTTAGAAACACTCTTGGAGATGCTTTAAGATGGAGAGAGTAGCAATTTTGAAGCTAAATACATTATACATGTGTATATACCTACTAACTACTAAATGATTTATCCAAAAATGTTGGGTATGCTTGGAAATAGCCGGACACATTGCTAGGTCTACCGAAGGGAGAGAGAGCAGCAGTGGTAGAGTGGTTTTTCTCTATGTTGAGCGAGTAGCAACGGAACCTAGTATAGCTTTTAGTTGGCCTAATTCAACCAGCGCTCTCTTGGGTTCATCATACCTTGCAATATGTATCAATATTTGCGTCGATGCAAAGGGAAAATAAGTGACTTTCGGTTATGTGGGCGGAGAGGTACTGTGTCGCCTATATATTTGTTGGTATTTCTTAGCGCAACCACCGAGAGTAGACTTTTGATCTACCCAGGATGATTACTCTAGAAATACTTAGATAGATTCATAGGATACAGAGTTCAATCCGCAAGCGCATGGATCTATCATTGTAGCATTTCACCCGTGAGTATTCGGGTATCGTTATTTATATTTTCCCAAAGGAAGGCAGGTTTATGTAAAGACTAGCATAGCGATGATTATGGACTTGAATATGAAAGAACACTCCATAGTATATTACCAAGAAGATCCTTCCAAGGAGACAAGCCCTCCTTAAAGCTTAGCCTTGCTCACAATCTAATTACTAGGACTAAGAATGAACAAGTGAGGGAGGTAGTAGCTCTTGGTGTGATGTTCTCCTTAGAGGTGAGGCTCTACCCTTTATTTATACTCATTTGTGGTCGGTTTGCGCAGGTACAAAAGGAAACACCTAGCAATACCGCCTATGCATGGCGGCATGCAACCGCCTTTGTGCAAGGTCGGCTCGAGAGGCGGCACCGTGGGTCCGGCCGGACCCACTTTCGGTCCGGCCGGACCGGGGTGGCCCGTCTCGCGACCGCCTTTTCGCTGTGGGCTTCGGGTCGCCCGGATCCGTAGTTTAGGGGTGCTTCGGTCCATCTTGTTCCAGGCTTGGCCCTCTTGTATTGCACTTGTTTGATAAACATGTTTTCCAAAGTGCGCTTTTACGTGAAGTTTGGCACGTTCTCACTTGATTCCCGTGTTTGTCCCGCAAAACATATTTCTCGAAATACAAGTGGAACTAGGTTAGAAGTAAAGGTATATGTGCCATTGGTGCGCAAGATTCCTCGGAAAAAGACATAAGTTGGCGGTATAAAATGGTCGATAACGACCGCCAACAAGTCCCCAAGCTTAACCTTTGCTCTTCCCGAGCAAATAGTTAGATACTTGGTTGTTGATCGGGAGTTGCTTCAATGCTGACATAATTCAAAGTGTAACATGTTTATAACAAAGCATTCTTCCTCTATTTAAATAAGTTGGCACTTATATCCACCTTTTGTTTTTTTTTCAAAGTATGCGGGGCTTTTGACTTTTTTTCCAAGTTCTTCGGTGGTTGCAAGAAAGAATGGTTGCTTTCGAAACACTAGTCATTCATTCTTCCGATCATCTTTCAATCCGGGAATATTGTTATTTTGCTTTGAAATATTTTTGAGAAAGTATGGGCTATATCTCTTTTTTTTTTGGAGAGGTGGGTTCTTCTCACCCTTGGACTTGTGTCCTTTATTTCCTCTCTTTTCTTCTTCTTTTTTTTTTTTTTGGAGATGTGGGCTCTACTCGTCCTCGGACACATGTCCATTTTTCATCTCTTTTTTCTCTCTTTCTTTTTTTTTTTCATAGCCCACATCTCTCTCTCTCTTTATTTTTGAAGAATTAAAATTCCCTGATGTCAAGTTTCTCTTTAGAATGAAATCATAGCAGATTCTTTTTGCACCATATCAAATCCGGCAACAACTTAGAAAAAGGATCATGTCTTTTGCAAACCCATGGCTCCTGTGAGCTTCCGGGCTCATCTGCTCCCCCTTCTCCCTGTATGACTGCGAGAGAGCGCGTCGGCGCACGCCGACTCGGTCGAAGGTAAGTGATGCGGACTTATACAAGGAGAGCTCCGGGTTAGGAAGCGGATACTCATTTGTATAGCCCGGGGAAATAATAAACAAGCGTCTCATGGTCATTATCATCAAGTTTCAAATGATGCCCTTGCATCAAGGAGTATGCTAGCGTGATCTCGGTGCGTGGGGTAGAGATGTATGTCACATCTTGTCCCTCCAACGCATTAACACCATTAGCAATCCTTGTTACAAGGGAGGTGCAACAGAATAGCGATGGTATGTCTAAAGTTTTCAAGCAGATTTTTCACTATCTCTTTCACGGGAGCAATCTTTATTTTCTTAACCATGGCATACGGGCATTGCATCTCAACATCATAAACATAGCGGGTATCTTGCCTAGGAAACAAAGTCATAGCAATCCCACTTATGCATAAATCTAAGTGAAGGATGTTGGATGTTGGCATTGGAGGGAGTGATCCTACCATCCACATTTTCACCGGAGATTATTCTCCAAAATTCTTTGTGATTGAAACCTTGTAGGGAGTAATCTAAGGTGATAGAGCATTTCCTAGCATCAAAGCCTAAGTGCGTAGCAAGTGCTTTCCATGTAAGAAAATATGGATGCTCGAAGAAACGGAAAGTAATGCCATCATCATCATATTGCAAGGAGCAAAGAAACTGGATGGTAAGCAATCGAGACCCTTCTTCCCGAGGAGGGGGTCGATGTCTTTCCACCCAACGGCAGTCCAAATGCGGGAGAATTCGACATCCATACCTATCTTTCGAAGGAGGTTGGGGTCGTAGCGTGACGCATGGACAAACTCCCGGTCCTTGATGAGGTTGTACCCCTGCGGCTCGCGTGGTCCTTCCCGAGGTTGAGGTAGGGGTCGTCGTCGTTCCTCCCCATTGCTCCTTCTTGCGCATGCGACGGCGCCTCGTCTTCTTACATCGGGATTCTCACGGGCTCGGTTGAGCGCGAGGTCATGCTTCGAGTTCTGCGCCGAGAGCTCCCGGCGAGGGCCTTGAAAACACCTGTAACTTTATCCATGGCAAAAAGACTAGGCGAAACTTCTCGCGGTGGTGATGTTAGCTAGAAAACTTGTGCGAGCTTGGCTTGTGGATGGTTGCGACTAGAATTTTGGGCAGAATTTTCTTGCACTTGAGCTTTGCTAGAGCTTGAGAGAGCAAGAAAATGGAGCAAGCTTGAGTGAGAGAGTGAGAAAATGAGAGTGAGAGGGGTGGAGTGCATCAACCCGGCTCTCTGGATATTTATAGCGCGGCACCGGCCGACCGGGAGCGTGGGCAATGGCTAGTAGCCGTTGGAAAAAGATGGGCGCGAGAGGCCCCACCGCCGATCGGCCGGACTGGCATTGGGTCGGCCGGACCCATGGTGGGCCCTCTGCTGCTCTCCTTTGGCGGCGTGCCAACAACGGTCACGCGAAGGCCGGTAGTCCGTTGGAGCTTTGTTGGTCGAACCGTTGCTCCGATTTTCCATTTTCCCAAAATTCTTTTATTATAAATTGATTTTTGTAAAAATTTTCAAAAATGAGAAATGGTAAAGATAAAATCTATACTATTGGAAAGTGAATTTTATTTTATTTTATTAAAAACTTTTATTTTGGAATTTTTTTTATGAGTTTTGAAAAATTATTAGTATGTATAAATTATATAAGATATATATATATATATATATATATATATATATATATGCACTTTTTATACACCGGGAGTAACTACACCCTTCCTATTTTTGTACTACGGCTTGTGACCCTGCTGGTTATAACGGGTCCGTAGGTGTTAAATCAGATCCAATTAAGCTTCTGCTTATCCGATTAAGGTAACGAAGGAAATGAAATTTAAAAAATATTATTATTATCTACTATATTGTTGCCGTGATTCTCGGTTGGTTCCTGGCTTACTGCATCTCAGGTTTGCCGGTTGGGTATATTATTTTTAAAAAAATATCATACGCCCGTATGTAGTATGTATTATATTTATAATTAATTTATTAATTAAAAAGAGTATATTGATTAAAAGTATGCTCACTATGCACAATTTCAGAGTATTAGTATGCGTCCATACTTTTGGATGGAAGTATATACATATACCTTTTTAATGGGAGTGCATATATGTACGTACTAATTTGAAGAGTATATACATATACTTTTTGAAATGGAGTGTATATATACATGCTAATTAATTTTTTGAAGAGTATATACACATACTTTTTGAATTAGAGTGTATATATCCATACTAATTTGAGAAGAGTATATACACATACATATACCGTGCTATATTTCATAAACGAGTATGTCTATATGTGTACATAGAGGATATCACAGAGAGAGAGAGAGTATTCATACTATTTCTTCGAATAAAGTATATGGTATAATATTTTCTTGTCAAAAGTATGTCTACATACATGTTTTAATAGAAGTATGCATGCATACATAGCATTCCTGGGAGTATATGTATATACATAGTTACGAGAAGTATGCACACATACATATGATTGCTGGTAGTATATGTGTAGATACTCACTTGCCAAAATCAAATTACCAGTAATAATCAGTAATAAAAATGCAAAGCTAATTGATTCAGCCTTGACTGGCAATGCATCCTATCGGCGAGCCGCCGGCGGGCACAACAACTAATGCGACAGAATTGCAGTTGCACGAATCAAACAAATCTGACGATGAGGGCAGCGGAGCGAATCTGAGCAGCTCCATTGAAGCACCTTCACGGCCAACGTCCGCACGATCCAGATACGGCGCACCAGGGGTGGAGTGGAGGGCTCGCTGCCGGTGGCGCTGCTTCCAGGAGCCGCCGAGCGCTCAGGCCTGGACAGGCCGTCGCCGGGGCCACGGAACGCGGTTGCCAGGCTGCGCCATGGCCGGGGGCCGTAGATCGCGATGGCCTGGCCGCGCCGCCGTTGGAGGTCGCGGAGCGCGCTGGATGGGAAGATGACCCGCCGGCCGCTGGCCGCCGTCGCGAGTGGGTGGAGCGGATGCCGATGTGCTGTGGCCACCGTTGGGGAGGAGCTGAGGGACGGACGGTGCCGAGTCGCGGGGTCACCGGCCGCCGCCGGTTGCGAGGTCGCAGGCCACGCATGCGGAGAGGGCTGGCGCTGCTCGCTTCAAATCTCTGGATATAGATACGTATCAACAATGTATCGGCATAAAAATCGCGATGTACTCGTTTGTTGACCCGCTAGGGGGCCTGCTGACCCGCTAGGCTAGTGCGGCACATGATCTACTGTATTTAGGTGTGTGGATGTAGTTACTCCTTAGGTGTATGAAAAATTTACCCTATATATATATATATATATATATATATATATATATGGAAAATCTTTTCTACTCACTACGAGTAGCTACTCCCTCTCCAAACCAGCCTCCTCACGTTGAACCGGTGGCATTGCTTAATGTGTTATCAAGCGGACCCGTTTCGGAATACGATCCTAAAATCTAGGATCCTGATGCACCGCACAAATACACGTGCCTCCTCACGTCTCTCTCCGGATTTCTCTCATCCTATTTCTGGAACTCACGCATGGCGCACCAGATCTGTACAGATTACTTATAATGATCCTATTTTGTAATGGTATATACATATACTCAGTATATAAAAATACTCCATTCTCACAGATTCTATGACATATATAATCTTGTTGTTTTTGTATATATTATCTCCATACGTGAATGTATGCACATATACTCCGGCCATTTTGTTTAAATGTGCAAGTATGTGTCCATACTAGCTGAATCTGGGGGTATGTATGTATACTAGAAAAACATAGTATGCATACATACTCTTTTTAAAAAGTACAAATAAATACTCTTTCAATAAAAAAAAGTATGTGTATATACTTCTCTCAAAAACCTATGAATTGAATAAGTACTTATGGAACATGTATGCGTCTATATTTTATTCACGTAAAGCAAGTATACAAGTATACTCATTTTTCTTATTAAAGTATCGATGCATATTTTATTCACAGAAGTATATGTGTATACTAGCGATGGACGTGTACGTCCAAACATGCCGAATACATAAAGGCAAGCGGCCAACCCATTAAACAACCTTATCCGAATTTTATGGGAGTTATCTTGTCATCGCTTTTCAAACACTACTCCCGTATATAGCCACCGCCAACTAAACAGGTCACGTTTGTCAACCCGGCCGGTAACCAGCGCCTAATTAGCCGGAAGGTGGGTTGCTGTGTAAACTTTCGGTGGGAGTAACTACTCACGGGAGTAGAAAAACCTCACCCTATATATATATATATATATATAGGGTAATTTTTTCCTACACCCTAGGAGTAGTTACACCCATCGAGAGTATACGGGAACCAGACGTCCGGCTTCGTGCGTACTCGCTGGCGAGTAGAGTCGCGCGACCCGTTTAGTCCGATGGCGCTGGGTATACGGGAAATATTGAATCTTGGTTGCGTGAACTCCGGCCGCCGGCTGGTTTAAATATTTTCAAATATATGACACGGTCAGTTTGCTCACGTACTGTAACCTTTTGGAGTATGTATACGCGATGGAAGTATATACACACAGTTTTTGAATGAGAGCGCGTATATACACATACACATACACATACACATACTTTTTGAATTGGAGTGTATATATAAAGAGTATAAACACATACGATACTTTTTTTTTTACGAAAAGTATGTCTACATACTATTTTAATATTTTAAGTAAAGAGTACGTGTACATACCATTTTAAAAAGAAGTATGTGTACGTACTTTATTTTTCCAAAAGGGTGTGTTTACATACTTTTTCATATTTTCGATAGAGTATCTGTACATACTTTTTAGAATAGAGTATTTATACCTTTTTTTTTAAGAGTATGTATTCTTACACAAAGATTAATATAGTATACGCCACTGATCATAGTAGTTTACGTGCTTACATTCACGTGAGATACAAAACAACGAATATGTATTTAGTATGTATTCATATACTCTAGTATATTAATACTCCTTATGAAAATTATGCATACATACTCGTTTATAAAAAGGTGTGAATAAATACTCCCTTATAGAAAAGTATGCATACATACTTCTTTTTTAAAAAGTATGCAAAAATACTCCATTGAAAAAAAATATATGTGCGTATGTACTCTTTTGATGCATACCAGCGTACTACTATTTTCTAAAAGCAGTATGTATTTGTTGAAAAAAATTATACGCATATACTCTTTAGATACTCCCTCCGTCCAGAAATGATAGGCGTATTTTGATCGAGAGAAAGTCAAACTTTATAACCTTTGACCAACAATTACTTAAAATATATGTACAATTAGTACATAAAATTTGCATCAATATTTTTGTATTCAAAGTGGTTTTGAGATTATATTAGATCTTTAGCAATTGATATTATATTGTAAGAAAAATCAATGGTTAAACTTTTCTTTACAAGACTTTTCCTGGTCAAAATACGCTTATCATTTCTGGATGGAGGGAGTACATAGGAGTGTACTATACTATTTTAACTGGCATATGCGGCAGGGAAAGAAACAAGTATACACGTTTTCAAAGATGCAAACAAATCGGAACCAGCCGCAAATCATGGCCAATATAGCTGCAGCTGACGTCAACATGCACATGCAAACGAGCTGTCTATTAAAAATAAAATAACTACATGCGCCAAGTGCAACTAATCCCGTGAATGGCGCCAACGCACGCTCCACATTAACAAGGTGCTGGCGGCACTGGCTCTTCGTGGCGTATATACTCGCAGGTGGGTGTAGTTACTCCACGAGTGTATAGAAAGTGCACCCTATATATATATATATATATATATATATATATGTTTTTTTAGATACTTACCGACTTACCCGCGGCGGAGGGCACACTGTTAGAGTCCGTGTGGCTGGACTTTTCTCCCTTTTGTTTTAGCTTGCCATACTGTCTTTGTCTTTGTAGGGTTGGCAGCTGGGATTTTCTGCGGGACTGGCCGATGCTTGGCATAAATCATAGAGCATTGTTCTGGCCTGGGTCGGAAGTTGAATGTTTCTTCCATCCCATTGATGATGAAGCGGATTTCTCCGGCTCGTACATCGATGTGTGCTTCCGCAGTGCTCAAGAAGGGTCGTCCAAGGATCAATGGGGACTCCTTAGTAGTCTCCATCTCTAACACCACAAAATCAACTGGGACGAAATAGTTTCGGATCTTGACTGGCACATCTTCTGCTATCCCGGCCGGGTAGCGTACCGTTGAATCAGCCAGTTGAAGCATCATGGTTGTTGGTGCTAGGTGAGTGAAGTTCATCTTGTCAAATACAGCCTTGGACATTACGCTTACGCTAGCTCCAAGGTCGCACAGGGCGTGCTCGAACTTCTGAGTCCCGATGGAACACGTGATGGTGGGACACCCTGGATCCTTCTTTTTCTCTGGTAGTTTGTTTAGTATAGCTGCGCTACACTCTTCTGTCAACTTCACCACTTCAGTATTTGATATTGGAAGCTTGTTGTTGATGATAGCTTTGATATATCTTGCATATGATGGCATGTGTAGTACATCCATCAAAGGTACGTTCACGTGTATTTTTCCTATCATCTCAACGAATCGGGTGAACTGGTCGTCCACAGTTTGCTTCTTCCGTCTGGTAGGGAATGGTAGATAGCTTGTATCTACTACATCTTGAGGTGCAATTATTTCTTCCTTTGGTTCTGCTTCACTTGGAGCTTCAGTGTTCTGCTCTCCTTGCTCAGGTCCTGTTACGGGGTTAGGTCATGGTGGATCACGAGTGGACTTACCACCCCTCGTGGTCACCGCATTGACTTTTTCAAAAGAATTTGATGGTTGGCTAGGAATTTTACCATCATCACTAACAGGAGCATGGGAAGCAAGGCGAGCTAGCTTTGTTTCAACTATCTTATTGAAGCTAAGCTGATTAACCATAGCGGAAGATAAACTATCAAGCTTTGTATTGATATTTTCAAACATTTTATCATTGAAAGAAAGCTTTTTGGTCAGGTTTTCATTTATCTTAGCTTGACCTAGCACTAAATCTTTCAAGGAAGGTTGATTCGAATTGTAATTCGAGTTGAAGTTATTACCTCCTTGCGGGCGATTCTGGTTATTCCACCCGTTATTACCTGGTCGGAACCCGTTGTTGATGTAGGATGCTTCCTCACGGGTCTCGGGGCAGTTACTTCCCGAGTGTCCGATGTCTCCACAGACCTCACACGTCATGTGTGAGTCCATGGCTTGGACTGTGCTACTCATTGGTTGCTTGTCTGCAGCTCTGTCGTCCAGCTTCTTCATGAGTAGGTCTAATTTGGCGGCAAGCATATCCGTCTCCTTTACGGTATGCATGCCTTTTTGTGTTTTCGTGGGGGCTCTCTCCTCACCCCACCCTTGATTCTCTATCATTTTGTCGATGAGGGCTTGCGCTCCATCGACCGTGAGGGAGAGAAAGGCCCCTCCAGCAGCAGCATCAATATGCCCCTTGGACATGGGCGTGAGCCCGTTGTAGAAATTCTGGAGCACAAGCCATTGCTCCATGCCGTGGTGTGGGCAGGCGAGGATGTATTCTTGCAGCCTCTCCCACGCCTCGGGTATGGGTTCATTGGGGCTTTCTTTGGAAATTGAGATTCTTGCCCTCGGGGCATTTGTTTTGCCCATCGGGAAGAATCGGCGAGGAATGTCGTGGAGCACTTGCTCCACGTGCTGACTGCTTCTTTGTCTTTGTAAAACCATTGTTTCGCCTTCCCCACAAGGGAGAAGGGAAACAGGCGGAGCTTGATCGCGTCTGGCGCGACGTCCTTGATCACTATAGTGTCACAAAGCTCCAGGAAGTTCTGAAGATGCACATTGGCATCCTCGCTTGGTAGTCCGCAAAACGGACTCGCCTGTACCATGGTGATGAGGCCGGTCGCGGATCTCAAAGTTCTTGTCACCGACATTGACCTCGCGGCCCAACGGGGGCGTTGGACACGGCCGACGAGTAGTCATGAGTGTCTTGGCCATGAGTGTTGGCGAAGATGGTGCGGGATCGACCGGTTCGACGGTTGGCGGAGTAGCGGAGGAAGAGGTGGCGCGAGACCGGTTCTTCCTTAGGAGCGCTTCCGGATTGTCGACGAAGTTGTTCGGTAGGTTGCGACCAGTCATACACTATCCGTTTTTCATCCACAAAAGGAAGAAAACAACAGAGTTAGCCTGCAAAGACTAGGGCTATCATTCATACATGTGGTCATAATCATGTTATGCTAGCTTTATTTTTCTTTTAAAGTAAACCATGCCTTCCCCGGCAACGGCGCCCGAAATGCTTGTTGGTATTTCTTAGCGCAACCACCGAGTAGACTTTTGATCTACCCAGGATGATTACTCTAGAAATACTCAGATAGATTCATAGGATACAGAGTTCAATCCGCAAGCGCACGGATCTATCATTGTAGCATTTCACCCGTGAGTATTCGGGTATCGTTATTTATATTTTCCCAAAGGAAGGCAGGTTTATGTAAAGACTAGCATAGCGATGATTATGGTTCCACAATGTAAGTATGAATAACCATTAGTCTAGTACAGGGGTAAACATGATAATCCAGGATAGGGAGAACACACTTCGAGCTACTATAAGGATAAAGGAAAATAAGGATAAAAGAATATCTACTGTGAACAGGCAATTCTAATACTACATGTGCAAAGAACATTAGTAGTCATACGAAGTTAATGGACAATCATAACACTATGTTTAGATGATGAGGAGATGCCCGCAGCTGGTCTGCCAGCCGATAGACACTTTCAGAACTCCAACTCAACACCCGAACGTGGAGGAGTGCAAAGGACGGACAGGGCTGTCACCACCTGCCGCCTACCTCACTACCGTGGGATGCCGACATCTTCGATGGCCCCTATAGACCTAGGCACCACGCCTATGCATATAGGAAACTACCAATATCCCCCCGGGACTCCGACCCTACGGATCGACAAGCAAGGATAAAGGCAAACCCGAGAGTACACCGAACCATCACCCTAGCATAATACTACAACTCTCCAAGAACAACATATGAACAATTAACCTATAGTTAGTTCATGTCATTCCATAGCATATCAACTATAGTCTAGTTCATATCCTACGAATATAACATGAAGATAACTATACTCTAGTTCATATGCAATGTAATATGAATAAAAGGACTTGAATATGAAAGAACACTCCATAGTATATTACCAAGAAGATCCTTCCAAGGAGACAAGCCCTCCTTGAAGCTTAGCCTTGCTCACAATCTAATTACTAGGACTAAGAATGAACAAGTGAGGGAGGTAGTAGCTCTTGGTGTGATGTTCTCCTTAGAGGTGAGGCTCTACCCTTTATTTATACTCATTTGTGGTCGGTTTGCGCAGGTACAAAAGGAAACACCTAGCAATACCGCCTATGCATGGCGGCATGCAACCGCCTGTGCAAGGTCGGCTCGAGAGGCGGCACCGTGGGTCCGGCCGGACCCACTTCCGATCCCGGCCGGACCGGGGGTGTCCGTCTCGCGACCGCCTTTTCGCCAATGGGCTTCTAGGTCGCCTCGGATCCGTAGTTTAGGGGTGCTTCGGTCCATCTTGTCCGTGCTTGGCCCTCTTGTATTGCACTTGTTTGATAAACATGTTTTCCAAAGTGCGCTTTCTGTGAAGTTTGGCACGTTCTCACTTGATTCCCTGTGTTTGTCCTGCAAAACATATTTCTCGGAATACAAGTGGAACTAGGTTAGAAGTAAAGGTATATGTGCCATTGGTGCGCAAGATTCCCTGGAAAAAGACATAAGTTGGCGGTATAAAATGGTCGATAACGACCGCCAACAATATTCAACCATGTCCAACTATCAAGCCAGATGCCATGATGGAGGAGGCTCGTGAAGGCCAATCGAATTCATTGACTTGAAGATCAAGGCATATCAAGAAAATCCAATGGTGCCACATTTGGATATGACAACATGAGATCAATCTATATGCATTGCATGTAACAAACTAGTAAACCAATCTGTTAACCGAGATCACCCTCGTTGAAACCTTACTCCCTTAGCCTATATAATGGGGCGTAGAGGCCTCGCGATCAGGATCCCAACTCATATTCTTGTCACCCTATCTACTACATAGCTCGGAGCAACAACCCCCTTAACCGAACATACGAATATAACAAGAGCAGCCCCACCCCCAATTGGACTAGGTCACTCCGAACTGGACTAGGGCACACCCTATAACTAGTATAAATCTTGTGTCTCCTATGCTACCATATTTGATTCGTCTTACATGATTTGTTGCTAGGTATTGCTGGAGCTAAATATTTCAACAGTAACCGATCACTATTGTGTTTTTCATGTATGGATGGTTAGTATTCAAGTCAAATTGTTTCACAAATCAACATGGACATAACACGATTTTATGGACATGCCAAACTCCAATGAAAGTAGACATGAATAAACATTTTTATTTACTCACATATATAACAAATGAATTAAATAGAAAGAATTACAAATGGAATATCCACCATAAGCTAGGGAATATATGATTGTAATTTCATCCAAACTGAATCATTTCACAAATGTGTCCTACTAGTGTCTCCTTGTCAATCGAGCTCATATGTCCCACATCACTAATATGAGGCTTGAAACGGGCCCCTAATAGTGCTTGTCGGGCTTAGGACCGAAGATGCTGATGTGCCGGTTGTTCGCCTTCTGAAGCGGCCTCGCATTGTTCTCCATGTCCTGGATCAGGTGAAAGCACGCAAAGACGAGATTTGGTCAAGAGGGTGAAAAAAACAAGCGTGCATACTATTTCCATGTTGCTTTTGATTCTAGCCATGTTTGACTTCGTTTGAACAACGGGGACGTGCAGTGGCATCGACATATTTAATTTTACTTTCCATTCCGGTAGAGGAAAACAGAGCAAAAGTACAAGCAATTTATCATGCGTCGAAATTTACAAGCAGTTGGCGAGATTGATCGACTTACGTCGTGCACGGCTTCCTTGAGAAGGTCCAGCTGGTACTTGGACACGCTGTGAACCTGCAGAAAAGAGCCAACAACGCTTGAAAAACAGATGGAATGAACCCGTACTAAAAATTTCCTCAAAAAAAATCTTGAATGTATAGGAGTGATGCAGTGATCATATGACCGCAACGCGACCAACCAACCAACGCAAAGTTTGTTTCAATGATACGTACACTTGTCGTTGATCAAATGATGAGTGTGATGCATTTGAATGAAGTAAAACAAACAAAGGGAAATGCATGAAAAGCTTACCCTCTTGATGATGGTCCAGATGACCCCCTCGGTGCAGGGCGGCGCGGTGAGCGAGCCCATGTAGCGGTAGTAGACACTGGCCCTGCCTCGCGCGCGCCGTGGGTCGACCAAGCCGACGCGCTCCTCCCGGTCTCGCACGTTGGCGATCCGCCGAATGAAGGGCTCAAGTTGGTGGAGGAACGCGTCGTCGTGGCGGCCAACCTCGTAGAGGATGCCGATCACCGCCGTCTCGTTTGCCAAGCTCTGGTGCACCATGTGCAGCTCCAGGTCGTACCTGTGGCCGTCGACGGTGTGCTCGGCGGGCCAGTGCCAGTGCAAATTCTTCAGGTAGTACGTTATGCCGTTGATAACAAGGCTCCCGGCGTCGCCCTCGAACCTCACCTGCAATCAAGTTCGTCGGTTAATGCTCTCGGTCTCACGGCGAACTGCCGCCCGGCACGGTTCGTCGTCCCTGAATGCTCAGCCACGTACCATGATGTCGTGGCCGCGGTTGACGATGGAGGCCTCGGCGGGGTGGTATGAGTGGTCGAGGTAGCCGAGGGAGCGCGCAAGCGAGACGCGCTCGTGGGAGAGGTCGATGGGCGACTGCATTCTCCCGGTGCCGCACGCCGCCCACTCCTTCTTGATAGAGCCCCAGTGCTCCGGCCCAAGCTCGTCGCCGGGGATGTAGCTGAACCCCTCATCTTCATGCGCTCTGGCGGCCGGCACGGCGGCGAAGAGCAGGAGGGTGGTAGCGAGGAGCGCCGCGACGTTGAGGCGCAGGTGGTGGCGAGCTGGAGACATGCTGTTGTGGTGTGTTGTGTACGTGGGTCGGCGTCTAGTTTGTTAGTATCTTTGGTCGTGGTGCGCTAGCTGATTGTATATGGTACAGGGGTCTGGCATGGGGTGCTTATATAGTCCAAGGAATGAGGGCGGAGTCAGAATGGACCGCGTCGACACTTGACAGGTAGCCGCCTGCCACAGCGGCGAGGACGAGAGCACGTACGTACGCAGTGCATTTCAGGAAGAAATAAACAATGGCCTGACGACGGCGTCGATGTGCATTTCTCAGCGAGCTTCGTGCCTTCGTTGCAGAGTACGGAGATGTACACCGAGTCGTCTCGAGACGCTCTCAACATCAAGCATATCCGCACGTGTTCGAGCCGGGCTGCGCTTGATGCACAGGGCACTACTTCAGTACTTCTGGTCGATCCCTGCAAATTGGGTAACTTGTCCAACTTGAAACACTGCTCGTGCTCGGTCCATACGTAGTTCCGTACGGATGGATGCCTTGCCCTTGAACAGATCTTCGGTGCGATTACGCTGTTTTGATGGAGCACCATATACCAAACTACGACCAGAGAGGCACACACCCAAGGTCTTATCTCTGCTCAAAAAAAAAAAAAGGTCTTATCTATTAGCCAGTTATTATCGCACATACGTCAAAAAGAAAAACGTTCCCACAGTAGATTTGGCCACCAGGCAAGTTTCATTGCAGCACTCTGAAAAAGGCGAGTTGACTCCGTACATCTTCATTTCAGTTGACCATATGGCTTATTACAGATTGCATGACACATTCATGGTACGGTGACCTCCTTTAGTTTATTGGTTATATAACTTTAAGTTATTACAAATCTTGATATATAGCTGCACATCTTCATTTCAGTTGAATACATGACTTCTTATAATTCTTACACCCTAAATATGGTTTTTGTTTCACAAAAAAAAAATATGTTTTTTTCACAAAAATATATATTTTTTTTGTAAGGACTAAATATGGATAATTTTGTAATTACTATCCAATTATTTCAAGTTTATAATTATAAACAATATAAAATAGTCGGATAACTATAAGTAAATGGGTTGACTCTCCAAGAAAATAGTGAACGCCAGAACGGAAGCCTATATAAGACCTTTGGTTTGCAAACATTTGCGTTACAGCAAGTCAGAGAGACATTGTAGGCCAGTATAAAGGTCGTAGCATGGCTTGATGCATCATTCCTAGCTATCGTCTTCTGATAGATCCATCAATAAGACGTTCTATAGATCACAGGCAAGGAAGAAAGAGAATGGAACTAACACACAATAACGTACGCGTCTTCTGGTAACTGCTTGAACTGATCATGTCTTCCCCATGAGGTTAATTTCGCGTCCACGGCGCTATGCCAGTAAAAAATAATGTGTCTCCCGTCGTTGCGATTAACAAGTGGAAGATTTTGGCAACTTGCCAGGCGTCAGGTGACACGACAACAACACACAGTCGCCTGCTAAGTCAGGTATGCCTGCTGGTTGGCTTTGCCCACTAGAGCATGAATAATAATATTTTGGATGTTTAATATTAGGATTCCTTTAATATTAATACCCTTGTTAAAATAATATTGACCTGTTTCTCACAAAGTCAAAGAATCTCAAGGTTAACTAAATTTAACATCTTAAAGTTCACTTCAATACAACTATATTCTTTACCATTGGCGGAGCCGAGGAAAAAAAACACAGCTGGGGCGAACTTCTAATGACCGACTAAACCAAAATCAAAAACATTGCAATCACACAATTTTAATGCGAAGTTGAGATTATACCTCAAATTTGAAGAATACATTTAACCTCAAATTACCATTTTTTTTGTGTCTTCTTGCTGCTGCCAATGGGCCCCTTGTGCACTGGCCTACCGCTCCCTCCTCGCCCTCGACCAACACCCACTGGAGCCTGAGCCGGAGCTGCTCGATTCGCGACCACGGCCATCACCGAGCCCGGCTGCCGCGGCCATGCCCAGCCCGGCCGCCGCGCCATGCCCATCCCAATCCCATCCGCCTGGACCTCCTCCATGGAACTTGAACCGCTGCTGCCTGCTGCTAGTGCGGCTGCCCGCTGGCCGCTGCCGGAGGCCGCCGAGAGGCGAGTCGCCGCCGCCCACCCCCACCCGATCGGCCAAGAGCCCAAGACTTAGGGCTAGGGTTCGCGTGCGCCGTCGATGCCGAATTACCCGATCGATCATGGACTGGGACGGAACGCGTGCTGCCGCCGATGCCCGAATTGCCGATCGATCGTGGACTGGGGCGGGAACTTTGCTGCGGCCGCCGAGATGCCCGATCGATCGGCGATCGTGGACTCTTTGGATGGGACCTGGGAACGTGCTGCTGCGGCGAAGGCGGCCGATGCCGATCGATCGGCGACTCCTCACTCGTGGTAATTGACATGCATGGCTGGGATCGTGCGTGCGTTACGAGGGCAGTGCCGCGATGGGCTGGGCCTTGTCGTTGTGGACTATTTTTTTTTTTTTTTTTTTTTGGTGCCGGGGTTTAGCTGGGGCAGCTGCCCCAGCTTGCCCCAACGTGGAGCCGCCACTGTTCTTTACTCAGTCTAACGATATTTATTCCACATAATAAATATTAGCATTATTTTATACATATTTAGTCAAATGTAATATCCATTTGACGCCTCGGTAAATGAGATTTATTTATTTTTTTGGGCATAGGGAGTAGGTGCATGAACTATCCCTTGTGGCCATGCAGAATGGTGAGAACACACCAGGTAGCCTATTACTTTGGTGAAAGAGACCCGATCGTTCGGAAGGTGATAGTCGGCGTCAAACTTACCTTGTTGTTGATGCCCCTAACAATGTCACAAGGAATGGAGTTAATGTCACTCCTAGCAACGGCACCAAAATGATTCTTAGTGTGTCATAGTATTACTACCATGAGTGGAGTTAATGTCACTCATGATACAGAGGTTCACCACACATTTCGAAGCATCACCTTAATACTAGTTTGTCATTCATAGCAGCAATGCAATCCAAAAGGCACTCAAAGTTATTTCATCATTTGTCAATCACTCATCACAAGCAGACCAATCTCCTTATCAACCTGGTTCTCACATTCTCCCCTTAAGGTAACAATTCACTATCTCTCCCTTAAGGTGTCACTTTGGATTCACATTCTCCCCCCTTGATAGGTGTGTTTATAACATCCATGCATGTAGATAGAAATTGTTTGAAAGACAAGAACAAAAATAAATTCATCCAAGTGATAAAAATCCATGTAAAAGCTATCACATGGGATGAGATGCACCATAAGAGCCAAGAAGAGATACCAATAATTAGATAAATCACATCCAAGTTATAAAAACATTCAAAGGTAACGAATAAGGTAAGTTGGCATGAGAGGAATCACAACAGCCAAACCTCATTTAGCAAACTATACCCTTACTTTTGATGGCCTACAAGCACAAGTAGAAAGAACCATCAACAAAACAATACAAAAAGTGACATCGAGGATTTCATGTAGAATTGTTAGGATGACACCCCACTATCCATGGCATTGATTACCTTGGCTTGCATGTGCCTCCTCATCTTGGGTCAGCATCACATCCTCCATGATAGATAGGAGAGAGCTGTGCAAACCTCAGATTTTAATGTTAGTTATGCCCAAGCAAAGACCAATGGTGATTTTAGGTTTTCTCCTCTACATTTGATCAATGAAGAAATCAATTCGTGAATTTTAGATCTACCTTCTAGTTGTCTTGTTGGTGTGTGCCCTTCAAGCTGACCACCCATGTGCGGCGTGCAAGGCGTGGGCATTGTGCTTGTCAACAAATGAGGTTTGGCGGTGAGTACTTTTTGTGCTGAAAGGGACGGTTGAGCGCCTCTATGGGTTGATGGATCCGCTCCTAGGGAAGTAGGGAGCTACCACGTTGAGGCGTGGCTATGCGGAGATGGATGGTGGCGGGGCCAAGAGTGCTACCTAGCCACTAGGATTCCCGGTTCAACAGTTCTATGCCAAAGCATCATCGGGCATGGCGGTGGGGAATGAGTCGGCGCAATACATAAAAATTTCTAGGTGGACTGCTATGTGCTTGGATGGATATAAGCTCTAAGACCACATCTTTATATCCTTCCTTGCTTAATAGGAATAATGGTTTTGGTCAAAGAATGTCATGTAACATCTTGTTTAACTAGGTCTTCAAATTTGCCATCCTTTGTTCTGGATTTCTCGGTAGCTAAAGATGGAGAGCGAAGTTGGCTCTTTTCTAGAGTGTGAACAAGATACAAAGAAGTTGTGGGATGATGAAAAAATATAGAGAATGATTTTTATTCAAATTACTCTCAAATGCTAATTTAGATAGTGAGGTTCAGAAAGACTCTTGGAAATGCCTTAAGATAGTGAAAGTAGCAATTTTGAAGCTTAAATACATTATACATGTGTATATACCTACTAATAACTACTATTTTTTTTCTCTCTAAAAATGTCGTGTATGCTCGGAAATAGGCGGTAACATTGCTAGGTCTGCCCATTGGGGGAGAGTACTTGTATGCGATAGGATGGTTTTGTCTATGTTGAGCGAGTTAGCAAAGGAACCTAGTGTAGTTTTTAGCTGACCTAGTTCAACTCGTGCTCTCCTGGTCCCATCACTAATTCCTTGCAATACGTATCAATATTTGCCCAATGCGAAGGGCAGATAACTAACTATTGGATATATGGGTCAGGGGCACCCACACCGTCTACATATTAATTCAACTATTGTTCAACCATTGAGCAAGAAGCCATGACGGAGGAGGCCTGTGAAGGCCAACCAAATCCATCAACATGAGGATAAGGGCATATCAAGAATATCCAAGGCTGTCGTATCTAGACGAGAACATATGATCAATCTATACGTAATCCAGATAACAAACTAGAAAACCAATTTGCTAGCCAAGATAACCCTCGTTAAAACCCTACTTCCTCGGCCTATATAAGGGGGCGTTAGGGGTCTCGTGATCAGGGCCCAACTCATTCTCTTACACCCCATTTCTATGTAGCTAGGAGCAACAGCCCTTGTAACCGAACTTGCAAATATAACATCACCCGGATTAGGGCACCCCACCATATGCCTCAGAAAATATAAATCTTGAGTCTCATGTGCTACCATTTGATTTAAAAATATCTGAATTCCGTGAATAAATTTAAAATCAAAAATTAATACAAAAACGTTGATTAGCATGAGCCCGACGGTGAATGACAAACAAACCGGTAGAGTTACTACAACAAACACTATCGGTTTGAATTACAAACCATCAACAATGACAAAAACAGCACTGTCGGTTGCATTAACCAACCGACAGTATCAACTGTAATAACATTATCGGGTTAAAAGTCAACCGACAATGTTAATAGAATGATCACTGCCGGGTCCACAATAAACCGATATTGTTGTCTCTTCGCTACACCGACGGCACAATCTAACCCAATAGTGTTATTTCCCTCACTTACGTCGATTCTTTGTACGCGACGGTGTTTCTGAATATCAACGCTACCGTTTGACTTAGGATCGACATTGCTTGGATCGAAATGCTGCGGTCGAAGAAGCACCCGGCGATGTTCGATCACGAGGGCACCGCCGGTTGGATAGTGAGCGGCAGTCTCTCCTCAAATCACCGCCGGTGTTTTGATCCGTAGTGACTCGAACCCCACACCACTACCGCTTTTGTTCTGCTGGTTCATTTTCCGTCCGTGAAGGGGATATTGAGTCCGTCGGTGATGTACGAATATGTAGTAGTGAGGTATCACTGGAGCTAAATATTTTGATGTAATGGAAGTTTAATATTCAACTCAGGTCGTTTCATACATCAACATAGACATAACACAATTTTATGAACACGCCTGATGCCCATGAAATTAGAATGAATATACTTTTTTTATTTACTCACATAACAAATGAACGTAAACATAAA
This sequence comes from Hyparrhenia diplandra, assembly GCA_015847255.1. Lineage (NCBI taxonomy): Eukaryota > Viridiplantae > Streptophyta > Magnoliopsida > Poales > Poaceae > Hyparrhenia > Hyparrhenia diplandra. The sequence continues at coordinate 276,894 of JADLZK010011221.1, forward strand.
GAATAAAAAATGGAATCCGCCAATCTACGTAAAATGAATGTAAATTTCTTCCAAACTGAATCGTTTCACAAATGTCCTCCCGGTGTCTCCTTGTCAATCGAGCTCCTCATATGTCCACATCACTAATATGAGGCTTGAAACGGGCCCCTAATAATGCTTATCGGGCTTAGGACGGAAGATGCTGATGTGCCTGTTGTTCGCCTTCTGAAGCGGCCTCGTGTTGTTCTCCATATCCTGGATCAAGTGAAATCACGCAAGGTCAGGCAAAGAAAAACCAAAACAAGCGTACATACTATGTTCATATTGCTTTTGATTCTAGCCATGTTTGAGTTCGTTTGAACGACAGGGACGTGCAGTGGCAGTGACATATTTATTTTCCATTCCAGTAGAAAAACAGAACCAAAGTACAAGCAATATTATGCGTGTGTAAATTAAAAAGCAGTTGGCGAGAGGCGAGAGCGATCGACTTACGTCATGCACGGCTTCCCTAAGAAGCTCCAGCTGGTACTTGGACACGCTGCGAACCTGCAGAAAAGAGCAAATGACTAGTGAGGCATGTAAATGAAGTGAACAAACAAGGTCAATGCATGCAAAGCGTACCCTCTTGACGATGGTCCAGATGACCCCCTCGGTGCAGGGCGGCGCCGTGAGCGAGCCCATGTAGCGGTAGTAGACGCTGGCCCTGCCTCGCGCGCGCCGCGGGTCGACCAAGCCGACGCGCTCCTCCCGGTCTCGCACATCGGCGATCCGGCGGATGAAGGGCTCTAGCTGGCGGAGGAACGCATCGTCGTGGCGGCCAACCTCGTAGAGGATGCCGATCACTGCCGTCTCGTTCGCCAAGCTCTGGTGCACCAGGTGCAGCTCCAGGTCGTGCCTGTGGCCGTCGACGGTGTGCTCGGCGGGGGAGTGCCAGTGCAGCTGCTTCAGGTAGTACGTTGTGCCGTTGATCACCAGGCTCCCGGCGTCGCCCTCGAACCTCACCTGCAATCAATCAACCGGTTAGAGATGACGTGCATAGAGAATGAATCGAACGTACTACCGCAATGCGAGCAGTCACGTACCATGATGTCGTGGCCGCGGTTGACGATGGAGGCCTCGGCGGAGTGGTATGAGTGGTCGAGGTAGCCGAGGGAGCGCACCAGCGAGACGCGTTCGTGGGAGAGGTCGATGGGCGACTGCATTTTTCCGGTGCCGCACGCTGCCCACTCCTTCTTGATATGACCCCAGTGCTCCGGCCCGTGCTCGTCGCCGGAGATGTAGCTGAACTCCTCCTCATGCTCGGTTTCTTCATGCGCTCTTGCAGCCGGCAAGGCGGCGGAGAGCAGGAGGGCGGCAGCGAGGAGCGCCGCGACGGCGAGCCGGAGGTGGCAGCGAGCTGGAGACATGGCTGCTGTGCTTTGTGGTGGGGCGTCTAGTTTATCTCAGGTCGTTGTGCTAGGGTGATGTGGTACAGGGTCGCGGCATGAGGTGCTTATATAAGTAGTAACTAGGACTAGGAGGGTCATCAGTCCAAGGAATGAGGCCGGAGTCAGAACGGACCACGTCAACACATGTAGCCTCGTGGCTGCCACGGCGCCGGCCTGATCCTATCGACCGGTCCGAGGGATTAAAGAAAGAAACCCACCTGCCGTGGGCTAGGACGAGAGCACGTACGTCCGCAATATGCCAATATATCTCACATCGTTGCAGTTGCAGTTTGCAGAGTAAACAATGGCCTGATGGCGGCGGCTATACATTTCTCAGCATCATCGTTGCAGAGTACGGGTTCGTGGAGGCAGCAAACTGGGTAACTTGTCCAGCTTGAACCGCTGCTCGTGCTCGATCGGTCCATCCGTACGCATATATATATGCCTTGTCCTTGAACTGATATTCTTCATCTTTCTTTTATCCGTTTGCGTGTGTACCATTGTAATATACACATTTATAAACTATCTGCTGGTTGATTTGGTTATATGTTGAAGATTTGGTGTTTTTAAAAAGTTCTCTTTTGCAGGTGGTATACATTCAGGTATCTGCCATATATATTGCTGGCACAAATATGGCAGTGTTTTTTTTCCCTTCTCCTAGGCACATGGATGGTGGTGATCACTAGTGCACAAATGTTGTTTTGTCCCGGTTCTCCATAGTGTAAATTGAACCGGGATTACGCATCCGGGACTAAAAAACGAGTGGTAAAAATACGAACCGGGATTAATAATAACCTTTAGTCCCAGTTCTTAGCACCAACCGGGATGCCCCTGAGGCACAGGCCCAGGCCCGGACCAGCAAATTTAGCACTACTACAGAATTGTCCATCACCGCTGCCGGGCTCCAACCCCCTTCTTTGCCGAAAACTGAACCGGCGGAACCATAGCGGTAGTGATGTGGGGTTTGAAACACTACGGGTCAAAACACGGCGGTGATGCGAGGAGAGACTGCCGGTTTGATATCGAACCGGCAGCGCACTATCACCGAACTTCTGTCGGGTGTTCCACGACCGGCAGCATTTTTGATCCAAGCAATGCAGGTTCGAAGTCAGCCGGGAGAGTTGATATTGGGAGAACCTTTCGGGCTTTAACGAACCGACAAAAGCGTGGGGATAACACAATCGAAGTTAGGCGGAGCCGGCAGTGTATCGAAGAGCTAACAATGGCGGCTTACTTTTGAACCCGTCGGTGAACTTTACGTGAACACCGCCGGTGATCTCAACCCGGACGGCGTTATTAGAGTGAAGACTATCGGTTGGTTAGTGCAGCCGACGGTGATGTTCTGTCATCGATGACGGTTTGTAATTCAAGCCGATAGTGTTTGGTGTAGTTACACTACCGGTTTGTATGTCATTCACCTTTGTCGGGCCCATGCCACCCGGCGTTTTTGTTTAAAATTTTTATAATTTATGAATTTTTTTCCTGAAAATCAGCTATTTTTAAACCCATAAAAGCATCATAGATACATTGCAAAAAATACCAAACCTTGTCCGAAAAATCTCAAACATCGTGCTTCCTTCACACGTGGCATGTGCACATCTAAGAAAAAGTTTGAAGCCGAGACCACACCGGAACGAAGATGACCCAAAGCATAGCTTATGGATGTAATTGTCATTCATGCTTCCGATGATAGGGGTCATGTACCTTTGTGAAGCATGTGTACTCCCCACAATGTAGAAATGTCTTGAATTTTTTACAACCTTGTACACCCAAATTATGCCTCCACACAAGATCTTAGGTCTTTTCGATCCATATTTTTATTATTAGATTTTCCTACGTGATAAACGTGATAGAAGGAGGTTAATTAAAGCTTGAAAACTTATGAATTTTGCACCAACCTACACACTTGAATTGCCTCCTAGGACACAAGAGACCATGTGGGAAATTTTGGCACCACTGCTCTGTTAGTGGGTAACCCTTGATTCAACTGTAATTACTTCGGGGTCGTCGGCGTAGAAATTCAATTTAATTAAAAAATACCAAACCTTGTCCGAAAAATCTCAAACATCGTGCTTCCTTCACACGTGTCATGTGCACGTCTAAAAAAAAGTTTGAGGCCGAGACCACACCGGAACGAAGATGACCTAGCATAGCTTATGGATGTAATTGTCATTCATGCTTCCGATGATAGGGGTCATGTACCTTTGTGAAGCATGTGTACTCCCACAATGTAGAAATGTCTTGAATTTTTTTTACAACCTTGTACACCCAAATTATGCCTCCACACAAGATCTTAGGTCTTTCTGATCCATATTTTTATTATTAGATTTTCCTACGTGATAAACGTGATAGAAGGAGGTTAATTAAAGCTTGAAAACTTATGAATTTTGCACCAACCTACACCTTTGAATTGCCTCCTAGGACACAAGAGACCATGTGGGAAATTTTGGCACCACCACGGCTCGTTAGTGGGTAACCCCAGTTCAACCTGTAATTACTCGGGGTCGTCGGCGTAGAAATTCAATTTAATTAAAAATACCAAACCTTGTCAGAAAAATCTCAAACATCGTGCTTCCTTCACACGTGTCATGTGCACGTCTAAAAAAAAGTTTGAGGCGAGACCACACGGAAAGCGAAGATGACCTAGCATAGCTTATGGATGTAATTGTCATTCATGCTTCCGATGATAGGGGTCATGTACCTTTGTGAAGCATGTGTACTCCCACAATGTAGAAATGTCTTGAATTTTTTTTTACAACCTTGTACACCCAAATTATGCCCCCCACACAAGATCTTAGGTCTTTTTCGATCTATATTTTTATTATTAGATTTTCCTACGTGATAAACGCGATAGAAGGCTGATCACTATCGGGTTTTTCGTATTTGCAAACCGGTAGTGTTGTCTCTTTTCTTTGCCGGGGCTCTTTTAAAACCCGGCGGTGATATATTTCAAAACCGGCGGTTATCTTTCCTTTGCCGTGAGATTACTTGGACCTTTCTTTTTTTCGAGTTGTGCGTTTCAATGATGTTTACCAACTTTTCGGTTAGTACATAGAGCATTTATATATTTATGTTTCGTCCATGAAAGATAAGAAGGGCGTCGAAAAAAAAATAAGAACTGCCCGTATTATGATATACAAATGCAAACATCCATTGGAGGAACACATTATATATAGAGAGAGAGAGAGGAGCAAACCGATTACAATATCCGATTACATATATGATAACAAAGACCTTGAAAAAAAATTATATATATGATAACAAAGACCTTTCCGCGAATAGATCAATGTTCTCATCAAAGTGTACAAACACATTTAAAATAAAAAACGCCGAAGGTAATGTGATTCTTGCCGATGAAATTCCGATGGGATTTTGAAAGCCCATCGGTTCCGTTGAGGTCCCATCGGTGCTCTGTGAGGTTTCTTGTGCTCGATCTTACAAGGAGGGCATAACTCGGATTTACATTGAATCCACGGCAAGGATGCCTTACGAGATAATTATCTTTACAATGGCCATCTTTGTGGTTTGCGTCCAATGGCGGCATGCATAGGCATTTGCAAGAGAAGATCATGTTAATTTATGAAAATCGCTTTGATCACCAAAGGAGATTTTCATTGAAGCAATTTTCATAAATCGATATGATCTTATCAGGAGAATGCCATGTCTCTTATATGGACATGTAAATCTAGCTGCCCGACCTCTCAAGCACCACGTAACCGGATGGCTCGTGAATCTCACAATTTGTTCTAACCCGGTATTTGCTCAATCTTGATAAGACTCTTGTAGCACCTCTTGTGTGTGAACCATTTTGGTGGCCTAAGATGCATAAGAACGATATGCATGCGTGAGGGCTTTCTCCCATAGAGAGGCCATAGATATGTATATGGAGAGTAGCAAAAAGATCGAGGAAGAAGAACAGGGCAACTGAATCAAGAGTATCAAGAAAGAGGGCGAAGAGAACTGAATTGCAAACCTAAGGGCCGCACTAGCCGTTTTATAGGCGGATGTCGTGGTACGGACTGATCATCCTTTGCGGTTTCAACCCTAAACCCCGGCAGTGATATGGAAGTTCCGCCGGATAATTGGCACCGGCACAAACCAAGCACCGTGGCCGCGGTAGTGGAAAACGAGGCAACAAAGGTGCTCCTTCTGCAATGGTGCAGGGTCGGGGCCGTCGGATGCATCGTTTCGCCCGTTGACAATGCAAAATACCGCGGTTCTTAGTTTTAACCCGGCGGTGATACTCCATAACACTTGCCGCGTTGTGGTACACCGGCGATGATATATGTGATCACCGCCGGTGCTAAAAGTGCACCCGGCGGTGTTATCTTGACCTTGATATAACCCGTCCGACGCGGCGGCGGGGGTGCTCAGCCTTTTCTCATGGGAAGCGAGAGACACCGTCGGTTTAATTAAAAAGCGGAACCGGTAGTGAAGACTAGAGCAACACGATTCTCAAGGGCCGCGGCCGTCGTGATGTATCCGCGAGCCATGACCTACTCGGCGACCTATATACGTACTACTAAAATGAAAATTTATAATACGGAGTGCACGGGGGTTAGTTGAAATCTCAATGCATGAACGCCGAGATAAAATTAATGATTTCAATAAATCGATTTTTCGGATATAACTATTTGTTTCACCGATTTGTTAATCCTTTGCCGGTTCATGTGTGGGCTCGGCGGTGATCAATGAAGGTGGAGACTCTATTGTCGTCCCGGCGCCATTGGAAACGCAGCCCGAGAATTCGGAAATAAAACCGTGCGACGGCGTGGGAAACACTTCGGCCGCCAGAGAGATCGTGCGAATTCCAACCGCGATCGTGGGAATTCCAAGCGGTTGCTTTGACGCGCGTTCGATCGTGGGGAAGTGGAGCAGCCGGCTAACTCTCTATTTAATTTAGCACACCCTCGATCATGGCATTCATCCATTCTAGTTCTCGATCATCGGCCACATTCTCTTTGCATTCTTGGCGCCATGGGCCTCGGGCTCGGGATCCAACAAAGCGCACCGGGGAGGAGATGGAGGCGGAGGAGGACAAGGGCAAGGAACGGTGGTGGAGGCGCCGCGGCCGACGCCCCCGGCTCCGACTCGGCTCGACTCCGACTCACGTCCCCAAAGCGGGACCGCCGCATGGACCTTCGGCCACCCGGCTAGAGGCGGCGGCGTCGATGACCTTGCCGGGTCGCCGCCAAGATGCGTGAAGTGATCGAGAGGGATTTTACCCTCGATCGTCTCCGCCCCGCGCCGGGATCTTTGAAGAATTTGGCGGACGGCCATGGTCTTCTTCCGAGGGTGGATCCACCCGGAAGAGAAGATGAACCACTACGCCCCCCAAGGTGGAGCGGTGGCCGGGATCGTCCTCAAGGCCTTGGCCAAGAAGGACGACGCCGGTGAGAGGAGGGAGGAGGAGGAGGGCGAGGACTAGGCGGCGGCCTTCCTTTTTTTTTGTTTTTATCATTTTTATTATATGTTCTTTTTTTTTTGTTTTTATATATTAATAAAATGAAAATTATATATATTATTCTTTGTGTGTTGCTCCCTTTGTCCCCTCGAATCTGTTTTAGTTTGCAATTTAAAGAGCGATTAAAATTAAATTTTGATTTGAATCTTAACTTGTTCTTTGGAAAATAATTAAGCGTCGGTTGTGCTTTGGAAAATCTGATCGGCGTTGAGTGCCGAGGAGGCGGCCATTGGGGCTAGCTGTCGCGGTTACGTTTTTCCGAGGAACCGTGTTTTGGAAATGCCACATTTATACCCCCGTCCCGGTGCCCCCCCTCTCCGTTATCCAACACTAACTTCTCTTTCGTGCCCCTCTCACGGAAAGCCGGACTCGCCGCCCACGATCGTCGACATGGCGCCACCCGGGGGGGAGATGAAGTTATTTGTGGACCTCCTCGCGCGCCCGCCCTCACCAAGGCTGAACGGCTCCTCGGCCCGGAATGGCGTTGGCACGCCAAAGGTGAATCTGCCCCTCGAGGAGAGGGGCCAACTTCTCGCCCTCGGATCGACTCTGCGGCGATACCCTCGCCGAGGGATTCGACAAACCGGAGGAGGAGGCCGGGGAAAGGCGTGACGCCCGGGGAAGCCGGCCGCCAGCGGCCAAGAAGGCCAAGAAGGCGGCCTAGGTTCTCTTCTTTTATTTGTTTATGTTAATTTACATTTATGCGATCTGTGTGGATGTGTAAGATACAATGATATGTGTGGTTAATTTGCTAATGGTTCAGTTGTTGATTAATCTGTTGCATGGCAATCTCTTTATCTTTTCGTTAATTTGGGTTCTACTGTTTCCTTGAGTAACTAAACTATTTATTATGATGCATGTCAATCTTAATTTTCTATCATTTGTGTTCAACTGTTCCCTTGTGAAACCGCGGCCGAGTCCTATTTATCACGTACATAACCCCCTGTCTCCGATCCGCTCTCAACACTCCGCTCTCCAAACAACACTCCCCTCTCTACCCTGTTTTCCACGATAAGCCGGCCGGGTCGGTGGCGCCGCCAACGATCGACATGGCTGCCGACCGGGCGGAGAAGTCCATCTGCATCGCCTCGGCGCCGCCCGCAACAAGCTCAACGGCTGGCCGACCAACTTGGCACGCCAGCGGTGAATCACCACTTGGAGGAGAAGTCCATCATCGCTCTCGGATCGAGTACTTGGCCGATAACCTCGCCGAGGGGATACCGCGGCCAAACTGGAGGAGATGGCGGCCAAGAAGGCGGGGAAGAAGGCCAAGAAGGCGGCTTAATTAGGCCGGGCGCTTTCTTTTTATGTTAATTTATTGTATCGGTTGTTTCTATGACAGTTTAATTTGGTTTGTGTCGTTTGTTAATGGATCGGTCGTTTGTTAACTCGATGCGTGTTAATCTTCAGTTTCGATTTTTTTGTTTTACTGTTCCTTTGCTTCCCCTCCCAAATCGCTATCGGTTCCAATCAACCCGGTTGTGTCAATCGTCGAATCGCTATCGGTTCTAATTCAAACCCGCTAGTGATACGTGTCCATCAAGACCACTGCCGGGAATGATTCAAACGGTAGAGATATAAATCTTCACTGCCGGTATTGGTCGAGTCCGTGGAGATTCTCGGTTTTGTCCAGCGCTGGGACGGTTCATCACTGCGGGCGCGGTTCATCGCTACCGGTGGACTAAATTTCGGCGGTGATACGGCGGTAGTGATGAGCGAATCTGTAGTAGTGTTGTCGGTTGGTGTTACCAATCCGGACTAAATTTCTCTCTGTTTTTTCTTCTTCTGTTTCTTTTAATTTCATGATTTATTTTCCTTTTTTAATTTGGTTTTCGAATACGATTCTACACTGCAAATAAAATGGCGTTTAGGGAAGTTTTGGTTCGATCCATGTACACAAATAAGCAAATAAAAGTATGAAACTAAAGTACAACATTCAATAGAAGCAAGGAACTGACGTGCAGCCCCATATATTATTTGTTCCCCATATTATATGTGGCACAAAAAAATTAATACATACAATTTGTGCCCCATATATATTGCATTGTATATACAAGCTTTGTTTACAATGAGTGCCATCCACAAAATTCATGACACAATTTTTTGTTTAGATTACAAGTTCCAATGGGAGTAAAATACAAATCAAAACAAGATGCCTCTTAGAATGCGTGCAGCCCTCCTTTCACATACCACCTAAATCTCTGAAGTTATCCTGGGCAATCAAAGTACAAAAATGTGTTAAACACCATGTCAAAAATAATGTTACAAAGTATCTGAGAGGCAAGGAAGCCTCATTATTTCCAGGAGAGTGAAATGGCGAAGCAAATTGGATCATTATTTCTGGAATAGTGAAAAATGGTGAAGTGAATATTGTTGAACCTACAAAAAAATATATGAAAAGGGAGAGATACGAATTACAATACTACAAGTGCCATTCCAACCTATACATTATTCGTGGAGGTTTGTGTACTCTTGCAGATTTCTGTACATTATCTCCCAGAATTGAAGAGGGTAGCGTTTTTTTAATGTACCGGCTATTCTCAGGATGCTCAGATCTCAGATATTCAGAGATATTGAACCAAACTCTGCTGACACTTAACTATTCAGTATGTTCTACAAAAGGGAAGGGAGAATTAACTGATATACATGCTAGCAGTTACGATAGTGGTAATTGAAGTAATATTGAGAAAAGGATATTGACTGCAGTAGGATGAATCGGGTATAAAGAAAAGAAATATTACATATTAGTTTGATGGTCGTCTTGTCGCTGGCCGCGAGGCACCGGGGCAGGCCTACAAGAAGAGAAAATCAATAATTGCATACATTTTTTTTTTAGATAATGGATTTAAAAATCCGGCTTTATCTATCAAAAGATAGAATCAGACCAATTATTACATATTGTCTCAAAAAAACAAAAGTTATCGGCTGCAACAATTGTGCAGAACAAGAATGAAATAACGATTATCCTAAACATGACCGATATGTCTTGCGGATGACCAACCACTAGAACAGAAAAATTGTAACGCCGATGTCTCAAGGTGTCGTCGCATATATCAGTTTTTCCCGCTGATCGTCATGCCATTTGTAGACTTGCCTGGCGTAACTAATACGTTCCCCGAACAGTACCTGCAAGAAATATTTCGGTCTGCATTTATCAAAAACCACTTCATTTCTTGTCAACCAAATTGCCCAATAAAGTGCGGCAGCTGCAGTTAATAACAATGAATTATACTTTTTATTTGTAATTTTTGACCACCATATGAATAAATCATGCATACTAGTGGGAGGAGTTAAACCAAAAAGTATATGTATAAGCGCCATAAGAATTTGGCATAATAACACTAAAAAAAGATGTTGAATTGTCTCCGGAAAGTAACAAACCGAACAATTTTTGTCACCATTCCATTTACGTCTTCCTAAATTATCTTTAGTTAGAATCACACCTTTTTTTAGGTACCAGAGGAAAATTTTAATTTTCATAGGTACCTTAATTTGCCAAATATCTTTTGACACTCGACACCATTGTTAATTAACTTAAAGATACATAGACTTGATTTGTAAAAATTCGGATGCATTTAGGCCCCAAGAGAAAATATCCCTCTGTTCACTTAAATTTAAATCTTGCAGGGATTCAACAATTCTATACCAAGCATTAAGGTTTGCTCCCACTAAATTCCGTCTAAAGAAAATATTTGCGGGATTGAACTAAGTACTTGTGCAACAGAATCATTTTTTTCTCCTAACAATGTTAAAAAGCGAAGGGAATTTATCTTTTAAAGGCTTATTACCCAACCAAGTATCATACCAAAACCTGGTTTGAGTCCCATCTTTAACCTTAAATGAGCCAAGATCTAAAAAACAATCCTTGATGTTCATCAAGCTTTTTCCAAAATACGAATCTGTTGGCTTTTTGTAACAACTCCCCCAAAGTCTTGTCTTTTATATATTTATTTCTGATTAATTCTTGCCACGAGACCATCCTCATTTAGTAGTTTGTAAAGCCACTTACTTAATAAGCATTTATTTTGTATACAGAGATTTTTGAATGCCCAAACCTCCTTGATCTTTGGGTTGACATAAAATTTCTCATTTTGCTAGTCTATATTTCTTTTTATGCTCATCATTTTGCCAGTAAAAACGCGATCTAAAGCAATCAATTTTTTCAAGAACACCTTTCGGTAGTTCAAAAAAGACATCATAAACATCGGTAAGTTGGACAATACCGAATTTATAAGCACCGGTCGCCCTCCCACCGACAACAATTTTCCTTTCCATCCACTTAGTTTCTTTTCAATCCTTTCTTCAATAATTTTACAATCTTTATTATTTAGCTTCTGAAGTGCATAGGTATGCCTAGGTAACGAAAAGGAAATTTCCCAACAACACAACCAAACAACTGAATAAAACTCTTCTGTTCTTTTGCTTTACCAAAGCAAAATATCTCACTTTTTATGAAAGTTTATCTTTAAGCGATAATTGTTCGAAAGTGCTTAGTAAAAGTTTCATATTCTGACCTTTGAACATCATGGCTCATAAAGATAAGCGTGTCATCCCATATTGTAATATGGACAAGCCATCCCTGGATTAAGTTTGGGATAATTCCCTCAACCTTTTTTGCATCCTTTGCTCTTGCTATCACAGAGCCAACATATCGACCACTATATTAAATAGTATGGGCGACATGGGATCTCCTTGCCTCAAGCCTTTTTTTGTTTGGAAATAATTACCTAATGAGTCATTTACTTTAATATTAACATTTCCTCCTTCGGTAAAACTTTGTATCCATTTACACCATTTTTGTGAGAACCCTTTCATCCTTAAAGTTTGTTGTAAAAGTTCCATTTCACCTTATCATAAGCTTTTTCAAAGTCTATCTTAAAAATTACCCCATCTTTCTTTTTTGGTATGAAGTTCATGTATTGTCTCATGAAGTATCTTTGCTCCTTCCATAATATTCCTACGGCAAAAAAATTGTTTGTGTGGGCTTAATTATCCTCGTAAGGCTACGGTAGTTAATCTATTTGTTGCCACCTTAGTGAATAATTTGAAAGACACATTCAAGAAACAGATGGGTCTGTATTCTTTGAATTACTTTCGCATCATTCTTCTTAGGTAAAAAGTATAATGGTTCCAAAATTAAGGCGATTTAAATGCGGATCTCCTTGATGGAAGTCCGTGAAAACGCGAGCCATCGGATCATTCTTTATAACATTCCAAAAGACGATAAAGTTCGCGGGGAAAACCATCGGGCCTGGTGCCTTATTATGTTCCATCGAAAGAGGCGCAGCTCTAACCTCATCAACAGAGAAGGGTTCTGTTAGGAGGTCATTCTCAGGTGAGAGACTGTGGAATATCGGCAACATTTGCCTCCTCAACATAAAATGCGAGGCTTCAGGGGGGACCAAAGAGGTCCTTATAATACTTGGTAATATGCTCTTTTTAATTGAGCATCACCATTTATTATATTATTCTCGTCCTCAAAATTTGGAAAATACGAGTTTGGCGATGTCTACCGTTAGCAAGCAAGTGATAATACCGCGCATTTGCATCCCCTTCTAACAAATGTTTTGCTTTTGATCTTTGGTACCACTTAATTTCTTCCTTCCTTAATAGCTCGGCTAACCTTTCATTTAACACATGTTTTAGATCTAGTTCCGACTGGTTTTGGTGAAATTGCTTCAGCTTTTTTTATCTAGTTCATCTAGTTTGTTCAACAATTTGTTTTCTCTTTTGTACACGCCAGCGACATTCTTTTGCCCAACCACGGAGATGTTGGCGAAGCCTTCTAATCTTAGCCGGCCTCGATAGGAGTGCCAGTTACAATGGTATTTTGCCATACTTGACTCACCATCTCACAAAATCCATCTCGAAGTAACCAACCAAGTTCAAATTTGAACTGATATTGACTATTTGGAGATGAATTATTTGTAGAGAATAGTAAAGGTGTGTGGTCAGAAATTTCTCTATTTAACGGATGTACGATAACGTGAGGGGAAATTGTTTTCAAAGTCAGCATACAAGCGAGGACCCTGTCTAACTTTTCAAAAGTTTGATTAGGAAGATTATTAGCCCAAGTGAACTTTCTACCCGACATTTACGTCTCTCTCAAATTAAGAGTATCAATCACGGCATTAAACATAAATGGCCATCTGTCACTATAATTATCATTATTTTTTTTCATCCGGTCTACGAATAATATTAAAGTCACCACCTATAATCATAGGTGCGGCTTCTTTGGAACAAACTCGAACAAACTCGGATAAAAATTGTGCTTTGTGTTCAACTTGGGCGGGACCATAGATAGAAATTAAATTAAATTTAAAGTCATCTTCTTTATGTCTTAACTTTGAAAGCGAACAAAAAGTCTCCTTCCTCAATCTCACCAATGTCAAAGAACAACAAATGAACCCTAGAATTATACCACGGATCTACCCCGTGGAGCCTTACAATGCCACGAGAAAATCTCTACCCAAAGACGGATATTATTCAAAGTGGATTGTGGAAAATCAGCTCTACCGGTTTCCGACAAGGCAATGAAATCTAGGTTTTTTTCTTTTTGTTAAATCCGATAAAAATCTATACTTTTTAACATCTTGAAACCATTACAATTCGAGAAAATTCCTTTCATTTCTTCAAATTGTTTTTTATTTATTTTCTTTTTTCTTTTCCCTCTACCTTTACCGGATAAGGATGATACAGGAGTTTGTAGACACTTAGGATCGCAACCCCCATCACCTAGACTCTCATTAAGCTCTGAACAAATTAAATTTAAAGCCTCTAAATCCAAAACATCCTCCCCGAATAAGTTTGTATCTACATCATCATTGTCTAAATTTTTTGAAGAGGTGAAGCAAGACTTTCATCTAACCGATTAAATTCAATTTTTCTTAAAATTCTAGAGAATTATGAATAGCAAACACTATCATCTCCTAAGGCAATACCTAAAACCTTTGCGAGAATTAAATAAAGAATCATCATCTCTAGAAATAAAAGACATTTGTTTCAAATTATTACCTTTGAGAGTCGTGTTCTCGGATTCCGCGCATCTTTAACTTAGCGCCTTCTCCACGTAATTCTCGATCAATGCTTGCTTTGCTGCCCTCTTGCTTGTCTTCTCGGATGTCACTATCCCACGGAATGTTCTTTTAATTTATTGATTATTATTCTGAGTCATTTATAGGACCCTTCAAAGCGGGGAGTCCACGGCCATTGCCACCGGGCACCAACTCAACCACAGGCCTTTTGGCCGCCTGTATGGTTGCTCCCACCTGCACATCCTTAGGATCAATATCCATCTGCTGTTCACCTTCTGTGTTTCCTTTTGGTTCAGAACTTGGATTAATATCTTTCTCCTTTTCCTTCTCTACCTCTCCATCTTTAGGCTTTTCCTGCTCTTTTTCCTTCTCACCATCTTTAGGGTCCTCATCCATGGTAGAATCCAAATCCAACAGAATTGGTTCACCATCTAAGTTCCCCTTTTCCACCCCAAACTGTAAACTGTATACATAATCCCCAATAACCACATCCACAAACGGTGGAATGAGGTTAGGATCAAGCACAGCAACCTTCATTCTCGCTCTACCATACTTCTTTAAAAATTTAGTGTCAACACATTTGGGAACACCCAGGATTGAAGCAACTGCCCAAATAATAGGAAATTCTTTTAATTCCCTAGGTAGTCCCACAAACTGCACCCACTTCTTATCTATCTCATATTTAAAAACTTCATTATCTTTGCCCTTCTCAAACTTTATCAGTCCTGGAGTAGTTTTTGTTTTCATTTCACCCCAGTTGACCACTGTTTGTAACCAATCAGCAGAAGGAAAATTAGTGACAAAGGTGTTGTCTTTCACCTCAATATCCCAAGTGACCTTCCCTGGTAGTAACATGTCTAGTTCCACTGCTAAAATTTCAGCAGTAATAGAACCTTCTAAGACACGCACCACCGCTGATGTTTCATCTGTCTTGTCATTAATATTCTCAGAAGACACAGGAATATAATAAAATCCCAACCCTTCCACAGCATAGCCATACGGAAGAGTCGAAACTTTTGTTTTCTTCATATTTGGGCAAACTTTTGTGACATGGTCACCACAACATAGATCACAAAACAGAATTGATGTGCAATCATGCATGGTATGGCCTTTACTTAGACATCTATAACAGAAAGGTTTGCCCTTTTTCTTTGAACCTTTTGATGACTCAGGAAAATCAAACGAAAGTGCATTCACTGGTGGGACATTAACAGCAGGCTGCTTACCAACTGCAATATTGATGTCCTCCTTCCCTTGCCACCAGCTTGACTTGAGATCGCCTTCTGTTGCTGCTGTTCAAGACCGGCCACATGCGATGATTGCAGCAGCGAGCCAAGTCCAGCAACCTGGCCACCAGATTGAGCACCATCACCCGCTGCCTTCACCACCGAATGCTGAATAGCTGCACCGTGACCAACCATCACCGCCACAGCCGAATTCTGTTGCTGCTGTGCCACCGCCGCTTGGGGTTGCTGCGGCACCACTACCGCAAGCGGCTGCTGAGACGCGACCTCCGCCTGCGGCTGCTGCGCCACAGCCGCCTGCGATGGCTGCATCACCGCCGCCGCCGGCTGCGGTTGCTGCATCGCCGCCGCCGCCGCCGCCGCCTGCGGTTGCTGCGGCGCCATCATCACCTGCGGCTGGCCCGTGTAGAAGTTCGTTGGTGGAGGAACTCGGTTGTAGCGATGACCACCAAAGCCCCCACCACGTCCACGACCTCCACCGTAGCCCCCAAAACCACCTCCACCGAAGCCACCATTTGTTCGACGACCTCGATGCGCGCCATGGTAGTTCATGGCTCCGTAGCCACCATAACCACTGTGGCCTCCTGCATTGAAGCCACGACCACGGCCGCGAGGGAAACCATACCCCCGGCCCTGACCTCCAAAACCCGTATCAACACCTGGTTCAAAACCAGGCGTGAAGCCATGATTGAACCCTGGGTTGAATCCGGGGTTAAAGCTGGTTCGTCCTCTCCCTCCTCCACGACCACCAAAGCCACCAAAGTTGCCACCGTTCACCCCGCCTTGCGCCTCCATTTTTCTTCCCTCGCGAACGACCTCAGCGAAGGTACGTCGAGGTTGCGATGAAGACACTGGCGGCGGCTGCTTAGGGTAGACGATAGTTTTACGTCGCTGTTTCTGTTTGGTACCAGTTCGCGTGAATAAGGCGCACAGCCCCTTGGTGGGCCTGAAGAGCTTTCCTGGGCCGAGAAGGATACGATGTGGTATAGAGGTTGTGATTTGTGTAATCCGATCGCATTGTCAGACTTAGAAGCCGTCATGGACTCAACCATACCGTGCATAGGGCTCACATCCAAAGACGTAGGAACCACGTCGGTCAAAGGAGGAAAATCCGGATCAGACTTCTTTGCAACCGGTAATTTAATTTGTTTTGAAAAATCCACTTTCCTATCCTGATCCACTTTCACCGGTGATGTTTGAGTATCGCAAACAACCGCGTCGGTCATACTCGCCTCTACTGCAAACTCCGGAGAAAAAGGATCGGGACAACTGGAATTCAAAATTTTAAAATTTTTTGAACTAGACATGGCAGCCGAGGTAGAGGGGGACATCGACGTCAACCTCACCGGCGTCCGGCCAACAACTGAAGCCGCTGGTTCCTGTGATCTAGAGAAATGGCCTCGCCGGGGACTTTTTCGGATGGAAGCCGCGTTAATGCAATTGCCCAAAGTTCTCGGAGGAGATACTCGATGCGATGGCAGTGGACCTTGCCACGGAACCCCGACGTTAACCTTCCTCCGAACCATCGTTTCCACAATTGTCTTGGACAGTCGGAGATCAATCGAACTTGGATCCTTACCTTGCAAGGCTTTTTCGGCCGTGATGAGTTGCTCCATGATGAAACCCGCTTGCTTTTGCCTCAGCGATGAACTCCGGCGTCGTTAGATCGTTGTCGTCATCAGAAGAATCTTCATCGCCTGGCCTTGCCCAGAACTTGTAATGGATCGCATCCTCTTGAGCACGAACTGCATGTACTGGCTTTGGTCGACGACTTATATCAGCCACCAAAGACGCCGCCCGACGCAGTTCTTGACGTCCTTCCTGCATCGTCGATCATCGTCTTCCTCTCCTCGGCATCATCCACCTCTTGATCTGTAGTAGACGGACGAAGTGCACCTAGCGTCTCCGGAGCTAGGGTTACACGCCGTCTCCGTCGTTGTGTCCTGGCTACTGTAACCGCGTTGTTGGACGCACTACAGTCGCCCGGACGTCCCTCCGAACGGCACTGGGAGACGACAGCCGCCCTACCGTCGAAGAGGTCGACGGCCTGCCGCACGGAATGGAATGGCGACGATGTGTCCACCTCGCCTCGGACGCTGTTCATCGTCGATCATGGGGCAGGACGCGGAAGCCGTTGCCGCTCGGCCGGCGGCGAAAGGGCGAACTGCGGCGGCCGACGAAGGCGACCGAGCTGCGGCGGGCGGCTGGCGGAACCTTGGCTACCTCGCAGCTCGCTCATAATTGCATACATATAAATTTAAAATAAAGTTTGCAGGCCTACCGGGATGAGCGGCGCAGCTGTGCGCGTTGGGCCGGCGGCGGGACTGACGTACGCGTGCGGGCGAGCGGGAGGCCGGCCGGCGCACGCGGGGATGCCGACGAGGTAGGCGCGCGGACGACGGTGGCCGCGCGTGGCGTCGGAGGTGTCTGGAAGACGAAGATGCAGCGAGATCCACAAAGTACTGAAAACGTAATTCTATATTACACTAAGGATGTTAGTCGTAATACAATAAAAATCTCCAGGTCCTTTAGTGCAAAAGTGATGTTGTCTAAAAAAGATTTAGTCGGTTGGATATTCCAACCGAGACTAAAAGCTGCCGGTTTGGGCCCTGGGCTGGACACAACCCAAAACCTTTCATCCCAGTTCTACTCTGGGCACCGGGATTAAAAATTTGAGAATACTGAACGGGATTAAATGTCTTATTTTATTTCAGGTTGTTGACTAGAACCGGGACTAAAGGTTTCCTCTAGATGAAAACTGCCTCGGACATCGTTCCTCCAAGAGTTTTACTCCGGTTGGTAGTTCCAACCGGGACTAATAGAACTTTAGTCCCGGTTCAAAATGAGAAGCTCGCCTGTAGTGTAAAATGCATCCGGGACAAAACAAGGTCTTTGTAGTAGTGGATCTAATATTAGCTAGATGGTAGTCATTAGAGTGACAGGTTCTTCCATGGTTTTGTTTAGGTTATTCACTTTTATTTATGCATAGGTAAGTGGGTCTACAACTATAGCATCAACTCTATGCATGCAACATATTTTCTCTTAATATAAAAAACGTGCAAGGTTTTTGTGTGATTGAGAAAAAAAACTATAGCATCAATTCTATGCATCTAACTATCATGAATTAGTAGGTATTTTTTTCTTTTTTAAAAAATATGTCCATGGAAAGATAAGGATAAAGACAGGGAGTTATTATGTTTTTTTTAGAATTACACAAAGACAACGCAGACATTTCACAACACGCACGCATACCTCACCCCTATGAGCAACTCCGAAGGACTGAGCACCCGACAGATCTAGAGATTTTTGAAGTTACCATTGGCATCTCGTCGTCAATAGGAACATCGCTTATGTTGTCCAATTATCTTGTTCTAATGCTTCAGAAAGTGCAAGCCTGCGCTACGGACGTGTACGCATATGCGTACGTATGCACACAGTAGAATATATCGAGCGCAGTGGCGTATGAGTACTTCTTCCTTTCTATCTAACGTCGACCTTTACTTTGCAAACATTTGTGGTACACCAAGTCAGAGAGGCACTGTAATAAACAAAGTAAGGTCGTAGGCTCGATGCATCATTCGTCGCTATCGTACGTCTTCGATCCGATAGATCGATCAGTAAGACGCTTAGGATCAGAGCCAGCTAGGAAACTGGATCGAACCAACACACACAGTATAATAATGTGGAAGTGCCGACCCCGGAAACTTTTAGCTAATCCTCTATATATTAGATATTTGTTAGGTTATAATTCCCAATAAAATATCATGGCAACGTATCCTATGCTAACTAGATTCGTATGCTAACTATGCTAACTTCGATCTGGACCTTTCGATGAGCATACGAATCTAGTTAGCATAGGATACGTTGCCAAATATCATATATATAAAAACAACTACTTTGACGCTGACCCCGGTGACTAATCTGTCTAGATTCACAGTAATGTACGCGTCTTCTGCCTTGAACTGATCCTGTCTACCCAGGGGCGGAGCTACGTTAGTGGCAGGGGGTGCCTAGGCACCCCCCAAAATTCAAAAAAATCACTTATAAGAATAGATTTTCACCATTGTTTTGTATTAAATTTTCACATCTATAAGAGCAAGGCACCCCCACTATTTTGCTCTAGCTTCGCCCCTATGTCTACCCCCACGAGGTTAATTAATCCGCGTCCATAGCGCTCAGACAGTAAAAAAAAATGAGCGTCTCTAGTTCGCTGCGATTAACGAATGCAAGATTTTGGCAAATTGGTTAACTGGTGGCGTCACCTGATGAGGTGGTGACAACACGCAGCCGCTTGGACCCAGGTATGGCTGCTGCCTGCTGGCTTGTTCTGCCCACCAGTGCGGCAATAACAATATTTTTAGACGTCTGTTAGGTGATGCATGAATGTACTCGCCCTTGTGCGACGCGAATTATTGTGATCGGGAACACACGGGGTACCATGTTATTTTTAGTTTTATGATGAAAGAGCGTCGATCGTTCGGTACGTAAGTGATAGCCGGCATCACTTTCCCGGTAGGTGGATCGTCGGCACAACTACTTCTACTTATTCATGTTGTTGATGGTATTCGTGTTGATGAAACTCCCTTTAAAGTTTTACTAAATCCGTTCTAAATTCTAGTTTGTTTGACTTTTATATATATATATACAAGAAAATACTATATCTATATATACAAGAAACTATTAATAGTTCTTTATAAAAATGAGTTATAAGGGCATGAGCTGACGGAGCATGAGTTGACTTCTTTCTAAAAATGAATTATAAGGGCATCCATAGCATGCGAATTGACAAGCCGTACGCTTCCTAGACCCCCTAGAGTCGACCTCGTCATAACACTACGTGGCCTCAGGTGCAGTGAACGTATAGAAGTGTATATTATTGTTGGGGAAAAAAGAATAGCTGCACGTGTAGGACTGCATCGTCCTACTGTCGTCCGACCGGTGGTTACGACCACGCCATGTGAACAATTGAATATTTCTACCCTTTGCTACTGATCCGTCTATGTGCGGTGCAGTCGTACGCTGAGTCGGGTGTACATCAGTTCTCCAAAAGAAAATGTTCATGACGTTCAGCTAGAGAATCAGAGATTGGTTCAATTCCCAGCCATTAGTTGTCAAAAAAAAAATCCCAGCCATTTGGGTGTGTGTATTATTATTAGCTTCAACTTTCATGTAGGACTTCGTCCTCATCTTACTACAATATGATGTCAGCTCCGACCGTTTCTTCTTTTTTTCCCTCGGCGGACAAGGGTCAAGTGGTGTGGTGGTGTTCAAGCTATACTTGCTCTTTTTAAAAGGTTTCCGTACGCCCAAGTAGACATGTTCTCAGTTTTGACACCACGTGTATTCCCGTATCCAATGACATTTTTGGTCCTGAAGCGTCAAAACAATATTATTATTTTTAGAACCCTATAGTTGGGGGCCATCCATGGCGGCTTAGGCTGCGTGATTTGCTTGTGCTAGGCCTGAACAATCAGTTCTGTTAGTTGAGAAAATTCCGTGGCATCTTTGATGTCATGATACTTTTTTTATCTCCCTTATATCATACTACCTCCATTTCAATTTGTAAGTTACTTTGACTTTTTGGTACATCCATCATTTAGCTAAAATGGACGAACCAAAAAAGTCAAAGCGACTTTACAATTTGTAATGGAAGGAGTACTACTGGTATATCATTCAAGTAAATTCAGTTACTTTTAGGTCATCGTTAACGATGCATAGTATGTCAAAACGGCGCCCAAATAAAATTTGCGCTAGGCCTTAGTAAATTCAGTTACTTTAAGTCGCCGTTAAAAGTTGGTACGTCAACAGAGCCAAACTAGGACGCTCAATTCTCAAAGCAAGCAAAAAGTCAGTTTAACCAGCTTTTGTGACAAAGAGGGTTGAGCAATCACTGTCTCATGCTTCCACCGCAAGGTCTAAAACACTCGTCACTGGAACAGTGGTAGTGATGAGGTTTGCCTATCACTACCGGCTCTAGGAAAAAAAAAATGTTTTTTTTTTTTGCCAGTCCTCTTGATCCTGTTACTATAGCAACGGTGTTCATAGGAAACATTTCTCCTTTTCATCACGAAATGTAGTTTGAAGAAGCTACATTTTCTAGCTCATCCTCCTCTAGCAATATAATGTAGCATAGAGTTGAAGGCTCGAAGGCAGCAGGGAGAGCCCTATCAAACAGTATTATTCTCATAGAAAAATTAAAATGATAGAAATGTACGAATTTTGAGTCTGGAGGTAGTTGGCTTGTAGTTAACTACTATAGAAAGTTGAGATTGTTAGCTTCAGACTCCCGAATTCCACAGTAGGGCCTCGTTTAGTTGACAGATTTTTTTAACCCAAATTCCAAGTTTTTAGACTCTCTCTCCATCACATCATATTAAATACATCAAAAGATATATGTCCGAACGGTAAATTTAGGTAAAAAAATAACTAATTACACGGTTCTGTTGTACATCACGAGATCTAATCTTTTTAAGCCTAGTTAGTCTATGATTGGACAATGTTTTTACCAAATACAAACTAAAACGCTACTGGGGAGTTTAACAGTGCTTTTGCCAAGTTTCTTGCCCAAAGCTAAACAAGGTCCTAAAATAAATTTCCATATATGTCCCAAGTGAAAGCACAACTCTATCCTTGCGCACGTGTGTGTGTTTTGTTGTTGTTGGGGGGGGGTCCTTTAAAAGCACAGTTATAAAACTTAAACCTATTAAAAGTAAAAAAAAAAACATTCTTGTCAAAAAAAAAAAAAAGGTAAAAAAACACATAAAATACAATAAAAAGTACTAAAAATAGTATAAAAAATATACAGTCTACATATTAGCGAGATGTGTATTGGGGTGTTCCTTAAAAATCACAATTATAAAACTAAAACCTATTAGAGGTAAAAAAAAAATACCTTAAAAAGACTACAAAAGTAATAAAAAATAATGTCCAATAGTGTACAATCCAGATATTAGCGATTAACGATCCAGGGAAGTATTAGAAATGAAAAAGAAAAAAGAAAATCCAAAGAGAGAGTATAAATATATTATGTTTGTTAGGTATATCTGATATATGTTTTTTTTAGAATTATATATCTTTTTTTTTTTTTGAGAAACCGGGATTACATTTCATTCATATGTTTTGGTGATTACAGCCCACAACTTACAAAGACATATATCCACTTGCCGTTGTTGGGCTGTGTTCCAGAGTGGGCAACTGGGCAGTTCGTTGCATTTTTTTCGTGGGCTTTTGTGTTAATAGCCCATAATCAACTACTACCTCCATCCATATCAAAAAAAATGCAATGCTAATACAGTCCTAATTAAGTTAAGCTATCTTATGTATGACAAAAAAAAAAAATAAATATTATGAAATATATTTTTATAGCATATCTATCTGGAGTTATATTTTTTTAGAAAATATGAGACGAACCTATATGTTCAATTATTTTTTATAACTAAGAATCTATAGGTGCAGCTACAACGATCATGGCTGGTGGGTGCAGCTGCAACGATCATGGCTCCTGGCGAAAGGTACGCTAGACTAGCCCTCCGGTGTTCTGAGTGACAGCACCTTAGATTTGATACATCCTAGTAAGATCACGTGGTGTATCTGATCCCGGTAACATCTTAAAATAAATGACTTGACAGCATGTTTGGCACAGGTCCATGCAGCATGTCGATGTCTCATATTTACTCCACCCGTCTGTTGCTAGATGACATGTGGGGAATTCTTAGTCCCTACTTACACTATTGCGCACCTTTAGATATGCATAATCTTTTCTTTGAAATGGTACGTACTACGTAGGAAGGTTTATATATTATAAATACTAGCAAAACATGCCCTTGCGTTGCACCGGGACGTACGATTATTGTCTAATATACTTGTGCCTAGTAAATATATATATCAATGCATATCAATAGCACATGGTGCTACACTTATACATGCGTGAGACTTGAAGATTTTTTTTTTTTTTTTTTTTTTTTGAAACGGTGAGACTTGAAGATTTTAATCAAGGACCACATTATACATTAATTTATTTTTGAATTGGACTAAATGTACTACAACGTATATCAACAAACTAAATATACTTTTGTTTTAATATTATGTATGGATATGTATATCACATATGTGCTAGCTTGGGAGCAGCTCATCTATATGTCTCCGCCAGCAGCCACGCCACAACGATGAACGACTGCATCACATAAAGGTCGAATCAATGATTGGAAAAAGAAAATAAAAAGGATATTTAAATGTCAATGGATTGAAATTGGAAACGAAATAAAGCCGATTTGTATATATAAATCGATCAGCAGCAGATGGGAACGAACATACATACCCTGATTGCGATCTTCCAAGCACGACCCGACGGGCAGCAACCTGCTGCTGGTTCGGTTTTTTCCGCGGCCGCCTACTGAGGCATCGCCGCCGTCTTCGCCGGGCGTTCTTCTAGGAGCGAGTAGAAGAGATCGTAGTAGTCAGCCCTCGCCCCTCCTGGGACGACGCAGCTATGTTGCACGAGTTTTGTAAGTTGTAGTATAAGTTGTAATGGGCGTAAAAGTCCAATCAGGACTGCGGTAACGTAGGATCAAGGCTGGATCCAATAAGAACTCGCGTGCGCATATCTGTTGTTGAACGCCGGGCGCTTTGTTGACAGAGCACCGTGGCTGCGTAACGCGCTGAAGGATCAAGTACATATCCTATACCGACTGCAGGAGCGACCAGGCGAGGCGAGGGGCTGGGCAGAAAAAAAATTGAAATTGTATAGAACACGGACAGGTGGAAAAAATTCAGAGGTTATTAGGAAAGAGGTGAAAAGAAAAGGGGTGGAAAACGGGTGGTAGAAAAAAGAGAGGTGGAAAAAGAGGTGGGACTGAAATTTCTCTCTTTATTAGTAGGTATAGATGAATATTTTTCTTAGCATGGCATGTACAAAAATGGTTTCGAGGCAGCTAGGGCTGTGTTTAGATGGATGAAGTTTGGGAAAAAATGTCACATCGGACATTGTAGTACTTTTCGTTTGTTTGTGGTAATTGTTGTCCTACCATGACCTAACTAGGCTCAAAAGATTCGTCTCGTCGTGTGTACATTAAAGCTATGTAATTAGTTTTTATTTACCTACATTTAGTGCTCTCTATGCACGAGGCAAAAGATTCGATGTGATAGGTGAATAGTAATTTTTGGAGAGAGAATTGGAGGAACTAAACACAGGCTAGGACGTTCATGATTAATTTCTAGAGGCCAAAAACCTGGTGGCCCAGAAAGTCTGCAACCTGGCACCCTAGCCATGCCCGCGCACCCTGGTCATGCCAACAAGGCAAAGCAGACTTCTGTATACAATAGGGTCATGGGTTGTAGCTAGGTGAAGCTACTTTTGTGTTTCACAACACAACAAAACACCTTTGTGAGACAGCACGATTTATAGAGCTCCATGAACCCACCTATTTTGTTTTAGCTCATTTGACACAAACCAACTCCAATCATATTTAGGAGTCGTTGGTGGTGTTCTGTCAAACGGAGCCTTACTAATTCTGCAGGCAAGGTGGGTCTAGTCCAGCAAGTGGGCCAAGCAACCTGTGCACATGGTGACTACCCCGGACCCTTCGTTCGCCGCGAGGTTTCATGCTGCCTTCGGGGATGCTGAGCCGTCCTCCAGGCGGGAGAACGTGCGCAAGATCCTTTCCCTGCTCGGCGTCTGCTTTGCGGGGGAAGAGTTGGGAGTTCCAGACACTGGTGCCATCAGCGGCGCTACCCGTTGCCTCTGGTGTCGCCACCGGGGGATTTGTTGGGGAGCACGCAGTCCTGCCCACTACTGCTTCCGTCCAGGAATTCATAGCGTCGCTCACCCTCCCGCTCGTCGAGCCCATCCTCAGCGGCCAGCCCACCCTCCGCTCATCCAAGATCACTGTTGAAGAAAGGACCGCACGACGTGCCCGTCTCAGTGCGGTACATGAGAAGCGCGATCCTCTTTGGAGCGACGGTGTTGATGGTGCTGCTCCGCAAGCTTGAGGGACGCCAGTCGGGAGGCGCCAGTCCCCGAAGCTAGCGAGCAAGTTCCGGGAGCACTTTCGCGGCGCCGAATCATCCGCAGCAACATAAAGACGCGTGAGATCTTCCCCGATGTGGCTCGGGTGCGTTGGCGGCACCGGGCGAAGATTGTGAGCCGGAGCCGTAGGCGCGGACGCTTCCTTCACCCACCCTCGTCATGCATTACACTACTACAGAATTGATTTTGCACAGCATTTCCAAATGATTTTCCGTGGCGGTTATTTGGAAAACCGCCACGGTTAATATCTTCATTAACCGTGGAGGTTATTTTTTATTAACAGTGGCAGTTTTAATAACCGCCACGGTAAATCAATTAACCGTGGCGGATTTTTTAAAAAACCCGTCATGGTAAATGAAGCCCAACTAGCTATGAATGAAACCCAGACTAAAAAGCCCAATTGGCCCAATATCGCGGCTCAAGTATATAATGAAACCCTAGGGTTTCCACCGAGCCCCCTGCCTCCCGTCCTCACTCCACCGAGTCCCTCCCCTCTCCTCACTCCATCGAGTCCCCTTCCTCCCTCACTCCATCGATCCTCCCTCCCGCCTCACGCCCCTTCCCCTCGCCCGGCCCTTCCTAGCCCCGGCCCGACGGGCGGCGGCGGCGGCATGGCATTTATCATCAGCGGCGGGCGCCCTCTCCCCCGAGCTCGGCGGCGGCGTGCTGTTGGTATTTCTAACGTCACTAACTAGTAATGGCAATTAGAAAGATATCGAGATGTTGCTTGAGATAAAACTAACGTAAATATTCATTGTAGTTCATAGCATATCCGAAAGGTTGTCATCCCTATAGTTAAACTACTAATATGCAAGGAATAAAATATTCGCATACTATGCCTTGATAACTCTTAATAAGTAAATAAATAATTATAATCGGGTATCCGCAAGTTTACAGATATATGAATATACCATTGTAGCATTTTACTTAGGGAGTAATGATCCGTGTGTTGAATTTATATTCTACCACGGGGAAAGAAGTCTTCTATCATGAATTAACTATGCATAAGTGCTAAACATCTTAATCATCTCTCATGTAAAGTGTTAAACTTATCAATTAATTAAACAAGGATCAAAGTTCACAATAAAGGTAATGATAAAGTTCTAAATAAAAGATTCAACCAAGTCATATCCAGGTGTGCAACATGGAAAGTGTCAAACAATGGACGATAGCAAATCATAGGTTAGCTAGCATTAGAAACTCCAATATGTAACTCTAAACTATAAGTTAGGATCTACCCGATTAGTGCAATACATCTAACAATCATCGAAGAAAGACTAATTAAATCCATACATGAGGACAGTCCCGAGAAGACTAAGGCGAAAACTTAGAACAACCCGAATACTAACATCCGCTAGGCCTACATACGGGGATGGATTGCAAAGGACTCAATGGTCTTTGTCACCACCACGATCTACCACACGACCCGGCACATAGGGTGCAAACGCAGTAAATAAGATCTAATCACCACGATTACATCATCTCTACCACTCACCCATAATCTAGATGATGAGCGCTATACGAATCCATGTATAAACATAAAAAGTAATTCAACTATGCTAAATGTGTAATCAAAGTAAATACTAAAACAAATAATCTCGAATATAAACATGATCAAGATATTCATATTAAGCATGTGTCCGAACTTGAAACTACTTACAATGAAGAACTTACAAGAACGAGGCGATCTTGAGCCGGCCTCCGACGATCCGGAGCGGATTCCTCCCTTCCTACTAGTTCTAATCTTGATTGCTACTCTTCCTAAAGCGATGTTTCTAGAGCGTGGGATTGATGACTTGGATCTTGAAGTAAATAAACTTTGATTGAGAACTTGATGATCCGAGAGAGGGGTCTAGGGGTCTATATATATGGGTCTTCGCCCTCTGCCCCTTCAGCTTCAACAGCGTGCGGTATTAATCCGTAGTTTGATCTAATTCCATCCCGTCCTTCTACCGACGCCCTCGGATCAAACCGACACGAAACAACCGGTTTTGATCGAGTCTTAGAGGCGGTGGAGGAAGCTTCCGGGCGGGGCCGAGTGGCGGCCACGCCGGGCCGATCGGCCCCATTATTGGGCCGATCGGCCCGGGGTGTGGGCCCGCCCGGGTCCCGTCCGCGCCGTGGGCTTCGGAGTCTTCTAGATGATGAAATTCTGGGTTTTAGTCTCGTTCACGTCGGGATTAGTCCGGTTCCATCTAGGGTCTTGTCTCGGAGTTGGATTGCGTTCGATCACGCGTAGTCGCACGCTCGCGAACTCGATGTTTTCCTCGTTTAGTCCCCGCAATTCACAACTTCACCAAAACTGATGGAAATATGTTAAGTGACACCCTATTCTAAGTTGTTATTATTATTTATTCCTCTTTCTCATGTTTAATTGATTAATAATTTTATATGATAACAAGTGTCAACAAACTCCCCAAGCTTACCCTTTGCTAGTCTCTAGCAAAGCTATATGCTATAGTAGGATCAGGAGTTGCTACTACGCTTTCATACCTCGTAAGTACTTGTGTTTAAAAATAAATTCTCCTCTTAACCAGATTGCTCTCTCATACACATTTTACCATGGGGCGTAGCCTTTTCATGAATCATAAGCAAGATAAAACAATCAAGTTAAGTACCATGTCTCAAGTTCTTTGATCAACTATCATCCCGGGTTTTGTAATATTTTTTTTTTTTTTTTTTAAAAGAAACTCAAAGATCCTATGTATGACCCTCTTAAGTAGATGGTAGTAGTGGAGTTACACACATGGGGAACATACATAGTGGGATGATAGTGGTGAGATGGATGAGGATGAAAGGTAGTAAATAGCCTTTAGCCTTTATTATTATTTTTTTTCTCAAGCATCTTGGACTATATCTCTCTTTCTAGAAATTGCTAAGGTCCGAGCTAACCATTCTTGGAGAGGTGGGCTTTGCCCCGGACTTGTGTCTATTTTTTCTCTCTCCTTAGAGATGTGGGCCCTACTCACCCTCGAACACGTGTCCATTATTCATCTCTAATTATTATTAGGAGGTAGACCCTTCTCGCCTAGTATGACTTTTGTCCATTACTCTCCCTCTCTCGTCTCACTTTTCTCTCAAAATATTTATTTTTTTTTTTTTTTTTTTTTCTTCTTTTTTTTTTTTCGAATGTAGCTCAGCCTTTATAAAACATTGAGAGAGACATATCCAAAATTGCAAGAGTTTATTTTTATATTTATGGCTAGTGGCTTAATGGAATATGGGGAAGCGTACTTCGAATTAGAAGCAAACAGTATAGTGGAGTGGGATGATCTTGATGTGAATGATAAACTCTTAAGGGTCATAGCTAAGGAACTCATCATGTAATTTTTATAATTTTCAAAGATAAAAACCAGAGTCAAGTATCTCTAGGAATATGATAAACAAGTAGCTCAACTTTCATGCACTTTTATCCAAATACTAAGACTCAGATTAAGCATGTGCTTCCTAACAGGTGTTTAGGTTTAGAGCAAATTAATCATTTAAAGCTTTTGGAGAATCTAAGTCCAAAGTGTAAGTACTTTTAAGAGGAATTTAAAGCGGAGCAACTATTCATCATTTCCTTAGCATATATCATCAAGATCATAATTAATAGGAAGAAAAGTAATTTAACAAGTTCCAAAGCATTTATTTGACTCTTTAACACTAAGACTTTTTATCTAAGACTCATTAACTAAGACTCAATAACTTTAAGCAAATATAACTAGCAAATAAATAAGAAATAAGATAGTAATACTTATAGTGATAAATGGGGGTGCTCTTCCCCAAGCTTGATCTTGAAGTAGTCCTTTGTTCATCCTTGGAATTTATTCCTCTTTCGGGGTTTCCTTCAATGTTCTCCCCGCTAATATTAGTTTCGCACATACCCGAAGGAATAAATTTAGGATGTTATTGTGAGCCTTCATGTGCTCACTTATTTTTGATTTTTATTTTATAAAGAAAAAGTGTGGACCTTCATGTGCCCACATATTTTTGGGAATTTTTATGCAATAGGGATGCTAATGCAAAAACATATGAATGCAATATTTTTGTATTTTTATTTTTTGCCACCACCACAGCAAGGTGTGCTTGCATGGGGCTTTTAATAAACTGATGCAAATGCAACAAACATATTTTTGTGATTTTCTAATGCAAGTTTTAGAAAGAATAAATATGCTAAAGTAAATATGCTAATTGAAATATCTTCGTGCAAAAAATTAAATATGCGAGATAAATACCGAAGTTACCTCTCGGCGAGAATTTTTAGAGCACTTACTCCCATGGCGTGGAGTCGTCTATGGGCCCTCGTTTAAATGTTGTACCTGGCATAGGTCCTTCAATGATCTCAATGAGTGGCGTAGACGAAGTAGCCGTAGAAGTCGATTGTTCAATTGGTGATGCCGGCGCTGGTTGAGTCTCCGAAGGTGTATTCTTGGTAGGCGCAGCTCCTCTCTTCTTCCAGATTTGCTTCTTTGGCGGAGACCTCTCTGATGTGGCCGGTCCAGAGTTCAAGATGGGTAGGAGTTGAGTGTACTTTTCCTTGATGTCTTCCTCCATCCTCTTGATGTCCTTCATCTTCGAGTCCAGCTTCTTTTGTAGTCTCAGGAGACGCTTCTGGCCCTTGGTCTTTCTTGGGGGCTGTTCATAGTTAGTATAAGTATTAAAGAAACAGCGTATCTTTTTACCTTGAAACTGGAAGTGGATCTCGCCCGTCCTGATGTAGATGATGGCTTTTGTAGTGTTCAGGAACGGTCTTCCAAGTACTATGGGAGGATCTTGTTCTTCTTCTCCCATGTCCATGACTAGAAAGTCAGTGAGGACATAGCAGTCTTTAATCTTGACGGGGACGTTTCGTGCAATACCTTCCGGGAATCGGTGTGATTGATCCGCCATCTGCAACATTACATAGGTGGAGCACAAAGGTAGATTACCATATATTAATTGATACGTTACCTTTGACATTAAGTTGATGCCCGATCCCGTGTCACAGATAACTTGCTGGAAGTTCCATTGATTGATGGAGCAGTGGATTGATGGAACTCCAGGGTCTTCTAGCTTCTCTAGTGGTGGAATGCGCCGAGTCTTGCGTTCTGTTGGGACTTGATTAATCATCAAGACTCGTTCCATGTGTGGTTGAGGTTGACGGTTCCTCCTGTTCTTGCTTCTTCGTGTCTTCTTCTTGACAACTTGTATGTATTCTTCAGGGTACGGTAGTGGTACGGTTGGAGCAGGGGGCGGTAGAGTCTTGTGTTTGCAGTTGAATCTCTCCCTCTGTCCATTGACGGTGAAGACGATCTTTGCGGTGTCGGCGTAGATGATGGCCTTGGTGGTCGCAAGGAACAGGCGTCCCAGAATGATCGGGGCGTTCTTACCTGTGCCCGTGTCCAAGACCACAAAGTCGGTGGCCACATAAAGCTTACCGACGTAAAGACAAACGTCTTCCAGGATACCCTCGGGGTAGCATAGCGATTGATCTGCAAGTTGTAGGCACATGGTTGTATATAATAAATCTGAACCTGGCTCAAGTTTTACCTTAGGCATGATGTTGACACTTGAGCCGAAGTCGCAGATTGCGTCGTAGGTGCGGGCTCCGATCTCGATGGTGATGACTGGTCTCCCTGGATCTCCTTTCTTGGCGGGCATACCCCAGTCAGTGCAGTTCATTCCTTCTCGTGAGTCCTTGGCCTGAACACCTGCATAGTAGATATCGACAAGATTTGCAGATTCTAATTCTTCCGGTTGTCCCGGAATCTTACCTGGGTTAGGCATAGGAGTAGATAAAGCCAGCTGAGATAATTGAGATTCAATCATTTTATTAAAGCTATGCTGGTTCTTTATTGCAGAAGAAAAGCTTTCCATTTTAGTACTAATAGTTTCTAGCATTTTATCATTGGAAGCTAACTTCTTAGACAGATTATCCATAAGTCTACCTTGGTTTTGTACTAACTCTCTTAAAGGTGGGAAATTATTGAAAGAGTTATTACCTTGATAGTTACCTGAGTAATTACCTTGGTAGTTGGGTCTCTGTTGACTCCATCCTTGATTCGGGGGACGATACTGGTTGTTGTTGTTGTTGATGTAGTTCACGTCCTCCTCCAGCTCGGGACAGTGGTTGCCCGAGTGTCCGGTGTTGCCGCATTCTTCACATGTCATGCGGGAATCGAAGAGTTGCATGACTTCCTTCTTCTTAGGGGCTTTGTCTTCAAGCCTCTTCATGATTAGGTCCATTTTGGCAGTCAGCATGTCTACTTCTTTCATTTTGGTGCATTCCTCTTTCTTTTTTGCGGGGTTGACGGTCCTCATTCCAAACTTGGTTTGATGCCATCTTCTCCACAAGGTCAGTAGCTTGCTTCAATGTAAGGGATAGGAAAGCACCTCCAGCAGCAGCGTCCATGGTCTCACGGGTGTTGGTATTGAGCCCGTGATAGAAGGTCTGCATGAGTAGCAAGTTCTCCATTCCATGGTGTGGGCATTCTGAGATGTAGTCTTGGAAGCGTTCCCACGCCTCCGGAACGGATTCATCGTGTTCTTCTTTGAAAGCTTGAGGTTTTTTCCTCGTAAAGGCGTTGGTTTTGCCTATAGGGAAGAACTTTGCCGGGAAGGCAAGAGAGCAAAGTGTCCAAGTAGTGAGCTTGTCTTTGTTGGCGTAGAACCACGCTTTGCTCGCCCCAAGAGTGAGAATGGGAATAGGAAGTAGGATTGCATCACTTGGAACATCTTTGATGGTGAAGGTGCCACAAATCTCTAAGAAGTGTTGTAGGTGAGCATTGGCATCTTCATGGGCTTTTCCACAGAATTGGCTAGCTTGTACCATGTTGATGAGTGCGGGCTTGAGCTCAAAAGGTTTGTCTCCCACATTGACCGCCGGACCCAAGACTGAATGTTGTCCGAGTCGGTGCGCAGTACTGTGAAGGGTCTTGTTTTGCCATGACTTGAAACACGGGTGCTAAGCTTCCGCACACAGTGGAGGAGTCTTCCGAGGTAGTGTTCTTAAGTTGAGTCTTCAACTTGGATCTTGCCTACTTCAAGAATTTTCTTTTGGGTCCAAACGAAGTTTCCGTGAAGATTCCTATTCATATATTACCCCAAAATAGATAGAAAGAATAATAACAAGGGTAAACTTGTTTAAGAAATTGATAAATTTAATACTTTACAATGTGAGAGAGATGCATGCAAGTTAATTCTTATTTTTATTTTATTGGGCTATAGACTTTCTTTCCCCAAGAACGGCGCCAAAAATACTTGTTGGTATTTCTAACGTCACTAACTAGTAATGGCAATTAGAAAGATATCGATGTTGCTTCGAGATAAAACTAACAGAAATATTCATTGTAGTTCATAGCATATCCGAAAGGTTGTCATCCCTATAGTTAAACTACTAATATGCAAGGAATAAAATATTCGTACTATGCCTTGATAACTCTTAATAAGTAAATAAATAATTATAACTGGGTATCCGCAAGTTTACAGATATGAATATACCATTGTAGCATTTTAACAGGGAGTAATGATCCGGTGTTGAATTTATATTCTACCACGGGGAAAGAAGTCTTCTATCATGAATTAACTATGCATAAGTGCTAAACATCTTAATCATCTCTCATGTAAAGTGTTAAACTTATCAATTAATTAAACAAGGATCAAAGTTCACAATAAAGGTAATGATAAAGTTCTAAATAAACAGATTCAACCAAGTCATATCCAGGTGTGCAACATGGAAAGTGTCAAACAATGGACGATAGCAAATCATAGGTTAGCTAGCATTAGAAACTCCAATATGTAACTCTAAACTATAAGTTAGGATCTACCTGATTAGTGCAATACATCTAACAATCATCGAAGAAAGACTAATTAAATCCATACATGAGGACAGTTCCCGAGAAGACTAAGGCCGAAACTTAGAACAACCCGAATACTAACATCCGCTAGGCCTACATACGGGGATGGATTGCAAAAGGACTCAATGGTCTTTGTCACCACCACGATCTACCACACGACCCGGCACATAGGGTGCAAACGCGTGTAAATAAGATCTAATCACCACGATTACATCATCTCTACCACTCACCTTCCGATCTAGATGATGAGCGCTATACGAATCCATGTATAAACATAACAGTAATTCAACTATGCTAAATGTGTAATCAAAGTAAATACTAAAACAAATAATCTCGAATATAAACATGATCAAGATATTCATATTAAGCATGTGTGCGGAACTTGAAACTACTTACAATGAAGAACTTACAAGAACGAGGCACGATCTTGAGCCGGCCTCCGACGATCCGGAGCGGATTCCTCCCTTCCTACTAGTTCTAATCTTGATTGCTACTCTTCCTAAAGCGATGTTTCTAGAGCGTGGGATTGATGACTTGGATCTTGAAGTAAATAAACTTTGATTGAGAACTTGATGATCTGAGAGAGGGGGTCTAGGGGTCTATATATATGGGTCTTCTCCCCGTCCCTTCAGCTTCAACAGCGTGCGGTATTAATCCGTAGTTTGATCTAATTCCATCCCGTCCTTCTACCGACGCCCTCGGATCAAACCGACTTCGAAACAACCGGTTGTGATCGAGTCTTAGAGGCGATGGAGGAAGCTTCCGGCGGGGGGAGTGGCGCCACGCGTCGGGCCGATCGGCCCCATTATTGGGCCGATCGGCCCGGGGGTGGGCCCTCCGGGTCCCGTCGCCGCGTCGTGGCTTCGGAGTCTTCTAGATGATGAAATTCTGGGTTTTAGTCTCGTTCACGTCGGGATTAGTCCGGTTCCATCTAGGGTCTTGTCTCGAGTTGGATTGCGTTACGTCGGCGTAGTCGCACGGCTCGCGAACTCGATGTTTTCCCCTGTTTAGTCCCCGCAATTCACAACTTCACCAAAACTGATGGAAATATGTTAATGACACCCTATTCTAAGTTGTTATTATTATTTATTCTCCTTTCTCATGTTTAATTGATTAATAATTTTATATGATAACAAGTGTCAACAGTGCCCTAGCTGGATCCGGTGTCCCCTAGCTCGGATACGGCGCCCACGAGCACCGCGGCGGCGGGCGCGCCCCGAGCATGGCGGCGACATCCCCGAAGCGGATCCGTGTCCCCTAGCGCCCGGATCCGGCGCCCCTAGCGCTGGATCCGCGCCCCTAGCTCGGATCCGCGCCCTCAAGCACGGGCGGCGGCGGCGCCCCCGAGCACCGGGGCGTTGGAGGCCTCGAAAGCACGGCGGAGGCATCCCCAAAACGAATCCCGGGCGGGGGCGGATCCAGCGTGGCGGTGGGGCAGATCCGGCGGCGGCGCATGGGATCCCGGGTCCGCGAGGTCCGCAGCCCGGCCGCCCGGGCGGCGGCGTTATCGGGCTTTTTGGATTTTTTTATTTTATTAATGGTGGCGGGCATTAAAACCACCATGGACCCTACGTTGGTGGCGGTCATGAAAACTGCCACTAAAATTTTTTTGTTTGCCCGCCACCGGAAATCATTTAGGTAGTAGTGTTAGTTTAACTTTTAGTACAACTGCCCCGCAACACCGTTTAAGCCGGTGATTCTTGTATGTGTGGTTTCTTGTGCTTCGCCAATTGTTTTAGTTAAAGTGCGCGACGTGTAAAACTCTATTTTCCCTTAATGAAACACGTGCCAATGGATACGCTTTCAAAAGAAATAGTATTCTAGCCCGCACGAGAGCCGGGGGTTGGTAGAATTCAAATGCAGAAATCCTTTCACTCTTTCCCACGTCAACTAAAGCATGAGAGCCCCCGTGTGTGTGAGGTGTCAAGTGATCAATACATGGGAATAAATATGCACTGCATCTCACAGTTGTTTGCACAAGAGTAATATTGATGTGTAGGGGTCAGGGTCACCCCCTCCTATTCACATCAAGAAACAAAAAAGAATATTTGATGTGAAATTGGTGATACACAGCCGTGGGTGTTCAATCTTGGCGAGAGTTCTTTCGTTTCAGTGAGACAATAAGTAGGTCACTGGAACAAACACTTGTGGATCACCCCGTTCGACCAAGTCTCAAGACCGGCCAATCCCACAACGTGCAGGCCGCGATCCGAGATAATGAGGCCAAATGAGTAAGTTGGGGTTCTGTACGATTTATGTGGGTGTAAGCCGGTTCTGACACTCACTGTAGCATGAAAGGTATGCTTCTTTCGAGATCGAATACTGCCGCTACAATGTCACGAGCTCGAGCTGCATGCAGGTTCCAAAACATGGTTTTCCCTCGCTTTCTTTCGTCCTACCGTGTGAGCCAGAATTCTACTTGCAATGAAAAAGATGATCCAAACGAAAATTGGTAAAGTTGAAGCCGTTGTCCACCGACACCGCGGCTTTTGGCTTGACTACTAAAAAGTTAAGTACTGGGCATTTTTTTTGTTCCGCTATGAAACATGGTAATTGAAATACCACCTGGTAAAGTGGATTAAAATCTGTAAAAGTAAAAAGAAGGGGGTTTGGGCATAAAGGACATAAGGAAGATGAACTTAAGTCTATTGTGCAAATGACTTTGGAAACTTGAAAAAGGAAAATGGTCTTTGGCAAGACATTATCAGATTCAAGTACCTTTAAAAGGACTCCATCTGTAATATTAAGCCTAGACAATCAGATTCCCTATGTGGAAAGATATGTTAAAAAATAGAGATATATATATCTCTTTGGAAGGAAAATAGTCATTGGTAATGGAAAAAAGACTTTTGGAAAGATAGATGGCTATATACTCATCCTATTGCTCATATTGCTCCTGATCTCTTTAAAATGTGTATACAGCGCCCAATATCATTGTAGCTGAAGTGTTAAGGGACACAAGACTTTTGGAAAGATAGATGGCTATATACTCATCCTATTGCTCATATTGCTCCTGATCTCTTTAAAATGTGTATACAGCGCCCAATATCATTGTAGCTGAAGTGTTAAAGGACACATCCTCTGTCACATTTATTAAATGGCTAGTAGATGTTTGGGAACAACAATGGAACCAAATACTATTTGACATCAACAATATTCATCTTAATGACAATGATGACACCATCTTGTGGAGATTCGGGGCTAAAAAGGTTTTACAGTTAATTTATTTATGAATTCTTAACAGCAAGTGATAATGGTCTTTACCATAAAAAGATATGGAAAAGTGTTATTCCTGAAAAAAAAAAAAAATCAAAATATTCCTTTGGCTAATGCTGAATAATGCAGTTTTAACCAAAAATGTCATGTTACATAGGAAATGGCAAGGTAATCCTTGTTGTTATTTCTGTGATAATAATGAACCTTTGCAACACCTTTTCTTTGACTGCAATGTGGCTAGAGTAGTTTGGGCTACAATTGCAACTTGTTTTGGAGCTACTAATATACCAATATCTTTTAATCAAAGCTAGTTATGGTGTGAAAGATGGCTCAAGAACGATCGAGAAATATCACACACTAGGCATCGCGGCCACATGTCGGGCCATTTGGAAAGCCAGGAACAAAACTTGTTTCGAAGGCAAAATTATTATGAATCCTTTGTCAATCATATGCCATGCTTGTGCCTTAATCAATTACTGGGCAGGTCTTTACTCCGAGGAGGAAAAGGAAACAATCAAGGAAGGTGTTGGCATGATGATGCAAATTGCTTTGCGGTTATTGAACAAGAAGGACAAGATGAATGGAGCGCCTCTCCTTCAAGACAAGCCTGAAGACCGGGGAAGGAAAGCGTTACTAGGAGCTGGAAGTTTGCAAGAAAATAATGTTCGTGGTGAATTTTGAGAACACCCTTGTGGGTTAAAACTCGTCTTGTGTTTAGCTCCTTGCTAGAGATTTGGCTGCTCTAGAACCTGTGTTATCTCCTGCACGGCCTCACGTGTAATAGGTCGTGTTAAACTGCGTTCTGGTAGTTGTTCGGCGGTAATGGTTCTCGAGGAGGTTACTAGTGTCATCTTAGCTTTAGTCTTTTAGCTCCTGGTGTCTCTAGTTTCTGGTTTTCTGATACATTCTCTCTGAATGATGTATTTCCCTTAATCTTTAATGGGAATGGGGATGTCCTCGTTTCAAAAAAAAATGAAACATGGTAATTGATACTCAAGTAAAACCTATTTTTACTTGAACTCGACTGATACTCGCCATGTTTGGCGTAGCTCTAGCAACTTTAAGATTCATATTAAGTTTCCGGTTTGTAAAATTTAAATGAAGGCACGTGTAAGACCACTTTGTAGTACGGTACGTACCTAATTTCTGGCTAAGGGTATATTTGAAATATGGAAATTTCTAAGAAATAAAAACCCTTATTTATAAGGCTTCTACTTAGGCCCTCGTAAATTTGAAAGCCAAAGATAAAAATAAAAGATTCCAATAAGACCCCTACTATGGCCCTTAAATTTGAGAGGCCCCACATCATCCTCTCTCACCACTCACTCCCAAAGGCCTTGCTTGAGGCCTATAAAACACTATTAATGTAGGTGTGCATTCCCATTCCATATTGTCCCTCTTCTGCCTATGCTCCTTCTCCCATGCTACCGTTGTATTTTTCACTCAACCTCTTCCCCTCTACAGTAACCTTCTTCGTCGAGTATCCACCCATCCGACATCCCCTCATGCCTCCTCATCAAGGACCTACACGCCTTCCTCCCATTGGGCGGTCACACCCAAAAGACACCCTCATTGTCGAGGACCCGGCCACCCGCTCCTGAAAGGTCCTAATGGCTAGAGGGGGTGAATAGCCTATTAAAAATTCTTGCAACAACACTAAGCAAACGGGTTAGACAAAAAGATGGCGTAGCAAATAAGCAATGCTTCAACTAGCTAAGCAAGCCACAAGTCAATTTCTATTGTCTCTAATCCACACAAGGTCTAGGTCACTAGTTTACTCCTAGGTGAGCAAGCAAGACTAACTAATTTACCACTAGGAGCTAAACTACACTAAACAAGCTACACAAGCTACCAACTAAGCACCCTAACAAGATATGCTACTAAGTAATGCAAAGAGGTGCTAGAATACAATACCACCGGTGTAGTGTCGAGGTTGTAGCCAATCACCGTGATCACCAAGAAATCTCCAACGAGCAAGAACAAGTGACACGATGATTTTTCACCGAGGTTCACGTGCTTGCCGGCACACTAAGTCCCCGTTGTGGTGACACACTCACTTGACGTATGCTAAGTTTAATGGCGGTGCCAAATTCCCTATGGGAGCTCAAGCAAACGATCACAAGAGAGGGTCCAACAAGCCACGAGCAATCCACTAGTGCTCCTTTCGCGAATCTCCCGCGGGGTAAGGAACGACCCCTCACAATCACCACCGGTGTGGCCTCAAACAAGCTCCACTTGAGCTCAACACCGCCTCTTGCTCCAAGCCGCTAGGGGAACAGGGCAAATTCCCAAGAAAACAAGAATCCCGCGGCTTCTCCAAGGATGAAGTGCCTCTAGATGCAACCGATGCAAGCAATGCACTTCTATCACTCTCAATCTCACCAAGAATACGAATTATGGATGGAGAGATGAGTGGAGAGGAGTCTCACAAGCTCACTAGCAAGTTAGAGTGTTCAAATGTGCAAGAGAGAGACTATGAAACCGGGCAAACCTATATATATAGCCTCCTCCACGAGATAGAGCCGTTGGCCTTCAAAATGTGCTCTTTTCGGGGTGACCAGACGCACCGACCGGAACCACCAGCGGGTCCGGTCAAAGCGTCGATCCCACCGCCCGTCGCTATTGACAAGGCTCGGGCCCACGGTCGGGCGCCCTCCTCCATGCGTCCGGTCGCCGCTTCCGGTCCAGGTTCAGGTCCAGCGTCCGGTCACTTTCCTGGGTTGAGGCCGAAAACATGCTTTCTATTATTTTGATCGGACCCGACCACCGGTGCCACCGGTCGGTGCGTCCGGTCACTCCTCCGTCGCGTCCGGTCACCCTGGAATCAGCATGTCTTCATCTTTCTCTTTGCTCTTTGCTTCAAACTTGCTTTCGCCTCTTGCCATAGGTTGCCAACACGTCCAAGATGACCACGTTATCACCAATGTTAGCACGTCGATAAGTTAGGCAAGATCGAAGTTAGTGCTCTCATTGTCCTAAATGCAAATGCAAGTCAATTGGACCTAGAAGCACTTCACCAAAGGATTGTCGTGGCATTCCCTATTGATAGTCGGCTATCTATCCTATAACGTGATCACACGCTCTATCGTGTCTTGATCACCGAAAGAAAAACCCTATCAAGATACCTTTGCCTTGATCTCCCGGGTTCCTCTCAAGCCGATCACCGAGCTTGACGATCCATCAAGTCCACCGACATTGTCCATGTTCATGATCATCATGCTCCTTGTCATCCATCTAATCCTATCTCAAAGTCATCACTTAGAGCAAAGGATTAGTCCACAAGAGTGTCATCAATTTCCAAAACCAAACATGAGATTTCAGCTCCACATCCTATGCCTCCCCAATGATCGTCCCCCACAACGTCTCCTCCCTTCCAACTCGGGCAGATCCACCACAAACGCCTCGCACCCAGCACCAACGGATCCGCCGATGAAATTGTTTTTGTAATTTGAGGATGTTTATACAAACCAAATGTTGGCATAGGCAGATGTCATTATTCTTCTTAAAGGCACCGCTGGACCACTTCTACAACACACCAACAAATACTCTCGCAAGGGGACTACTCCTTCACGTATTGTGCATGTCTGTGCTTTATATCTTTCTTCATTTTTGGTGGCGAGGAAGATGGAGGCCTAGTTGAGGATTCAAGTGTTCAGTGTCGACAATGGAGGAAGGCGGTCAGGAGGACAGTGTGAATGTGGCGATTGCAGGGCCTCACAACTGCCTGGCATTAGAGGGTGACGGTTTGGTGGGACGTACGCTAGTTGCGACCACGAAGTTAGCAAGAAGGCCGGCGTGGGAAACGTCCTCAGAGTTGGTGATGTGGCCAGCCGGAGGTGTGGCCGGTAGATTTGCGTTGTCGAGGTGACCTGCATGGTGAAGCGTGCGGGCGGTCCCGCTCAGCGGTGCTTTTTCGCACAAAGAGGCGTTCTATCCGGCATTTGGATCAAGTGTGTGGCACTTCTACCTTTGATGAGGGAACTAGGTCTTGGAACTTGGAAGCCCGCGGTGTGCGCACTTAGTCTTGATTGGGGCTAGTGGAGTGTCATGGTTCGGAGTTGGTGGTGGTTCTCTATTTCTTCCTTTTTTTTGTGAGTTGATATAATAAGGAAAACTTTATATGCATTGATTGATGCAGAAGCAGGGATATTAATATATTTTCTTTCTAAAACATCTTTTTCTAAAGAAAAACTTCGATATTAGGGTAGAGGTGTTGTAGAAGCCGTCTCTAAGACCTGTTTAGCGTACCTTCTAAAGTTGTTTGGAACCTTTTCAAACGCGATAAAATGAAACAACTCTTTTGAGTGTAACTTCTAAAAACCCTCTCACACATGAGGTGGGTGCTAGATGGAGCTAAAATACTGCCTTCTTCTAGCTCCTCTCCAAGATCTACCGTATGTTTTACCGAATGGTTTTAAAAATAGTTTCAACTCCCACATCTAGTAGCTGCTCGTGTAGTCGGAGTAAAAAAATCACCCATGAAACAGAGTAGTACAAAAGAGATCCAAAAGTGATATTTTTAACCGCCGCGAAAACAAAATTTCATCCAGGGCTGTCACTGGCAACTAGCTAGTACAGTAGAGCGGCGGTTTCAGTAATTCAGTCCCTTCAGTCCCAACTCTAGTCAGATCGCCACAGCAACTCGACACGCGCTTGGTGCCAAACTTGCCACGCGAATGCGCGATCGGTGGATCATGCATTGTTGACGTACGGATGGATGCATAAGCCGATAGACAGGGCCGCCCAGGCCGGGAGACCGCGGCGCGCGGCAGACGAACGGAGGAGCGTGCTTGCGCTCCGGCGCGGATCACGCGGTGGGCTCCGGGCCATTTACGGCCGTGCGTGCAGGACGGGCGCCACCCGACCAACGGACCGGCGTCCTCGCCGGCCGTTGACCATGTTCAGGCCTTTGGTGGCAACTCCGACTCCGATCCTTCAGCTTCGAGGCTGCAACCCAAGCGCTACCAGCCGGCTTCGCTGCTCTAGGACTAGGACGCACTTTCTCGTCCATATGTGTAGCTACAGCTGGCTTGGCTTGTTAGGGCTTTTGCGCATAACATCCATTGATCCATCTCGTGCCAAAATCCACAGGGTTTACGTGGTCAAGAATTACCATTCTGTACAAGGCGTGTTCAAGACTCGCTACTACATTTACTACACCCAACCATGCCACCTCAGCAGCCCCTAAGACCATGACATTCACTAGCAGACCTCCACTGTTTGAACTAACTAAAAAAATATTATAACTCACAAATCAAAAAATTAAATTAAATTCTGATTGCACCATTTAATTCCTTTTGATAGATCCTTGAAAACAAGATCTCATATGGATATATTTCGATAAAATTACATGTAAGCCCCACTAACAGTAGTTGGTATAGAGTAAAGTAAAAACTAAATATAAAAAAAGAGAATGAAAGGGGGGATTAAGAAAAAAAGAATAGGAGGGTAACTCATAGATTTCTTCTTCATACCAGCGGCAACGCATGGATGGATATGCCAGCGTGAAGGGCGAAGTTAAAGGGATTAAATCATCTACCAAGGATTTCCTCAAATAAATTATTATAGTTTTATTACATTACCGAAGTTGTCACCCGTCCAACATCTCTAAAAATTCCTATTCGATATTAGTTTAGCTTGAAGTTTAAACATAAGATTAAATAATTTTTATGTCAATGAGTATATACTCTGTTTAATACATTTAAGTTCTTCGTTACTAACTCGTTTCTAACCTGCATAAAGTAATTCTCCTCAATAGCTAATTGTGATCAGATTTCTTAGTGATTACAATTCAATCATTTAACAATACCACCTTCCTACCCGCAGGCAGCATGGGGAATCCTCTAGTAACATAAAGAGGTGATCCACGCCGAGGGGAGGGTGTCACAACCCGTTTTCCAATCCAACGTGAGAGGAGGAACGAGAGGGTGACGCGGGCGAGAATCGGGCGGCGAACGCTGGGCGTTGACGGGCTTGAAGCGACGGGCGAAGATGGCGGCAAGCGGCGTCGGCTCCAAAGACGTGGGCGCGGGCGCAAGTGGGGGCAGGGCGGCACGCGGCGGCGGTGGCGGCGGTGAGAGGTGGAGAGCTAGGGTAAACCCTAAATTATTTCTTTCTTGACTGTCTCACAATAGTTGCCCCCATATTTATAAGAGGGATTTACAATTGCTAACGGGCCGGGCCTATTAGTCTTTTACTAACTTATCTTAATTTAACTTAATAAACTAACTAATAAAGCTAAATAATAATTAAATATTCAGCCACTCCGCTTATTTCGGGCGACTTCACGACCGAAGTCGACATCTCTCCCCTTTGGAGATTCGGCTTTGTCCTCCGCTGGAATTCGGATAGACTTTGTTGAATAGTTCGGCATCCTCCCACGAAGCATTTGTCGCGGGTTTGTTTTTCCATTTGATGAGCACTTGAAGCTGACCCTGACGGACTCTCGATTTAAGCATGAGTTCAGGTTCAGGAACCGGTATACCATCATGAATCCGAGGCAATTCTGGAATAGCAGTAGGTATCTCCCCACGGTGTGGTTTAAGCATGCTGACATGAAAGGCGTTGTGGATGCGGGTTCCGGGAGGCGTGTTCAAAGCATATGTAACTGGAGTAATAATTTTGCCGATCTTGAAGTGTCCAAAATATTTGGGAGAGAGCTTGCCTTTGTGTAAGTCGATATGGCTGCCACGGATCGTGATAAAGGTTTGAGCCGGACATACTCACCCACTTTAAATTGTTCCGTCCGTATGTTTAGCTTCAAAGTATTTTGCGGTAATAATCTTGAGACAATTGCAAAGCGAACCTTTGTCCGATTGAGAAAATCATCCCATTGAGTTAATAAGTCATCCACTTCGCTGGTAATGTTGTCTCACCCGGATGATAGCCACGTATTGTAGGAGGGTCGCGCCCATATACCAGTTTGAGCGGTGTTGTTTTGGTTGATGCATGATATGAAGTATTATAACAATATTACGCCCAAGGTAACCATCTTACCCAGTCCTTTGGTTTGTCACCGTTAAGCAGCGTAGATACATTGTAATAATTTTGTTGACTACCTCGGCCTGTCCATGCTTGAGGATGATAAGTCGATGTTGGTGATAAAATAATGTTGGATAGTCTGAAAAGCTCTTGCCAAAATTGGCTCATGAAAATCACATGTCGATCACTAACCACCGATCTTGGCAAACCATGTAATCTAACAATTTCGAGAAAAATTTCTGAGCTACGGGTTCTTGGTATGCGGGTGAGAAAAGAGGTATAAAGTGGGCATACTTGGATAGGCGATCAACAACTGTTAAAATTAC
Organism: Hyparrhenia diplandra; assembly: GCA_015847255.1. Classification (NCBI taxonomy): domain Eukaryota; kingdom Viridiplantae; phylum Streptophyta; class Magnoliopsida; order Poales; family Poaceae; genus Hyparrhenia; species Hyparrhenia diplandra. The sequence continues at coordinate 320,406 of JADLZK010011221.1, forward strand.
CGATTTGGTGCCAACTCTCGGGAGAGCTTCAATGAAATCCATCGAAATATCCTCCCAAATCTGTTCTAGAACTGGTAAAGGCTGAAGAAGTCTAGCTGGATGAAGATGTTCAGTTTTTATTGCGTTGGCATACTAAGCAATCATTCACAAAGTTGCTAACAATGCGTTTATCACTTTTAACAAAGAATGTCCGACGAAATTGATGCAAGGTTTTTTCTGTATTCCCTCATTAGCTGAATCATGAATTGCATGGAGAATGGTCTGAAAATGTTTGGATGATTTTGAAAGCCATACCTTTTTGTTGAACAAAATCAATCCATTGCGAACTTCCCATCTTTGAGTCCTTACCGTTGATTATAGAATCAATAAAGCTTATGGCTTCCTCCTTTGAATGCAATTTCCTCCACGAATCGATCAAATAAACCTAGTTGAATTTCTGAAATAGCCATTATAGAGGATTCCTCTCGAAGTTCTGACGAGATAATGCGTCAGCCACCACATTGGATTTACCAGGTTTGTATTCCACAATGAAGTCATAGCCAAGTAATTTGCTAACCCATTGATGCTGAGGAACTGTAGACAGACGTTGATCTAGAATGTATTTAAGACTGTAATGATCTGACCTTATAATAAAGGGGCGGCCCCAGAGATACGGTCGCCAATGTTTGACTGCCGTCACCAGTCCTATGAGTTCTCTTTCATAAGCGGCTAATTTTTTGTACTTGTCAGGTAAGCGTTTGCTAAAGTAAGCTATTGGTCCATTACCCCGATGTAAAAGCGACACTCATACCGTACGGACGCATCACATTCTACCACAAATAATTTATTAAAGTCCGGCGGTTGAAGAACTGGTGCTGATGATAATGTCCTCTTAAGATGCTCAAAGGCTGTTGTAGCCAATGGTGTCCAACAGAAGGAATCTTTTTTAAGAAGTTCTGTCAAAGAACGTGCACTTGTACCATAATCCATGATGAATTTTCTATAGTAACCTGCGAGTCCCAGAAAACCTCGCAATTCACGGAGAGTTGTAGGTAGCGGCCAAGCAGTGACGGCCTCAATTTTCTCAGGATCAACAGCCACTCCAGTATCCGATATAATATGTCCCAAATAGCCCAATTATGATTGATCAAAGAGATATTTAGATTTTTTTAAGAAGATGTTGTGAGATTATAGTACCTTGAAGACCTCTTCCACATTTAGATTTCTCAGGATCATCACCTAGCTAGCTTCTTAATGATGGAATAATTAAAATTCCCATATAGTTTTTGCGTCCAGGTGCAGGGTATGCCAATAATGCAGGTCGCATTTGAACGACGTATTAAGGATCCGTTCATCCGAACCTGACACCTGCTGGTCGATGCGTGACGTACGAAATAGAATACCAGCTGGTTAAATCTCTTGTGCCTCATCAGACGTTCTTCAGTCTTTTGATAAGGAGTACTGCAGACATTGTGCGAAGGAACAAGTTATCCAATTAGAGCTTCATATAGCCATGCAATTAAATTTTAAAATGGAACATGTATATACAGTTTGGTATTAATTCAGCGGTTAGGGGTAGGGTTTTGCGTCACGTATGTTCATAGGGGTGAGTGTGCGTGTGTTGTGAGCATCTACGTTGTACTGTGTAATTCTAAAAAAAATGGTTCACTAACTTGTATAATGCTGATAAGCCGGAGTAGTTTAGTTCCTAGCTCTGTTCAGGCTAACTGATCAGAATGTAAGGGTGTGTTTGGTTGCAAGAAATTGGCTATGGAACGTCAAAAACTTAGCTTCAGTTTCTCCACGCAATTTTGCCTGTGACACACTGCAAAAACGTAATTCGGTTTTCAGGACACAACAAAAACTATTTTAATCATTTTTGGCTTGAGAAAGATGCAATCGGTAATCGGTAGAGATATACGATACAGTGAAATATACAACTATATATGTCTAGAACATGATTGCTAATTAAGTCTAGAAACTGAGGACGATATACTTAATAAGAGAGAACAAAATGTTTGGTTCAATCATATCATATATATCCCAACAAAAGAACCCTTCATGGAGATATTTGGGTTAGAACACCAGACAGTCGGCAATTCTTGAAAGGTCTTGAAATGTCAGAGGACAGATTCCGTGTCTCTGCGTGAGACATTATCTCGACACATCATTTTCGCGAAAACAAAAGACAGGGATAGTTTATCTTTAACACATCATTCCCCTAGTTAATTTGTGAAGCCAGATCGAGAGAAATGAGCAACAAGACTCCCAATATATATAAAAACGAAAAGAAAATAAGAAAAGGCTGATGCAGAGGAAACATAAAACCCTGTGGCCTGTCAAATCCAGAGAGGCCTCCTTAGTCTTTGGCTATCTGCAATCTCTTATAAATACCACCTCACCTTTAGCAACATGGTAACCGCACAATCTTCCTTCCTTTCATACATCAAAAACAGACAGAGGCTTGCGAGCTCTGCACCCTCTCTTTTGACCGACCGACCCCTGCTACACACACACACTCGTAAAGAACAAGCTTTGCTTGCTTGTCATCCGGTAGCTAGAGCCCCAACGATCGAGGCCCTGAATGGACTTCGACATGCTGAATTCCCACCCGGAGGCGCAGCTGGAGCTGATGAACGCAATGCTCCAGCTGGAGCAGCTCACGGCGTTCCCTCTCCCCGACCACCACGGCGCCGGCGCCATGATGATGGTGCCTTCGACTCCCCCGTCGCCGGGCATGCAGCAAGCAGCCACTCACCACCATTTCTCTTCGGTGCCGCATCACATGTCCGCGGGCGCCACCGGCCGTGGCGGCGTCGTCTACAACGACCACCACCAGTACTCCCAGGTCGTCACAGCTGCGTCGTCGTGCAACGGCAGCGCCCGGTCGTCGGAGTACGTGGCGCATGCTGCGCATCAGGACCACCATGCCGGCGGCGGCGGCGGTGGCGACGGGGAGGCAACTGCAACAGCAGCGGGGAGAGCGGCGGCACCACCACCACCGCCGTCGGGTCGTCGGCGATGCGGGAGATGATCTTCCGCGTGGCGGCGCTGCAGCCCGTGAACATCGACCCGGAGATGGTGCGTCCCCCGAAGCGGCGCAACGTGCGCATCTCCACCGACCCGCAGAGCGTGGCGGCACGGATGCGGCGGGAGCGCATCAGCGAGCGCATCCGCATCCTGCAACGGCTCGTCCCGGGCGGCACCAAGATGGACACGGCGTCCATGCTCGACGAGGCCATCCACTACGTCAAGTTCCTCAAGACGCAGGTGCAGTCCCCTCGAGCGCGCCGCGGCCAGCGGCCGACGTCCCGCGGACAACGGTGGCGCCACCGCCGCAGCGCCCTACTCCGGCCGCATGAACAACGGCGGCCAGTGGTAGACGACCGATCGATCCATCGATCTCTGCCACTGCACCACCACCCGGCCGGCCTCTAGCTGACGACGGTCGATCGTCCGGCATGCGTATGCATGGCCATGTTTGATCATTAATCGCCGTTGGACCTGGAGCTCGATCTGCACGTACGTACGTACCACGACATAACGCGCCCGCGTCGGCAACACATATGTGTAAAAACAAATTAAGATGAACTTATTGGCTAGACGCCTTCCATTTTTACTAGCAGTAGTAGTACCTAGAAATGGTGTTTTACTGCCGTTGTATGCTTGCGATTAGCTAGACACATGCACACATGTAGCTTGTACATTGCACGCATCTCATGTTATCAACGTGTCTCCATTTATTTGTTTATTTGTTGCCAAGAATCTTCCCTTCGTCCATCGATCTTTAACCTACTAGCTCCCTCGTTTCTTCGTCGTCGTCGAATATTTACTATCTGTCATAATATGAATGTTACTTGATCTCTGCCAAGTTTTACCATGCATACAGCTGTTAAAGGAGCCAAGTGAAACAAGCCCAACCGTACCAAGTTTTACGCAGGTCAGCTGGAGATGGAGATCGAGGACGCGAGCTATGCAACTTTCCGAGCACAGGGCGTGTTTGCTTGGCATGGAGCAGAAGACTATTGGCGCTGCATGATTCGCCCCGTACGCACGAAACGAGAAACCTGGCGGCGCCTCGGCGCGCGCGGCCTTGCCGTTTCCTCGTCATCTCGTACGCTGGCGCACATGACGGGGCGCTGTGCGCGCACAGCGGCGCCCGGGGGAGCTGCGTGCCGGCCGGCCGTGGGGACGACGGCGACGACCCCGAAGTGGGACGAAGTGGCCCTCGCTTTCCGACGGCGAGCCAATTCCGGCCGGTGCGCGGCGACCGTTTCTGGCGCCGGCCATTGCCATGTGCCGGTGTCAGGCTGATGTTAATGCCCCGGCACGGCAGGTTGGTGGTGTCTGACTGCGGCCCGCGCTGCCCGTATCCTATCCGTTCCGTCCCACACGAGTGTGTACCTGGTACTGGTTGGTCATAACACAGCAGGTGTGTGTCGCTTGGACTTGGATTCACATTTTGGATCTGAAGCACATGAAGTCAAGTTTTTGCGGTTGGAGTAAAAACGTAATTTGCCAGCCAAGGAATTTTTTTTAAAAAAAAGAAAAGGGTTTCCCCCGCTTTTGTATTCCAAAAGCACCAAAGATTTTATTACAGTTCCAGAGTGCCATAAGCACATCACGCAGAAAACAGAAACGCACCACAGTTCAGGGCGATTACAACACGTAAAGCATATTAAGCTAGCTAGATAGACTCAATGGAGTCGATCCTGATGATGAGTTGGTTATCACCGGCATCCACATCAATTGCGGCAGCAAACTTGCTTTGGCCTCCAGTTGCCTGATAAAATCCTCCAACTCCAACGCTTCCATCGGTTGCTAGCCAAGGATTTGGCAAACCAAAAGTTATTGTCATACATATATAATTACTTTTCATAAATATTTTTATATGAGTAGCCAGGATCAGTGGTTTTCAATGGTGCCGTGACGAGATTGTTCTGCTGATGCAACGCTGGAGCAGGGGATCGGCGATCATGCGTGTGCGGCTTGGGGACGATGGTCTCGCGTGGTGGAGGAGTGATGGTAGCCGCCGGGCTTGTAGCGGCTGGCGGCTATAAACGACGGCGCAGGTTCCGATGGTCCGCTTTCATCTCCTCTCCCAGGTGGTGGCGGTGTAGTTTGTGTTGTGGTGTTGTGTCGATGTCCCAATCCGACCGGGTCCTTGTGGATGGAGGCTCGGGTTGATGACCCAATCCAACCGAGCAGAACTTCTTGTTATTTTTCTCCCATCCGAAAGTGGTGTCGTTGTGTCAAGTGGTAGGGGGGATCCTCCCCTAAGTTGAGAGTGGGCGCCGTGGTGGCGCAAGTTGAGTTGTTTTGGTACCTAGGTGTGCAGTTGGAGTAGGGTACCCTCCACAATTGTATGGTTTTTCTCGGCCCGTTTTCGGTCAAAAAACTGGGCTGGCACTTGCCTTTTCTTTATTCGTCTAATAGAAATCGCGGCAAAGCTTTTGCCGCCCCTTCTAAAAATAAATATTTTTATATTTTAATATATAATTGTCAGCAGATGTTTTCGTGAAGTTTTAAAACGTCACTTATTTTGGGACGAAGGGAGTATGGCATCACGTGAAATGGGGCAGTGTCATGCATAGTAGAACCAAGGAGAGTGTTAACTACAATGTCGATACTCCCTTAATCCCTCAATAAGTTAATTTACATATCTGTCTTAAAGTCAAACTTTTTATGTTTGATCGAATTAACATATGAGATTATTATAAACAATATATTTTTTTGGTAAAATCCATAACAATTTTACTGCTTTAATAAAGCTTTATTAGCTTAGAAATATTAAAGAATACAATGACAACATTAAATTCATTTTACCAACAAACATGATGACCAAAAAGAAGCGAAGCAATGGGATTGTATACCATTAATTCAACTTCATCAATCAAGCATATATAATAAGTGTAATAAGATATGACAGATATTATGCATTCCATTTTTAGTAGTAAAGAAACAAACAAACAATTTCGTGCAGCTCACACACATTTCCAAGTCCTTGAGTAGTGCCCCCCCACGCACACACCCACACCCACCACCACCACCAATTGGCAGCCTCCCATACCAAAGGATTTTGTTTTAGCAGTTTGAGCACCTTGCACATGTAAACCCTCTTGTTATGATTTTTATGTTGCTCCATCCATCTTGAAATATAAAGTATCCAAGTAATTTTAGGAAATATTATGTGGTAAAACAAATGGTGCATACAAACCCTTTTTTTAAAAAAAACAAATGGTGCATACAAACCCTACCCGGTTGTCATATGTTGGTTAGTGATAGACATTGATGGTAGGTCTGCCTGTGGATATTGCCTTTGGTGTGTTTATTCATCTATAATAGTATTTTGGTACAAATTTTGAACTCTTAATTCCTTATATTCTAGGACGGAGGGAGTAACTAAAAACACGGTAATATAATGTTTTCCAAAATAAAATGGGCGGATTGTGCTTATCTTTAATTCTCATGTGGTACTATTGACAGAAACTCATCACGTTACTTCTTTTTCTTTCCGTATCTCAGGATCGAGGCTCATGTTACTCTCGCTTATATATATATATGCTAATTTCTTACGACCTACTCCAGGTGCACGTACAGTCACCATCTTCGTCGCCAGCCACCAATGTCCAATGCAAGGAAGGGCAGAGATATTAATTGCCGAGACTAGCGCTTGTAAACACTAGTAACGAAAATGATTTTTACGTGACTCTGAAAAATCTTTTTTCGGGCGGGCGTGGAGTTTGTCCGTCCACGGTTAATGACCCGATTAACGTGGCGGGCGATTTTTTATTTTGCGTGACGGGCAGTTTTGCCCGCCACGTAAATCAATTACCGTGGCGGGCGTTTATAACACGCCCGCCACGCAAAATGTGGCCATTTTCGTGGCGGGGCGGGTTAAAAGGCCGCCACGCATAATAATACCCCAAAGCCCACGCCAAGCCCAAAGAAAGTGTCCTATCGGGCCATATATATATAAGTTCTAGGTTTCTCCTCATTTTCCTCGGCTCCAAGCGCCACGAAAAAAAAAACCGAAGTCGTCATTCTCCTCGCGTCCTGGCCCGCGCGAGAGCTCCTCCCCGGCCCTACGCTCCACCCAAAATCGCTGGCCGCCCTTCCCTTCTCTTCTCCACCCCAAGCGCCGGCGGCCGCCTCCCACCGCCCCTCCTCCATCCCCCCTCCTCGCGGCATGACGGCGGCGGATCTCGGCCGGCGGCTTTGTAGTGGCGGTGCGCGTGGTTCCCGCGGCGGTGGTGTATCCAGGCGGGTCGCGACGGATCCGCCTGGCGGCTGGCGCCCTCGCGGTTCAGCGGGCGGGCGCGTCCTCACGGTTCCCGGCGGCGGGGCGGGCGTCCTTGCGGTTCCCGCCGGCGGAGGACGGCTTCCTCGAGCGGATCCAGAGGCGAGGGGCGTCGTGGATCCCAGCGGATCCCGGCGGCATGGATCCCGGTAGCCTTGTCCCGGCGGCGGATCCGGGCCGGCAAAGACGCCCCGGCGGCGGATCCCGCCTGCAGCTCATCCGGGCGGGGCGGAGGGCGCCCCGTGGATCCCGACGGGCGGATCCCGGGCGGCGAGGGCGGATCCCGGTCGGGAAATAAGGCGTCGGGCGGCGGATCGATCCCGCCGCACGCCCCGGGCGGGGGGATCCCGCCTGCAGCTCGCCCCGGCGGCGGATCCCGCCTGCAGGCGTCCGGCCCGGGCGTTCCCGCGCGGCAAAGGCCTAGTGGCCGATCGGCGTGGCGCGATCCGGTGGTGCGAGCCGCATCCCGCCCGGCTAGGTCTGGGCTGCGGGTTCCTGGGTTTTGGATTTCTTTTTTTTTTTTTTTTTTTCATTTGCCGTGGCGGCACCAAACGCCCGCCACCGTTATTCTGTCATTTTCTCGTGACCATTGCTTGGTGACGGGCGATCTGCCCGCCACGGAAACTAAAATCGCCCCGTCACAAAAGTAGTTTCGGTACTAGTGAAAGTTGACGTGTGTGACATCCTCTTGTATGGCCTTCGATGTCAAAGCAGTCACGCCCTAGTTAGCAAGATGCATGTGGTGGTCCAAATCCAACTCTCGATTTCTCACGTACAGAGTACAGTATATTGGCATGTTTAATGCTGATTAGGAGATTTAAGAACAAGTTTACAAAAACTTGATCACGGCACGGCCGTCTATTCAGAATGAACGACTGACGTCTGGATAGACATCCACCGTACAACACAACGACTGACGTGATAGACATCCACGGCCGTCTATTCAGAATGCTGATTAGGGGTAGTGGTGATTCGTTCGTGACTGTGTTGGGAGGTGCTGAGGGTCCATGGCTGGAGTTGTAGAGGGACCTTGGGGTGCGGCGGTGGTTGCGGAGGTTGGTTTGCAGGTGAGGGGGTCGCGTGGTGGTGGTGGTGGCTGGGGACCTGTGGCGTTGGGAGACGGTCCTCGCTCTATGTCGTCCCTCCCTCTGAACTTTGGCGGCAGGCGCGCGGGCGCCGAGGAAGGCTGGACTTAGGCATGGTGCCCGGTTGGCGGGGGTGGTGCAGCTTCGTCACGCGCTGGTGGGCGCGTCGATCCTCTCCGATGGGGCTTCGGGCCGGGTGTGGCGGCGACGCAGTGGGTCGTCGTTTTCCTCCCGTGTGTGTAGAGCTGGTGGAGTTGGCGGTGGCGGCTGGCCGCGCGTGTCGATGTCCCAATCCGACCGAGTGGTGATCGTTACTCGGTTGATGTCCCAATCCAACCGAGTGGAGCTCACATGTTTTACTTATTATTCCATCCGCCCTGGTCCGCTTTTTAGTTGTGTTGTGAGTTGTTGGTGCCAAGTGGTTGCTCGTGCCGATGACCCAATCCGACCGAAGGGTTTGAGGCTTGTGTCGATGTCCCAATCCGACCAAGCAAAGGAGTTTGAGTGGGCGCCAGTTGTGGCGCTGAGTTGAGTTGACTTGGTACCTAAGTATGCAGGTGGAGTGGGGGTACCTCCACAATTTTATGGTTTTTTTCGCCCGTTTCGGTCAAAAACTGGGGGCCGACACTTGCCTTTTTTCGCCTAATAGAAATTGCGGCAAAGCTTTTGTCGTCCCTTTCGAAAAAGCTTGACATTAATGCTAGGTCGGTATGTGAATATTTTGGTTAGTGACTCGAACCCTACATTACTACCGCTTTTGGTTCTGCGGTTCATTTTTTATCAGTGAAGGGGGTTTAAGCCCGTAAGTGATGTACAAATCTATAGTAGTGATTGCCTTTTAGCGTATTTGTTCATCTATAATTTGGTACAAGTTTTGAACTCTTAATGGGCGGTAAAACACGGTAATATAATGTTTTCCAACAGAAAATGGGCGGATTGTGCTTAACATCTTTAATTCTCATGGTACTATTGACAGAAGCTCATCACGTTACTTCTTTTTCTTTCCGTATCTCGCGATCGAGGCTCATCTTACTCTCGCTTATATATATGCTAATTTCTTACGACCTACTCCAGGTGCACGTACAGTCACCATCTACCATCTTCGTCGCCAGCCACCAATATGTCCAATGCAAGGGCAAAGATATTAATTGCCGAGACTTACGTGTGTGACATCCTGTTGTATGGCCTTGGATGTCAGAGCAGTCACGCCCTAATTAGCAAGACCATGCATGTGGTGGTCCTAATCCAACTGTCGATTTCTCACGTACAGTACAGTATATTGGCATGTTTAATGCTGATTAGGAGGTTTAAGAACAAGTTTACAAATCAACAAAAACTTGATCACGGCATCAGAATGAACGACTGACGTCTGGATAGACATCCACCGTACAACACAACAATGCATATCATATCGATCCGTTTCGTACTATTCAAGCTACCGAAGTACACTACACATAGGTTCAGGTTCAGGATTTCAATCACCGTTGTTTAGACCCTAAGCGCACGCACGTCAGTCGATCTGATGAGAATCCTGAACGAGCGAGGCGGCACATGCAAGTACAGGTAGAAAATAGGGACGTTGGCATATCCGTGGATGGGGGCGTCGTGAAATGATCGAAACCGCGAAAAGACCGGGGTGTAAGCCAATCTACATCGATCTATCTACCACAAAGATCCAAACCTTTCTACATGTGCCCCATCATCCGCAGCCATGTGCGGAGAATTCGCTCCTCGCTTGCTCTGCCGGCCGGCCGGCCGGCCTGCCGGACCACCCGGCCCCGGCGTCGTTCGACAAATTGACCTGTCGTCGAGACCGACGTGCGCAGTTCAGTCACAAGACCGGCATGTATCTTCACTGAACTCTCCTGGATTTCACAGAGCCAGAGGGGCCGGGGAGAAATCATTTCGGCGGCTCACATCCTGCTGTCGGCAAGGCAACTACAGTCCGTCCGCAGCAACGCTTGGTCGTCACTCTTCGATCTGCTGGCCTAGCATGGTCTTAGCCGACCGATACGTGCCTTCAGAGGATGGAGAAACCAACACACAGGCTAGCTATATGGCGAAAACGCGTGCTGTGCTCTGAATGGAACCTTCCACCCTGCGTCAATCGGTCCGATCAATCTACTTACCACACAGTACATTGGATTCGCGCCTCACGGTCACGAGAGACATTCCCATCAGTGAGAAAGCTGGCAACAAGGTCGGGTCTCGTTGTCTTCGCCGACCAAACCGATCGCCGGCCGGCCGGCGTCGAGAACCAACCGTTCGCCGCGGACACGTGTCGCGCGATGGGTGATCTGGCCCCAGGCGATCCAGTGAGAGCTCCGCGGTAAGGTCAGGTTCACCGCTCCATCTGGTCGGCGCCCGCGCGCCGAAGACCGAGGACTGGTGCGCACACACAGTAGGCAGCAGCGCCGGGTGGACGTCGACGTCGCGCCCTCGGCATCATCACGCGCGCCCGCGAGCAACGTAACGCAACAGCCGTCCTACTCCGATCCTACCAAGACCTCGCTCTCCAACAAAGCTGGCAGCATCTTGCTTGCGATCCGTCTCATCCATCCATCGGCCAGGCCAAGCGTCCCCGTTGGCTTTTGATTAGTTTCTTATTGCGCCATCATTGGGTATTTGGGTTCTCACCGTGCCTTTTCCTAGCTTCTCTGGCCTCCTTGGACGTTGTTTTCGGCCGTGGATTTGGTTCCGGCAAGCACAAACATGCTCCGGATACTGTGTCGCACAGTCGGAAATGGGAAACTGTTGCCCAGGATCGATGCATGAACCTAACCCGCTTGCTTACCCATCATGCATGATCCTGTGTGTGTGCTCGTGGCAAGCTCGTGGCAACGACGTCCAACGAGCTGCTGGCACATCTATGTATCCGTGTGGGAGCCACACTGATCAGTGTTTTTGTTTTGCCAACAGGTGTACGTTCGTATCCTATCCGGACTCTGAGACTGAGCTGAGAACTGAGGTAGGTGTGCTGGAATCGGAAGATCAGAATCAGACTACTGGAGAGGACTATAGCTATATAGGCACCTGCTGAAAGCGCATGGCTTCGTATTTTATCTTTTGTGACAGGGCCCTGTCCTGTCGATCAACCAAATCAGGACTCAACTCCACTCGCCAGAACATGCATGCCGGGCTCGCTCCAGTCCAGGCCGAGACGTGGACGCGATGCCAACACTTGCCTGCAGCTGCAGCACAGCTCTGTGAGCCGGCATCAGATCAGGCCTAGCGGCCGCCGGCCTCCAGACAGGGACATCGGCCCGGACGACGGGACCTGCTGCTCCTGCTCGCCACACAGCACACACATGCACACGCCGATCGATCCATCCACGACTCGATCACCACCACGGCATCACGAATCACTAGCTATGCCGGAGGGAGGCGGCGGCGACTGCGAGGGTTGATCGATCGAGGGAGCCAGAGCCAGGCCAGCGACGACGACGACGACGACGAGACAAGGGATCGGTATCACGGTACATATGGCCGTGGAACCTGGGTCACGCACGTGTACGTAGAGCCAAACTCCGGCGAGATACGCACAGGCGAGTGAAGGAAACGAACCACCACCGTGCGGCAAGGAGAGGAGGATCAAGGGGGCGGCCGGGTAACGTGACAACGTCGCGTCGATCGGAACGTGCCCGGCCGGCCAGCCGGCCGGCGCCATCCTCGTGCACAGGGCCGGCATTGCAAGTGACACCTGAGCGAGAGATACGGAGCTAGGAAGACACCAAAGCTTCCTTTCTCCTCGCGTTATCGCTTCAAGCGGCGCCGGTCGTCGTCGTCCCCACCCCCCACACCCTACGTCCCCACCTGTCAGAGAAACAACAACGTACGCGTGAGACCGACCTCGATCAGGGCGGGGAGCGGGCGGGCGTCATCTGGCCGCGGCCGGACATGCACGCGCTGACGAGACGGAGTACCGAACCGATCGCCCGTGGCCGGCCGGCCGGCATGCCGTTGCATCATCGCCTCGCCGTGTAGCCATGTATGTAGGTGTACGTGGACGCTTGTACACCCGCGCGCCGTGGGCCGCGGCTGTGGTCTGGCCGCTGTGGACTGAGGTAGATGTGTGTACATGTCATGCTGGTTCACTTAACGTTGAGGCGACAAGGCTCGCTCTCTATACGGGTTCACGTTGAGGCGGCCGGCCGTGCCGACGGGCATGTATCGTATCACATGGGTGGCGCTGGCGCCGCGCGGCCGGGGGTGGGGGCCGGCGATGGCAGTGGGCGTAAGTCTGGACGGCTACGTCATAGGGCGGCCGGCGGCGACGTCGCGCGCGGCTGGCTGGCCCCACTCCAACTGACGATGAGAGCAGAGGCGATCGCGACGCAGGTGATAACAGGACGATTGGATGGAAGGATCTGTGCGGGTCATGCTCGCCAGCTTGTTGGGTAGTTTGAGGTGATGGAAAGAATTGGATGGAAGGGAACGTGCGTGGCCGCGCGCTTGACGGTTGTAGTTGCGGCTTCGGACAGACCAACGGTATTCCTACCGACCACTAGGCCTCGGTAGATTTGCATTCTTTGACCCTGGACCCTTCATGTTCTAGTTCGTTCGGTCTTGACCCTTCATGTTCGTACGTGTGAATGAAATAAACGTTGCCTTCTGGATGTGTTTTATTTTATGCAAAGGAGAATAAAAAGGTATTCCCTCAATCCCAAATTGTAAGTCGTTTGACTTTTTTTTGGCTCAAAGTTTGACCATTCGTCTTATTCAAAAAATTTGTGCAAATATAGTCAAATTTAAGTCATTTTTTAAGAACTTTTATTAATAAATAAAACCACAGAAAAATAAGTGATATTTTGCATAAATTTTTGAATGAATAAGAGTGAGTGGTCAAACTTGTTGTAAAAAAAATCAAACGACTTACAATTTGGGATGGAGGAAGTATTTCAGTTATCCACTTGCATGCCAAATTCTTATTACATCCTAACACTTAGTTTTAAGTGTGTCCATGTCCCGCTTGTGCATGTTGACCAGGCTGCGTAGCTGTCGTTTCTACTATGCTTGATGCCCATATGGTTATGACAAAGCTGGCCAAGTAAGAGAATCCTGATCAATCACACAACAGTGCACCCCAACTCAGAAAACGATCTCAGTGTCTATCAGGGGTGGTTTGGCCCTCAATTGTTGAACGACAAGCAAAATAGGTGTTGGCGCAGCTTGTGCCATTTCCATGAAAGCCGGCAAAGGATCTTTAGAAAAAAAAAACGAAATGGCCCAATGTCTTCGGCAACCTTAGAGAGAAGGCAAACGCTGGCTTCTGGGCCTTGCCTTAGATGCGAAGGTTTTTAAGAAGTGGCCCGATGTCTTCTTAGCCAAGTTAAGTTGGCTGGAAGGAAGCAGCCCGTTTCTACTTGCAAGTGCCCAAGTCTACCGTGAAACAATGGATGTGGCAGAGGCCCAAGCGTAATCGACGTAAGGAAAGGAAACGCGAGCCCAACTTCACATCGGGAAAAGATCCCACCACACGTAGCCCACTGCATGTGGCCCAGATGCACCCCGTGCTCAAGTTAGTGGGTGTGGCCCGTCGGCAACCACGAATTTCAGTTTGATTTCACTGGTGGACGAAAGTTCGGTATTGGACTTGCTAAAAACGGATCGGTACAAACTAGTGGACACGTTCGCTTGGTTAGGTTACTTCGTGTAACATGTCCCCTCAAAAAAAAAAAAAAAACCTTGGTGTAACATGTTCTTGACTTGGCGCAAGTGCTTGTATTTTTCTTTACTAGTAAATACGCATGCGTTCTGGCTGGGAACGGGATACCAAAAGTTTTGTACAATTTATCTTTGCCGGCGCTCAAGTCTCTTGGTCGCCGAGATCCTCGCCGCAAGCATGAAGCATGTCCACACGATTTATGCTAGCCAACTCTATCCAGTCGCCCGCATCCATCACAAAGCATGATCCCACCGCCCAAAGTTTTTGTACAATTTATCTTTGCCGGCGCTCAAGTCTCTTGGTCGCCGAGATCCTCGTCGGCAAGCATGAAGCATGTCCACACGATTTGTGCTAGCCAACTCGATCCAACGCCCTCATCCGTCACAAAGCATGATCCCACCTGTCTTCAGCCATCACGGCCAGCCATCCGGCTGTAATTGTTCGCGTGGACTGTGGACTCTCTCGTTCATGGTCTCTCTCTCAAATTTGTCCCATAGGTGGCGCTCAAGTCTTTTGGTTGCCTCATTGTCGCGGGATCCTCATCGGAGATCATGTCCCACACGTTTGTGCTTAGCCAACTCGATCTAGCCGCCCGATCCGTCACAACCATGTCGCCCGCAGACGAGAGGTGGTAGTCAAGCGATCGGTCCAATTCAATTGAGTCATATAGATGATTGCTTCGATGATTGTTTCCCTATGATTTTCTCATGGTGACACGGTAGTTTAGTGACACATTTTGAGGCCGCGATCAACACCTTTCATGAGCCATATGGGACTAATAATACAACAAATGAAACACAAAGCATGAAAAATATATAGTTGCAGGCTAAAATAACAAACAAACGGATTAAAGTAGTTGGGCTCGAGGAGATTCAATTAATGAGCCCAATATCCTAGTTCTTGTGGGCCCAGGTGGGGGCTCTCGGGCTGTGGAGTCGATTTTTGTTGGGTCTCGACCTCTTGGGCCACGACTCTCCATCGGACAGGAATTTCGGTGGCATATTTTTTTATTTTTTTTTTTCTTTAAGAATTATATTTTCTTTAGTGAACACAAAGGAACCGACTGCTCCTTGATGGATGAATTTAGCCCACGTGAAGATGATAGAGCTCATGAGCTAGCTAGGCAGGTACCAGGGACGGTAGGCGAGTACTTTGTTTCTCTTATACACGTACATGGCTAGGCGGGTACTTTGTTTCTCTTATACACGTACATGGCTACGTTCCATCGATCCGTTGTGTACTTAATTTGGATTTGGAAAATAATTAATTTATATGAATCCAAGTGTGTAACACAACTCATGACCATGTTGGTCTCCAACTCGTGTGGATGACTGAAAATTTGTTGGCGCGTATCAACTCCGAACTCTACCGAGACCGAATTGGAAGGCAGACCCACTTATCCAATCTAAACCATTGATGTTAATCGATGGTGGCGCGATCCTACGGTCCCTTGTGGTGGACGTATCAACTCCGAACTCTGCCGAGACCGAATTGGAAGGCAGACCCACTTATCCAATCTAAACCATTGATGTTAATCCGATGGCTGAGCGCGATCCTACGGTCCGCAGGGTGGGACGACGGAAATTTCTTCTCTTTATTAGTAGGTATAGATTTATTTTCGCACTTATTTTTTCAAAAACGTGGCTTTGCACTTTTTTTTATTTCTTTTAACCCTTTAATAATGTTGTTTTTCTTTTTTCTTTTTGTTTATCTAACAGCAGAAGATGTGTTGATCAAGAGAGATGCATAACTGTTCTCCTGTTTTATCTAGTCATCTGGAATTGTTTCAAACTTGGTTTGTAATAGGCCAGTAATAGGTCTTGGTCATGTACGATTAGTTGCTCACTGGATGTCTACCGTTTTCTTAGTTGTTCGTCTAGTTTCTTGGTTGATCTGTGATGTCTGATACATTTTCTTGAATGGTTGTATTTCCGTTATGTCATAATGGAAATGAGGATGTCCTCAGTTTTTTGCATCGCGTTTTAGACGGCAAGATACTCGGTCCTCGGCAGAGATCGATTGATGCGAAGAGCAACATGGTAGGAATTTATCATGGGCCCTTCGGAAGTGAGTAACAGCACCCTACATCGGTCTACTTTCTCTTCCTTATTATTAATAGGGTCATGCCTATAAAAGAGTTTCGATGATTACAAGATGCTACATGCCTGCTTGTCCTACAAGTTACATAAGTTGAGCCCTAGATAGACTGAGCATCAGGAATATCCTCAGAAGAAAAACTATGCACCTCCCTTCATATGTTTGTGTGCTCTGCACTTTATCTGAGGAGGAAACAGTTCAACACCTTTTCCTGACCTGCCAATTTGCTAAAGATTGCTGGCATAAGGTGGGAATTGACATGCAGGGACAGCAGAACATCTTTCAAGCTATTGATGCCATAAAAGACAAAGCTCAATCTGGCTTCTTCATGATCATAGCAATTCTTATGTGTTGGGCAATTTGGACAGTTCGCAATGATCTCATCTTCAAGGGCATCCCCGCTGATGTGGATAGAGCCAAAGAAATTTTCAACAAAGAAGTCAGAATCCTTTCTCTTAGGGTAAAGGCAAGGTTCAGAGTTTCTTTTGATTCATGGATCCAGATTTTATTGTAATCTGCCTCTGTTTTTTCTTAATCTTCTTCCTCTCCTTTTTGTCTCTTGATTTGCCTTTTATAATTTGTAATTTGTAAGCTGTCTGACTCTTGAACCTTTTTAACAAGATCAAACCCGAGAGAGACACAAGATTTAACGTGGAAAACCCTCCCAATACGGGAGAGTAAAAACCACGGGCGTAGGTCAACAAACACTCTTCACTATTATCAAGAGTCGGGGTTACACTTGCGCGCGGCTTACAACAAGAGAATGAATGAATCGGCACTCAGCGGAAACCCTAAAGGGTATATGTACCGTTCCCCGCGAGAGGGGAGCTCCGCCCCGGCTCCCCCAAGCGTCCTCAGGGGTGCGTCCGATGTGGTTGGAATTGGAGGATTGGGCAAGACAACTCTTGCTAAAGCAGTTTATGATAAGCTAAAGTCCAAGTTTGATTGTAAGGCTTTTTTGTTCGATGGGCCGAAATCCTGATTTGAAAAAAAGCTTTTAGGGACATCCTTATAGATCTTGACAGGTACAAATACACGGGCGAGGTAAATGTGTCCATAATGAATGAAAAGACAGCTCATTAACAAAATCGGAGAGTTCCTGAAATGCAAAAGGTATGAATGGGTTATAAAAACTAGCCCATCAACCGGTGCTGCAAGTCTACAATCTTATATTATATAAGTATATTAAATGTTTTGTGGATAAATTTGAAATGTAGCACTAATCAAAATTGATTCTCTCAATTCTCATTACTAACACATAATACTCGTTTGATACTCATTCTGATATTAAATTTGCATATACGTGGGTTTTTAATATGTATTTTTAAAAAAACCCTTGGCTTCATGATATCATGTGATGTTGCATCACTTTAGTTGCCGCTGGTATGAAAGAGGAATATAGATGGTTTAGGATGTAGGAACATGATATAATATATGTATAGATTTATTAGCACAATCGTGGTGATTGTATCTATAGTGGATGATGTGTCTCATTTGTCACGCATCAAGAGAAATTGCTAGTCAACTTTAATTGTAAATGATAGTGGACTATTGAGGTAGACATCTTTCATGTCAAAAGAAATTACTAATGACAAATAATAGTGGAATGCCGATGTGGATGTGTTGCATGTCAAGAGAAATAGTTAGTGGAGATGTTAGTGGACTGCTGAGGTGAATGTTTTGCATGTCAAGAGAAATTAGGTAGTGGACCATGCCCTCCGGGGTTCCATAAAAAAAGGTTGAGCCCTAGTTGGACTCCAGGTGCGGTCCCGTGCCGGTGGCTGAGCTAAAGGGTGGTCAGGTTGGGCCGTGGACCACCGAGCTCAGCCCAAGCGAGGCCCAATTTTTTCTTTTTCTTTTTTTTTTTGGCGAGGAAGCAAGGCCCGCGTGAACGCCGTGAAGGAACTGCGTCGTTTCATCTGGCCGCGAGCGCCGTCTCTTGGTTTCTCTTCCTCTTCCCATCGTAGTCTTCGTAGGTCAAGACTCAAGACTGGAAGCCGGCCGCCGGCGGCGGCGATCAGCGAGACAGCGAGCGAGGCAGCAGCCAGCGAGCCAGCAGGAACCAGTCCGACGGCGATCAGCAGAGCAGCAGGAAACCAGCGTCCTCCAGCGAGACAGGCGACAGCGAGGCAGCAGGGGAACATTGGTGATCGCTGGTTCTGATTTTATTCGGCATATGTATATGTGTATACCTATATACGGCTACTCATTTATTGTTTTATTTTTTCACAGATCACAAGTTCACTATTCTCTTGGTGGAATCCAATATAAAAGATTTGTTCAGCCGTTTAGGGTATGCAATGATAACCTGATTTTTTTGTGTGCAAATGCAAATATGAATTATTTTATTTCAATATGTGAGGTTTAAAGTATTGAATTATTGGTTTGGCATACTAATTCTCTTGCAGAATTGTTGCAACATGACGTGGAGTGATGATATTGCCTCTCTTTTTAGAATAATGAAGCAAAAAAGAAGTAGTGACATTTTGTTCTTCAACTATTATGTGGTACGTAATATTTTAATTACATGTGTTTTACAGTTTATATACTTATGTATAAACATGTAAAATTTATAGCGACAAAAAAAAATTATACAATAGACCACCCTAATCCTAGCTCCGCCACTGGTCTGTGCATATCCTTCCTTGCATAAGCGAGTCGTGATAACTACCCTTGACCTAACACAGGAGGTGAGAACATGCAAGCGTGGTGATTGTGTAATCATTCACTCGTCCCTGACCCTGGCAGGCCGAAAGCACGCATTTGTTGTTATCATTTTGGGCCTGGAGGTCGACCCGGACGCGTTCCTGAATCTTGCTTGATTGTTTCGACACTGTCTCACGTCCTGTGGTCCGTGTTTAATTAAGCTGTCGCTTTTGGCCCATCCCTCTCTGCGCTCCCAAGTCCCCATGGCCACTCTCTGACGATGCGTGCTCTGCAGACCGTCCGGTTACCGGGGCACGGGGCCTCTCAATGGTTCTCATCAAATAGTTTATCGAAAAGAAATTATATTAGCTATATCAATAATAATTTACAAAAGATAGCTAGATGGGACAAATAAATAAAGAAAAATAAACATATCTATATCTATATCTATACCTAATATTAAAAAGAGAAAAATTTCTGTCAATCTGTCATCAAATTTCTGTCCGCCAGCTGAAATTTCTATCCGCCTTGCCTTGGTCCAGGCTTCTGGAAGTTACTGCTACCAGTCCAATGCGCTCACGGGCAAGCTTGTCCTTGAGTCCAATGCAAATACAATACCTTTACCCCTAATCCAAAACAAAATAGATTTCCTCATGTTTCTACCCGAGATCAAACACAAACTGAATCAAGATTCAAACACCTATATGCAAGTCGGCGTTCAGAGACAGGCATCAATTGGTTTTCTGCAAGCAAGGCAAGGTAGCAAACCGAGATTGAATCAAAATCCACGATCAATCCAAATCCAAATCTAAACCTAACTTTACACAAATCAGCTTATAAAATCACGAATTAACTGAGATCGGACACCAACCAGACATCCCGGCGCCCTCGATGAGCGCGAGGAGCACGCCCTTCCGGCAGCTAGGACGACGCAAGGCGAGGAGGCCCCTGGTCGCGGCACTGGCAACGATGGAGTTTCAGGGGTCCTGCTTTGCGTGCGTAGACCAGGCGCAGTCGAAGGCGGAGAAGGGGCCGCCCCAGACGGCGAAGTTGCCCCAGACGCGCGGGGCGTTCATGCGGAGCCGCCGCCCGCGAGGCGTGGCCGTTTCCGTTTGGGGAGTTTCGGTGGCCCTGATGGGAAGAGATCGAGCGGACGGGAGGGATAAGGCACCTGGCGTCGGTGGCCATCCCTTTTTTTTCTCTCCCTTGTGTGCGTGAGTTGCTTCCTCTTTAATTTTTTTCCTACTTTTAGAGTTTTAGTGAAAAACAAATCTATACGTATGATAAAAAAAAATAGATCAATGACCTGTCTAATCATATTAATTATGTATAATAGATATTAATATTTGTTAATATTTTAGTGAGAAAAGAGGCCATGAACTAGGAAAGTTGCAAAGATGTATAAAGGGTGACAAGAGATAGAATGATCTTTTTTTTTCAATCGCAGTGGCTGTTACAGAGAGTGCAGTGTATTTATTATATACCTTGATATTTAATTGAAATAAGGTTAGCTTAGATAAAATCAAATAAAATAGTTAGGTTTAAGTGATCGCACAATAATATGTCCCGTTGCATAGATAGACACGTTTGATATTAGCATGAGTATTGAAGACATTTGTTATTATCTTGAGTACCACATATGTATATGTATATGTATGTCCCGTGCAACGACGGGGTATTTTTGCTAGTCTATACCTATATATATATATAATAATAAAGAGAAAATTCGAAGCACTCACTTTTTTTTTTTTTTTTTTTCTGCCCACTTTTTTTTTCTGCCTTTTTTTTTTCTGCCGGTCCGTTCTGTCCGCCCGCTGTTTTTTCTGTCCGCCTCCTGAGTTTATCCGCTATGGACTCTGACGGGCTGGAGAAGAGAAGTCGCGATGCACACGCCTTCAACTCTGCGCCCTCCACATGCACCAGCACCGCCTCCTCGATGGAAACCTCGCTCAGGAATCAACCAGCCTGCGATCCGTGCCCCACGCCCTCGCGAAGTCATGACTCATGACTACCGACTACCGCTAGCCTCAAGAAGTCACGATCTGCACCGCGCCCTTCGCAGGAACCATCGACGCCTGCCGCCGCCGTGGGAGAAACGAGGAGCGAAGATCTGATCCTCGCACCGCGGCCCTCTCTGGCACGACGCTGACGCCCTTCTGCCCTTCCCCACCGGGACTCCCTCCATGCCGCCCTCCGGCCGCCGCCCACTGGCCGCACGGGGCGGCGCCCTCCGGTTTTGCATGGTTCCGTATGCTTTAAACACTGGTGACTTCGTGATGTAGTCATATAAGAACTTAAATCTATGGCTATTGAGTACTGTAAGACCTATTGTAAGTACATCCATGCATGAATCCAGGTTTGAGTTGGAGGTGATACGTGAGTTGGAGATTGGGAGATGCAGCATGGTTTCATATGCTCGGGATATATATTTGAAAGTACAAGTGTAGGAATTGAATGTGCTTCAGATTCATGATTAATTCAGTCGGGTTATGAGTTTAACAGAGTATCTGCAACACAGTTCTGTGGTGCCGTTTAATCAGAGAACAAGTGGGTGATGCATGTTGTAGTTGGTGGCTGCCGCCAGTAACCCCTTGGTTCTATTCATCGTCGCTGCTCTGCCCATCCTACCTCTAACCATATCTGCCCATCACCGGCGCTAGATCCTCATGCTGAGGACTGAGGACTGAGGACCCTAGCTCCATATCTGTAACATCATCCGTTGGGGGAGAATAGATAGGAGCTGAACTTGCTGGGTTGCAGTGTTCAGTGGAAGAAAACAGGGGAGATATAAGAGGCTGAACTAAGCAAACGAAGATCAATTTGACAATTTCATGGTGTGGCGGGACTGCGCCTGCTTTGAGTTTTGGCGATAAGATCGAGGTGGGGTTATACTGTCAGTTTTTATATTTTAACTCTCTCTCTTTTTTTCAATGTATCTTGTTGTGTTTAAGTACATGTAATGTGCTTTTTCTGCATTTACTGATAATGTGTTCTCTAACTAGCAGTTCAGTTTGCTTCTTAAACTGATTCGTCATGAAATATGATCATACGGATTTATGATATATTTTGATTTTTTAATGCTTAGTTGATTGGTTGCACTTACTGTGGAGTGGACATCAGAGTTCAAGAATTATTCGTGGGTTATTAGTTGCACTTTACTTCTTGAATATTTTCTCTTCTGGCATTTGGAGCTGGGCTGCCTGTTGGGTTGGGGCCATGCCTGCAACAAGTGGTTTTTTTTTTTTTTTTGGGTAACGCCTGCAACAAGTGGTTGTGCAGCTCCGATCTACATATATTAATCAGAATTTGTCAAAATTGTTTGGGGTACTAATTTTGTTATAATATCTTACTTCGTCGACACGGTCTGCTTAACGAGCTAACTGATATGAGTAGCGAATTAGTGATTGTATAAGTTTGTGTGAGTATTGTGATTTATGATGGTCTTTTCATTCTTATTACATTCTTCTTATTATTATTAATTACTGATACGAGTCATGGTAAATGTTATTTTTGTATAGAGTATATCGTTCAAAAATTTAGGCAAAAACATGAGACGTTTTTTTTTTTTTTCCTCATTTGAGCACTAGGATTTGTGGTATGGGATGCAGAAGAACGCCTTTAGGCGCTTTTCTTTAGTCTAATAAAAGAGAAAATTTTCTGGCCCACCTTTTGGTCTGCCTTCTTCCGCATCTTCCTTCGGTAGCGCTTTTTTATTTTCCACCCGTGCCCAGCTTTCATCGAGTGCGTGGCTGATCAGGACTCCGACTACTCGATCGGCTCGATTACGTATAGAGATCGATCTGTGCATCGTCAGAAACACTCGTCGATCACGAATTGGTTTCCGATTTTTTTCTTTTTCCTGTTCGGGAGTTTATTTTTACGATCTTTCCTTCCTTTTCTCCGGTTCCAGTTAATAAAGCTTGGTTAAATTTTTTTTTTCCATTACGTTTTTTTATTTTCCACACATTCTACCGGACGTACGTATGTGTTTCCATTAAATTGTTTTAATGTTTTACGATCAACCAAATATGCATGTGAATATAAAAATACAAAGGTTATATCTATACATATATTGTTTCACTTTTTCTCGTCTCTTCCGCGACCTCCCCTCCCCTCCATTCCTCCCGGCTATAGAATGAGCCCGGCCGCTGCCGCCTGCCGCCGACGGGCGGCGGCAGCGTCTCGGTGCTGGTGAGCTCGGCGGCCGGGCGCGCCCGAGCTGGGGCGGCTGGGGCAGGGGCGCCCCGCCGAGCCTGGGCCGGGAAAAGGGACCCATCCGGTTGGGTATGGGTAGGCGGGGGAGCGGGAGGTCCCATGGCTGCTGGGTTCGAGGTCGGGTGGGGCGGCGTCCATGGCGCGTCGGCTGGTTGAGGTTAGGAGAAGAAGAAAGGGGGAGGGAAGGAGGCTGGCGACGGCGCCCGAAAGGGGAGGGAAGGAGGCCCGCCGGCGGCGCCCTAGGGCGCCGGCCAAGGCGAGCGGGGCGAGGACGACTACTGGAGGTTCTTTGGAGGTTGGCGCCACGCCCAGCGAGGGCGGAGCCGCGGGGCCGGGCCATTAGGCGGCCACTAGGCCGGGCCGCCTGTCGGCGCCAGACGCCCGTGCGCAATGGCGGAACCACCTGAGCCCGATGGAGCGTGGGGTGGTGTTTACGAGCGGTGGAAGGTTGCAAGTCCGCTCGCCGCGCCGTCCGTTGTTCATTACCATTCACGTATTTTTACGAAATATATATATATGATGCACTAGATATTAGAATTACATATTTTATGAGTTCTCAATATAATAAATAAATTATCACTAGTACCCAAAATCTTTTTTGTGGCGGGCTATTTACCTTTACGTGGCGGGCATAGCTGCCCGTCAACTAAAAGGTCACGGTTAATCGTGACCTTTTTGCGCGGGCGGCCGTGCGCCACGCATAAAATCAGTGGCGAGGCGGCAACATAGCGCCGCCACGAAAAGAATGTTATCCGTGGCGGGCGAAGATTACGCCCGCCCGCCATGGTTAAGTTTATTATGCGTGGCGGGCGGGTTATGTTGCCCGCCACGCTTGAACAAAAAAAAAAATAAAATACCATATATATATATATAGGTATTTTATATATTACACAGGTAGTGATTAATAATCGCTACCCGAGCCTTCCGACGCGCCAATACGCGAGCCGCGGGCGGGCGCTGGCCACGTCTTCCGTTGCTCCGCACCCATCTCCTTTTATTTATTTATTTATTTATTTTCTTTTTTTTTTCTTTTTCCATCACAATTTTTTCTTTTCGATATTCATAGATCGTGGGGAGGCGCCGGTTTCTTTCCATTTGCTATCGTCGCACGGACACATCTCGCCGCCGCTCCCGCTGCCGCCCTAGCTGCACGAGCGCAGCTCGCCCCCGCCCCAGCCGCAGGACCTCAGCTCCCCCGCCGCCCCGGCCTGCTCCCCTGCTTCGGTGCGGGCGACCTCGCAGCCTCCGAGGCGGCAGCCCCGCCGGCGTCCCGTCTTCCACCACCTGCGTGGCGCGGCCTGTCCTTCCCCGACCGGCGGCGTGGCCCCGCCCTTTCCCCCGACTCGCGGCGGCGCGCCCCTGACACCAAGCAGAGCGGCCTTTCTTCTTCGACCCGCAGCGGCGACGGCGTATTCTCCCCCACTGGGTCCGATAGAAAGGGGAGGCGGAGGTAATGCTGGATCCAGATGGAGGCCGGACGGAGAGAAGCAAGTGCAGGCGAAGGGGACGTCCAGCTACACCTACTCCCAGGCATGATCCATCTCCCCCCTCCCTCCATCTTCTCCTATGGCGGCAGCTCCGTTCTTCCCCACGGCAGCACCGCCTCCGTTCTTCCTCGGCGCCGCCATCAGTATAATCCGTAGCTGGCAGCGCTGCCCATCTACTCACCACCCCCATCCGCCTCCTCCTAGATCTTCCATCCAGCTCCTTATGTGAGTACTTTTGGATATAATTTAGTAAAGAAATTCTATTTATTCTGCAAATGCAGATCGTCAGTCATTGCCACCAGTGGATGTTCATTCTATTTATTCTGCAAATGCAGATCGTCAGTCATCGCCACCAGAGGATGTTCATGCTGCAAAAGGTTCACACAACAGAGGTGTAAAGGGGAAAGGCTATATTTTAATGGTTTCCCATTTAGCTTTGTTTGTTATTTTTCCTGTATTTTCTCTTGTGTATGCAGATCCAGTGCGTTCCCCTTCTGAATACCCTACCTTCCCAACTTCATTTGACATCGAGCTGTGTTCTCATGGGGCATGCACATTGTTTGCAGATTTGTAGGTATAGTTTGAATCACGATAGGCTCATGGGATGCCATTACTGATAGATGACCATGGCGCAAATTAGGTGGAGTAATTCACTAGTAGGTTGGCCCAATTGCACAGCAGTGTTCATAGTGTTGTGTTTCCTGTTGAAAGTAATTAGAGCAGTCCAATAGTGTTGTTGCTCATGAGGAATTGAGAGAATATTTTGAGGAGCAAACAATTTGATGATGATTTCCTTTCTAGTCACTGAAATATGCTTTCTTATGTGCCAATCTAGAGTATTGTTCAGCACCTAAGCAAGCAGTAGCTGGGAGCATATGTTTGCTCTGCTGTAAACCAAAGCTGAAACTTAACATTTTCTAAATTGGACATAAGCCATTCAGTTTTCAGTAATTTCAGTTCCAGTAAGTCTAGTGCAAGGACTTGCTTTAGTGATATGTACAAGGACTTGCTTTGGGCGAATTAGTTATGTTTGGGGACTCTAGGTGTTTGTGTGTGACAATGTGCTGCATGTTTGTTGTACTATAAAATGTTTTACGCTGACCATGCTGAGTAGTGAGGGCGACACATACTATAGTGCTCTTTTCATTTATATTGGGGTCAATAGTTGAATATTACATACTGATAGTTCACAAAACCCTGAACCCTAATACCTGCAACCACAAAAGGCCCAAATGTTAACAAAGTATGGCACCTAGGTGAGCAAAGTCTCGGGTTTACTTAAATCTTTGTGCCTTGCTATTTCTTTAGGATTTCAAGTTGTCTTTCTGATTGGCAGCAGCAGAGGACAAAGAGGGCAAAGGAGGGATGCACAGTAGTGCAGTGGAAAAAAGTCAATAATGTTCAAGAGTGACCAGTGATTAAATAACCCTGTTTTGGCGTGTCCTTCACATTTTAGATTGAAAATTTTTCAATTCTAATGTTCTGAAATAGGTCTATTTTTTTTTTTAGAAACAAGTTGAGATGTTCTGGCCCTGAATATGTTTTCATAAGAGCTTTGTATTTTGAACTTTTTGCAGGATATCTATTGCTTGAATGCTGATGGGTCTCTGTTTGACGCTGCACTTATTTCAGCAGTGGCTGCCTTCACACATTGTATGTTCGTTTATTTTCACTGTAGTGGTCATGATATCCTCCCACTATCTCATTTTTGCAATATGGAAGTATCACTATCATACAATGTTGCTGGTTACATCATGAATATGCATTCACATACTACTATGTCTTTTTTTTGTGGGAAACTTTCTAATGGAACCAACGAAACAAACAAACCTCTAAAGCTGATTCAGCCTCAAGGTTCAAAAAGGCGCTACAAGGTGCTGACCCAGGGCGCTTACGTGCTAGGCCGAGGGGTGCCGTGATCGCCTAAGGGGTAGGCCTCTGGTGGGGAGGTGGAGGTCGCCAGTGGGGGGGCGGAGGAGCAGCGGGGCGCGTGGGCATGCAGGCGCACGTCGACCAGAGAGAGAGAGGGAAGGGGGGGGGAGAGAGAGAGAGAGAGAGAGAGGAGGGGGCGAGAGAGAGAGCCTTTTTCTCCAGTGAAGTCCACTTATCTCCTGTTTATTTTTTTTTTTAAAACATATATGTGTATATACTATGTGTGTATAGTATATACTAGCGCCTAGAAAATGTCTTGGGCTCTAGGCGGTGGGTCACCAACTCATTGCCTAGAGATTACCTAGTGCCCTTCTTGAACCTTGTTCAACTTTTGGGAATATCTTTGGTTCTAACATATTTCCTGTGTTTTCAATTAAGAAAAGCTGCTATACTAAGATAGTTGCTTCCTACTATGTTTCTAGTCAATTGTCAAGTTTATGCTTGAACGATTTGAATACAGGATATTTAATTATTTATGTTGAAGCACTTGAGAATTGTTGTTGAATGCAAATTACTTATTTAGGAGGAAATGTGTGTTTCTGTGTTCTAACTAGATGCTTTTGGTGTTTGATGATATTTGATTAATTTTGAATACTGACGACATCTTGCTTTTTTTAAGAATGTCTGGGTGCTTTATCTGCCACATTGTAAATTGATAATTATGTCTTTTTGTTGTCATGATTGAAATCGAATATTGCTTAGGCCACTTGTGCAAGAAAACTTCAATTGCAAACACCCTGACTGTCATTGGAAGTGCTTAAAATATGTGGTTTAGATTTTATTTGCTGTGAGGGCCTGAATTTTCATGTGAATTGATGAGTTCTCATGCATAACTTGATCTGGTTTCTTGGACTATGAATGTATGATCATCATGAACATTCTGTTTTACTTTAGAGAGTATTCTCTTTTCTCTAGCTAGCTAACCCTCTTAGTGGCAAAGCTGGTCTTGACTCTTGATCTCTGAATTGAACTGATGCCTAGCTGCCACCATCTCTGCTTCAGTGCTTCCTTTTGGTACCACCATGCACTTGTCCCGTTTTTTTTAGGACTAAGCGCTACACTCTTTTGTATTATGCTTTTCTTCGTCAAAACATCCACGTGAGCAATCTGTGTTTTGTTATGTTTGGAGTGTTTAGGTTGGTAGTCAAATTGTCAGCTCTGTTGTGCTCACCTCTATTGCTCTTCAAATAAGTTCAGTTCATACATGTCCTTTTTCGTGTTCCATTTCAGTGGCTCAGTGGTCCTATCTGCTGGTACCTTGCTTATTTCTCTCTAATCACTACAAATTTTATGTAATTTTTGCAGTGGAGATTCCTTTAGTTTCCGTTGGTGATGATGGTAGATTATTTACTGTTGGAGGCAATGATGGACAAAAACAAATTTGAATTGGTAAACAGAGAAAAGAGGAAGCTGACACTTGGTGACATTCCATTGTCCCTTACATGTGCAGTTCATAAAGATAGTATACTAGCAGACCCAACTTCTGAAGAAGAATCGATAATAGAAACCTATGTTACTGTCGTTGTAGATTCTTCAGACCGCCTAGTGTCATTACAAAAAGTTGGAGGTGCAGTAACATCCATGGCGACTCTTAAGGTTAGTTAATCTGAGCTTAGTGGGATGTTTCATTATGGAAATGTATACATAATATACTGTTCTGTCTTTGGATCATGCAACACTTTTTTGTGTATTGCTGCAGTGTGTCATAGCAGGGAATAGGTTTTTTATATTTTATTACTCCCTCTGTTCCAAATTTAAGTTTTGGGTTTATTATGTATTTAGACATAAATTTAGATGCATAGCAAAAACTACATACATAGAAAAAAACAAAATGGCTTATAGTTTGGAATGGATGGAGTAATTTATGATAAAGATATTATCCTTGTATACTAGCTGATGTCAGTGGACTGAGAAGACTAAAAAATTACCTAGTTTAGTATTAACATTTGATTTTGTTTCATGAGAATTTACACCTTTTTTTATTATACATATTGAATCGCCACGTGATATATGTTTTTCTCCAAATATAATGCACATTTGAACTAATACATGATGCTGATCATATGCCATACTTGTCATGTAGGAGTGCATTAGCTTGGCGAAAGAAAGGAGACCTAAGAGAAATTCAGATAGACTCTGTCAAAGCCATGGAAGTCGACCAAACTGAATAATTCTGCAAATTGATTCAGTTAATCTAACCGGATTGTTTCTTGATGGCTTCTCTCTGCCGCGGCTGCAATGGTTGTAACAATAGTTTTTCTGATTAAACTATTAGATATGCTCCGTTAAATGTGATTTACTAGATTGATGTGAAATTATTTATGGATCTTCTACTCATAATCATGGCTTCAAAGGCGACTAGGTGTCCTAGCACAAGCTGGTTGCGTGCCTATATGAGGCACCACTCTTCCCAAGACGAGCTAATAGGGCTCATAATACCTGGCCTTCTTAGTACAAGCTGGTTGCGTGCCTATATATATACATCTATCAATTCATACACACATATATATAAGATAAGAAAGATAGATACTCTAATATATATCATATATATACATATATATACATCGATTCATATATACAAGTTTCACCGATCGATCGATCCATTCGTTCATATCCAACAAGTACTAGTTAATTACAATATCTATACAAAATTTTAGCTATATGTTAAGCGGATGAATATAGTCCTTAAGACCTAGCTCTTCCCATCTCCTTAGCGGCGCATACTATGGAAATAACCCCAGCTACCACCGTCCACATTGAAGTACGGCTGGCCTTCTCGTGAACTACCATGTCTAGAACTTAACTTGAAGATAATATCAGGCGCCCTGAACCGCATCTCGTCGGTTGCCTTTTGTAGTACCCCTTTCCTTTGGTTCTTTGAGTCCTTGAGCCGCTTAGATTCGGATTTTGTACCTTTTGCGTGGGCCCCGAGGAACTCACGCACGAAGAATCCACACAAGTTTGATCCGTATGGTTGTTTGAGGCACCGCACACAATAAACCCAGTGTTATTAGTAATATCCCGAAGCAATAGCTAGGTAGTCGTACTAAGAAAAACTATGTTTCATTTACCGTTCGGAAGCCGTGTAGCGTGAATTTCCGGCCGGATGCCCATGTCAACAAGATCCCGACGTGACTTCACACCATCCTTCGCCTTGGTCTTGATATCCATCGGGAGACCGATCGTGCTTTTCAAGACATTTTTCTCAAGGTGCATCCGATCGATCGCATGAGGTGTATGCAGTATCTTCCAAGACTTTAGATACTTGAAGAAGATTGACTTCTTCTTGAAAGGAACGGCCGGAGGCGCCGTCCTCCAATTTATCCCTCTTTTGCTTCTTTGTCTTGGAGGTGCCGTCTTCCCGATCATCGTCTTTCTTCTTCTTCTTCTTCTTTCCAAACTCGCACTCCAAGTCCTTCACCATGTCAAACACCTTCGGACCATAACTAGTCAAGGCTTCGGCCGAGGTTTCGACTTCGCCCTTGTTGTCAAAGTACATATTCATTTTGCATCTCGTACCTATGCTTACCTGCAGAGGAAGGCGTGCGTGTTCTATGTACACGGTTTTGGTGGATCCCTTCAGGTAAGTGGAGCAGGTTTCTTCGATGCAAGCTACATAGGCGATCTTCCCTTTAATCGCGCCCCGATAATGAAAACAGGCCGGGGTAATCGGTGATGGTGACAAAAATGATGGCACGAAGAGTGAACTTACGCTTACGGATGCGCATCAACCATCGACCCCATTATCAAACGGTACACATCGATCTCCTCCATGAACGGCTCCGGGGAACACATCTATATCGTTGCGGCCGCCGCCGTCCGAAATTAGCATGGTGAGCAAAACATACCGCGCTTTTGACAAAGATGTGGAGGTAGATTGTACATGGTGAGGACGACCGCCACGCGTCTTTGTGTGCTTTGCCAAAGTCACCGAATGGGTTCATTCCGTCGGTACTCAATGCGAACCGAACGTTCACAGGCTCCTCTCGCAAAGTCGGGGTAGGCGGCGTCGAAGTCTTGCCCTCGCTTAGCATCCGAAGGGGTGCCGTAGCTTCCCGTCATCCTTTACACGATCGCTAGATGCATGCCGGTCATGTGCTTAGCATCCTCGGGGGTTCCCATAGAGAGCTCGCAGCGATCGGTGATCGGAAGGTACCACATTGACCGATGCCGGACGTTTCCTCTGCGTGTAACCTTCCTCTTCCTCCCCTGCGTTGACATGATCTTCTTTGCGGCCGCACCGGTTTTCTTCGCCCCCCTTCTTTTTTTTTCGCCCGCCCCGCTTCCTCATCGAGCTCATCGTCCACGCGACATCCGGCATTCCGCTTGTATCGACTAGCGCCACAAAGTGCGGACAACCGGTCAAATTCTCGTCATCGTCGCCCGATATAGGATACGATGGTTGGGGGGGCATCGAACTTCTTCACTTTCATCGCCACCGGCGGATCAACTTCTTAGCACGATACGTATTAAGCGGGAACCTTGTTAGGCGTTGGATGCGTGGAGGCCGGGTAACTTACGAGCTCATTGAAGCTAGTGTCGGACCAGCCATGACGAGACTTCAACATCGGCAAATTCAGGTTAAAACTCAGCGCCGTGCAACCCTCCGGATTTGTCTTTGTAAAGCGGATCAATTGCCGCCCGCTTCATCCGTTTGAAGTTCTCCAACCATCTCGGGCAGCCAAACAAAATATCATCCTCATCGAAGTCGGTTCACCAAATCTTCAAAAACCCGGACATCCTCGGCCGCATCATAGGATTCTCCCGCCGCCGTCCCCTCCACCACCACCACCGTCATCGTCGACGTCGGCCGTGCTTTTCGAACAAATCTGATGGAATTGGAATTTGGTGGACTTTCTCGGTCTTTGGATCGGCCGGGGACCGCTCGGTACTTGGATCGACCGGGTGGATCGAAGGGTGGAACTTCTTCGCCCGTGAAAAGTCCGGACCAAATAGTCAGCGGCGAAGCCATGCATGATTAGGTGAGATCGCACCACGATGTCGAAAAACGCCGCATTCTTGCATTTTGCGCAGGACGGATAATCGGGCTCGTTGAATTATCTCGTTTGTGTCGCTCGCCGAGCAACAAACTTCTTCACCTCATCATAGTATTCGTCATCAACCCTCTTCATCTCATACATCCGGTGGGCTCGGTGCCTCTCCATCCCGATCCCCTGCTCTTCCAAAAACCTTAGTGCCGTTACATAGTACTCAAACCAAAGAAAAAGAGAAGAAGTTCCACCATAGATCTAGATCTAGAGAAAGGCAGTTTTTCTCTCTCCTCCATGGATCTAGATCTAGAGAGGGGGATGAAAAGAAGGGAAAAAAAAAAAAAAAAGATGAAAAGAGGCATTTACCGACCAATTAGTGTCTTCTCCTCCCCAAATCAAAGCCAAAAGACCCAAATCAAAGTTTTTGTCAAAATTTTGGTCAAAAACCCCCACAAGTTGGAAGAGGAAGATCCGTGGAGGAAGATGAAGGGGCGGCCGCCCAGATTTTATAGGCCTCGGGCCTTTTGCGTGGCGGGTGCCCTAATTTGCCCGCCACGCAAAAGAGGGAGGCGCGTGGCGGGCAAGCGCAACGTGCCCGCCACGCTTAATATATTTTGCGTGGCGGGCGCGTTGCGGTGCACCCGCCACGGTTAAGATCATCTTTGGCGTGGCGGCGGCGCCCGCCACGTGAAAGATCTGCCCGGGCGGCGGGGGCCGGATCATTTTCGTGGCGGGTGGGAAATGCGCCCGCCACGGAAAAGATCCGCCCCCGCCGCAAAAATCAATCGGTACTAGTGTATAGACTTGGGATTTTATAAAAATGATAAAGCATAAATACATACGTATTATTTCACTCATTGTTTTCCATTGATATGTATAGATTTTTCTCCCGTTGCATCGCACGGGCAAATTTACTAGTCAATAATAATTTACAAAAAGATAGCTAGATGGGACAAATAAATAAAAAAAAAAATAAACGCGGAAAGTTATGCGAGAGAGATATTTTAAAGAGATCGTGCTTGATTAGCTATTTTGGGGTCGCTAACTATTATGAGATTTCCTAGCTATTTGATATTTTGATCTCTCTTTTTTGATGGCCACTGAATTTTTTTATTGTTTTTAGGCAACATATGTTATAGAAACAGGGTTAGGTGTGCAAACTATGGAAACTTCAATCAAAACCACGGAATCCGGATCCAATGTCTAGGAGATAGGCGGGGTTTTTCCACTTAAAACCCCATCTCGTGGCCATGGACGTTGGATCTAAATTCCGTGGCCTTGATTGTAGTTTCTATAGTTTGCACATAAAGCTGGTTTTCATAGCATGCACTCTGTTGTTTTTATACCCTATCTAGCTAGCATTTTTTTGTAAATCGACATTAAAGATGTCCTCATAGCAACACAATTCCTCCTAAACTAGCTATTTGACGTCTTAAAGCTTCTCAATAATCGCTCAACATCAGAAGTAACTACTGATTCTTCTCCTGCAAGTCATGATCATTTTCAGCCTATCATATTCATCAGAACACTAATAGCTGAGACTGGTACCAGAAAGTGATCGCCGTCCATGATCGGCGTCGTAGCCGCGAATGGCAAGTCGTCTGACGTCCGTATCTTTCTACCAGACGGTACAGGTCGACCTCGTGCTGTGCTATGTACTGCAGACTACAGTGAATACTCTTGGTAGCATTGATAGGAGCAGCGCACCGGTAGCGGTGGCGAACGGGCTACGCCAGTGATCGATCGCTCTAGCCAGCTACGGCGCTGGCATCTATCACGATTTCAATGGCGACGTGTACGCACGACCTGACTGAGACTGATGTACCACACGCACGCGGCCGCGCCTCGTGATCGTGCTACTGCACGGGAATAGGTAGTAGACTTTACCCGCCGCCGAGGGCACGAGGCCGTGAACCGCCGCCGCGCACGCGTGGTGGGGGAGCACGCAGCACGGGTCCCCCGACGGGTGCGGCGCTGCGGCGGCGGCCCCGTGTGTGTCCGGCCGGTGTGGGTGTCCCTTGCCGCTCGCCACGCAACAGTCGCGCGTCGTCGCGGTGGCCGCCACCCGCACTGGGTGCCCGAGCGTGCCTGCCTTGACCAGGGTTTTTTTATCGGCCGGTCGGACCAAACCGGAGGGTCCGGTTTCGGTTTATCGGCCGGTTACGGTAAACCGGCCGGTTATCGGTCGGTTTGGTATTTGAATTCAAATGAATTCAAATTTTTCGGCGTTCGGTAAAAATCTTTTTACCTGGTCGGTTTGAGCGGTTTCCTACGCAGATAAACGGTTTACCGGCCCGGTATAAACGGTTTGAAGCGGTTTTTTCAAAATTCAAAATTTAATTTTTTTTTATAAAATGCTAAAAAAAATTCTAAAAATACTTCATGATTTGTAGAATCCAATGATGTCAAAATTACTCAAATTTGAGTGTGTTTAGTATGTTTTTTCGACCTTCATGATTTAATGGGCCTTAATGTAAATTTTGTATTTTTTCTTTTTTTTTTTTTTCAAACTTAGATTTGAAATTTTTATACCAAACGAACTCAAATTTGAGAAATTTTTATACCATTGGATTCTACAAATTATGAGCTATTTTACAGAATTTTTTGAATTTTTTTCAAATTTTATATTTTGAATTTCAAATCTTTTTATACGGCCGGTCCGGATACGGGCCGGACCGGTAAGACCGGTTTTTCGCGGTAAACCGCGGTTTACCGACCGGTAAAAAACCTTGGCCTTGACCACCAACCCGACCGCCCTGCGGCGGCGGCTCCGCCGTACTGAAGCGCCCTTCTTCACTCTGGTTAACAACCCTGCAACGCCACTGTCGATTTGTCGCTACACACTGCAAGTCTATTCTCTTGACGGTTCTGTGCGTGGCAATGGCAACACCTAGCTCGTTAATCTTGCCTTATCATTTTTTTCTTCAAAATCTGGGCAAAGATCATCTTTCTCTGAGCAGCGCTTTCTTGCCAAACCACGATCGCGCGCTTTGTATAGGTGATCAGTCCCGCAACCAGATTTTATCTGTACAGAGCCTTCTCACAGATGATGCCACCTACTAGCTTGTTGCGCAAACCGGCAATGGGAAAAAATCCGCAGTTCATGACGTCGACTGGACCGGCACACCGAGATTCGCTTCGCAGGCGAGGCGACCGATGGCACCTGTGATCGCGCGCCCCGCCGTGTCTGCCGCCCCCGGTGCCCGGTGTCGTCGGCCCTCCGAAAACGGACTAACCCCACACCTGTCACCGGAGGACGGCACGCACGTAGGCTGCTGACACGCTCCTGGCCCCCGCGCGCACTAGAGACTAGAGAGAGACACACACAGCATCGGCCAAACGGCTGGTTGGTAGCTGGCTGGTGAGCGCCTGAGCGGTGTGCGGCGAGGCAGGCAGGCACCGTCCGCCCGGCCGTGCTCCGGTGTCCGGTTCCGTGCACTCGTCTGGTGGCTGCACTCTACAAGGTCAGCACTCAGCAACCAGTCGCTCGGATCAGCTGCCAACCTGCCTGTGCCTGCCACCTCTGAACTCATCTCAACGCCACCAGAGAATCTCGGATGGGATGGAGGCTTTCAGCGTCGCACGGTGCAAAAGTACGGCGGCGCAATGACTGCGGTAGGCTGCTGCAGGCCAGGGCAGGGCGTGAATTTCAGCGTGACGCAGTTATTACTAGCGAGACCCCACGTTGGCATCCACCTCGAGATGCCCGTACCTACTGCGGCTACTGGTGTCTGGAGTGTGGAGGAGTGGCGTGGCCAGTGGCCACTGCCGCGGGAGATGGATGGATGGATCGTGGTGCTCCATCGGATTCATTTCCCTCCCACCTCGCCTCTGCTATTAAACGCCACCACCCGCACCCGCCATTTTTAATACCGCGCGCGCGCCTCTCGCTGCCGCCCTGCCGTGCCGTGCTGTCTCCGCTCTCACTCTCACCTCTCCGTGTTGCGGCTGCTGCTCACGCGCGCGGTCGTCGCCGGCCAGGGCACGGAGAGATGCGGGTTGCCGATGGTGGTGAGGCTGGGGCGGGGCCCCGCGGCGTCGGCGTCGGCGTCGGCGGTGGGGCGGTGGTGAGGAGGAAGTGCAGGGGCGATGACGGAGGGGAGGCGAGCGGGTGCTCGGCGAGCTCGACCAGCCGCGGAGCAGCGCGCGGGGATCCTCCGGCGGCGACTCGGTCAGTCGTCCTCTTTTTTCCTGCGACTGTTTCGTTTGCTCGCGTTCGTTGCCGTTACCTTGCACTGCACCAGCACCACAGCTCCACAACCATCAATGGTGGTGGAAGTGACAAGCTTTTTGATGATGGGAACGAGGAGGCGCTTAATTAGTTTGGTTGATTGCTTTCCCTTCCCTTCCCTTGAGCATTTTATTTCTTGGTAGATATGGCCAAGACGAACCAGGCGTTGTCAGTTCATCACTGATCAGATAGCAGAAACGCATCATTATATTTCCCCTCTCTGAAATGTGAGATTTTTGGGGATCGATTTTGGGTTATTACTGATTAGCGATGAACTGATGACACTGATGCAAGTTGTGTCACACGGATCTAGGTGGTCAACGAAACCGTACGCCTAGATGCCAGTGCTAGGGACAAGAAGCAACAGTGATAAGATACTGTCCAGCTAGGGGTAAACTGTAGACTATACAACTGGGTCGGTCTCTGCATCCCTCCCTCTCTGGTAGTAAACCCCATCGCGATAAACAAACATATGGGGCCCTAAACCCTGGCAACGGGGACGGCGAAATGGCCAAATGGAGGGTCCTCGGTTTTCACTTTTATTTTTGATCGATCGCCGGCGGTTTGCATGTGCAGCTTCTTTTGGACTGAGGTTCAGGTTGTGTTACTTTTTTTTAATCTGAAGAGAAGTGTCGGTGCAGCCTTTAACTAGGTTCGTGCGCCGGGGTGGTCGACTGGGGACGACGGATCCGCCGCCGGAGCGGGACGAGACGCTGTGCACTTCCTCATCCTCCTATGGTGAGCACTGAGTCTCGACGTGGTCAACAAAAGCTCGTTGCTTCCACAGTTGTACTCTTACACAGCTTCATTGTCTTGCTTGTACTTGAACACCACTGTTGCCGCTTCTTTTCATTCCTTGTTAATGCACGCACGACTTGGCAGCCATTAAAGCTGATGGACTTTGCGCCTCCCCTGAAGCTTCTGCAGGTTCCACGGAGCCACAGGACGAGGATGACGATGCGGCATTAGAGGCGGCCAAGGACAAGAGGTGGGTACATGCACGAGCACGACCCCAAGGGCAGCAGATCAACAATGCAGCAGTCCCTTGTTTCACCGGAGGTATAATACTACCATGATTATTCATTCTTTTACCTGGCCATTGCCCACTGGTAGGTTAGCTCGAGAGAGAGTAAGCCTTAATCTGCTATGCCCACAACCTGTTTGACAGAACGCCAAGCTGACCAGCGGCATCGCTTGGGAGCTGTTCTTTTCCAAGGCAGCAAGAAGGACGGGGCGCAGCGGCCGGCTTCTCTTGATTTCGGCTGCCCTGGCGGTGTTGCTGGATCATCAATGCATTCTCCAGGGGTCCCGGGCACTGGTGTCGTCGGGGTGGTGAACAAGGGGTTGGGCATATCATATTCATCACACGGTGGTGGTAGGCCAGACGTGCTGTCTAGTCCAGGGACACCGAGCTACAGTTGGCGTGGGATGACAGGCGTTGGCTATCAGCAGGGTCCGAATTCGGAAAGAGTGATGATCCCGCCTCCGGCCGGCCATACAAGGCACCCGGGAAGCGGCATGGCGTTGCCTTATAGCAGTGGGAGGACACTGCCGTCGAAATGGGAGGATGCAGAGAGGTGGATCTTCAGTCCTAACCCCAATAACGCACTTGGGAGGTCGGTGCCGCAACTCTGGCGGCCAAAGTCCAAAAGTGGCCCTCTTGGACCAACTGGTAGATTTGGTGGGGCATGCTCTGGTGTTTCATCATCGGCTCAGTCTCTTGACAATGGTAGAGTTGGAAATCCCACTGTGAATGCACCTTACTTGGCTGGGATGCTGCTACCTGAGCATGTTTGTGGGGGTGGTATGGACTGGGGAAAGGATCTAAGTGGAGCATCGGGTGAGGATAGCAGCAATGGCCGAGGAGGCAGGTCTGCTCAAACAAATGGTCGGCATCCTGCTATGCAGTCTACCAGGGTTTCTCAGCAACTTGGTAGTGCAGTTGAGTCATATCAGTCATTGCCCACTTCTCTTGAATCTATAAAAGGTACACACCATTATGTTCTTGAGCACTGCATAATGTGTATATTCTCTCTTTATGTTTTGTTTAGCACCAGATTTATTTTGATAGATGTAGATGACAAACTAGGTAGCTGAATTTCCCTATTGAACTAGAAGGTTTAGACGAATTAAATGTTGCTGGCCGTCTTGGTTCAAATAGTCAGCAAACAATGCTTTGGACCTTGTTGCCTATGCTCAAATTTCTCAAGGGAACCTTTTTGTTTCTTGTTGAGCAGATGGTGGAATTGAAAGCATAAAAGATTCTGCCACTAGCAGTGCCCCCATAATTGTGAGGAAGGATATGGCAACACAAACAAGCCCTGATATTAGCAGGTCATCTTCTCCCAGCATGAGGGCTTCGTTCTCCCGTTCACTATCGGCGCAACAAGTCAAAGAGCTGGAGAGTTGCTTCTCTAACCTTGAAATCAGGGATGTGCAAGTGGATGATCGGGTGACTCTGACTAGGTGGTCCAAGAAACACGTCACCCGAGGCTCTGACAAGAATGCACCAAATATTGTTGAATGGAAGAAAAAGACTGTGGATTCTAAATCTTCTGCCTGGGAAGTTACAGAAACTGCAAAGTGTATATCAAAGTAAGAGGTTGCTATTATTGTTGAACCTTTTCAGATAAATTAGTTGTTTGGCTTGCTCGATCTATACAAACTACTATTCCTATGCACCATATTTTTGTATCAAACTAACTAATTAGATGTTTACTTCATAAAATCATGCAAGAAATTCTTTGATTGTGTCTTCTTCTAATTTGCTGCTCTTCCTCAACTACCATTTACAAAATGAATTTTAATATTACAATGGGATAACTTTTTAAAATTTGTTATGTCATTTTTTATGTATAGCTTTGGGAAATTTATTTGATATTATATCTAAAAAACTTGCTGAGCTAGTGCCTTCACATTAATATATGGTGCCTGAATTTGCTTTATAAGACTTTTCGAAAGAAGAGTTTCTAAAGCTAATAACTGCTAATAGCAAAGCGCATGGCTAGTGTTAGAACATAGTTTATGTAGGAATGTAACTCCTTTGTCGATCAACTGTTACATTTTCATCCTTCCTAGTTTGAAGTGGCATATGATTCACTTGTTATGCTGGTAGAGACTATTCGTCGCCTCCATTACCTAATCTGTATTTGCAACTCTGCAAGTAGTTTGTATCTTTGGTGGATGGTCACTTATGTAATATAGGTATTGGAGAAGCTAATGTTGTTGTAACACATTTAGCTTGTTTTGTCAAACACTGATGGATGCACTTGCTGTTTATATAAAGGATTGAGGGAGAGGAAGCAAAAATGACTACATGGGAGAATATGCAAAAGCTGAAGCTGAAGCTGAAGCAGCCATACAAAAGCTTGTGGTATGCTTGTTTCTCCATTCTGGATTGAACTCTTTTTTTTTTTTTTTTTCTTTTTCTCACTACATTCTAGTTTCCTCGCTGCTATAGGAGGTTCGATATAATCTCATGCATGTTACTCATCAGATAAAACTCGAAAAGAAAAGGCCATACTCGCTGGAGAGG
The DNA here is from genome assembly GCA_015847255.1 of Hyparrhenia diplandra. Taxonomy (NCBI): domain Eukaryota; kingdom Viridiplantae; phylum Streptophyta; class Magnoliopsida; order Poales; family Poaceae; genus Hyparrhenia; species Hyparrhenia diplandra. The sequence goes on from JADLZK010011221.1 coordinate 359,569, forward strand.
ATTTTCAACACCCTCAGGTCTGGCTCTCGGAAAACACTGGTGGTACACAGTACATCACCCGCAAATCAAGATCAGCATATTTCCAGGACTATCAAAACGGCACCACACCTCAGCAAGAATGGTCAAATGAGTTCATTGAGTGGATGCTTCACATGTCATGCTTTCTAGAGATGTAGCTCCTGGGTAAAGTTTGTTGCATTTGATTTTCTCTTTCTACATCACAAATCCTATTCATGAAAATATTTTATTTTGAACATTTCTGTCTGTACATTGGTCCATGAACTCATAACATTAGCTTCCTTGTTTTTCAGGCACTATTGTTACTTTCAAGTGTAGATGAAAAACAGATCCTTGTCAGTAAGGAATTAGGGCCTGCCCCCCCCTTTTCCTCAATGGTTAATCTATAACAGGGGATCATATTCTGCATTGTCCTTTTTTATTTGGTAGGGGAACATAAGGAAGTACATGTAGTTGCAAAATGAGAGGAGCTGTTGTTGCCATCCATTATTTGTGATTATTGTTACCACCACATAATAATAATAAAGGAGTTACTCTGATCCTTTTTTTAAGGAGAGTTCCTCATCTGCTTGTATTCCACTACATGTTCTGTGGTCACTTCAATTCAAGAATGTTTAAATGTTTTTGTGTGTGCCGGTAGGTGGTAATAAAGGGGTGGAGTGGGGTGGGCCGGGGTGTTTGATCGAGGTTTTGGTGACCGTTTGATTGTTGAAAAATATTGTTTGAGTTGTGGAGTGGTATTGCCTACTCCATTCAAACGAAAAAAATTCAACAATGCACCCCATTGGAGTGGTATTGTGGGTCAGGGTGTTTGATCTGTTGGAAAATATTCTTGAGTTGACGGAATCAGAAATCTCAAAGAAACTATGCGTTGTGTTCATGGCGGCTATTTCGAGACAGGCTTCGAGGGGTCTGGATCTGATGGAATGAAATCATCCCATTGGGTAGTATGGGGTGCTGCAACGGTACTATGGCGACAACATTATCAGTATGGTGTGGTATGTTCCCCACTTTCCCTCGGTTTTCAAAGATCGTGCGGAGTTATAGCTACAGTAGTCCACCTGCACGTGATTTGAGTGTGGCATCGTCAACTTGTGTTGCGGCGGATTTATTTTGGGGACGTGACTTTAATTTTTTTTTTTTATCATAGATCTGGCTAGTTCCTTCCGGTGGTGCTTCGTATTTTTCTGGATTTAGTGTGACTGTGTTTTCGGTGGTGGCGATGTCTCCGTCGACAGCATTATGCGTCTATGGTGACTTCAATTTTTTTTTAGATAAATGATAGTATATATCGGCATTTATACCTGTGGTGACTTCAATTTTTTTTAAAATAAAGGATAGTATATATCCGACATTATACGTGACACATGAATAACAAAAAGAAAGTAGTATTTTTTTGGATTTATTACGAGGATTTAGTGTCACTATGCTTTTAGTGGTAGGTGATGTCTCCGTTGATAGCGATCTTGTCGCTGTGCTTGACTTCAATCTTTTTTACAATAAAGGATAGTATATATCCGGCATCATTTATCAATAGAACACATGCATAACAAAACGAAAGTAGAGTTTTGACTAAAAAATACCAATAAATCTTGTTGTGCTATAACGGAATCCAACACACGACCTCATGGTCCAAATGTCCAACACCTACCACTGCACCACACAAATGTTGTGTCTGTGGTGACTTCATAAATCTTGAGATTTGCGGGGGCTAGGGGATAGGGTTTGTGTTCATGTGCTCATAAGAGATGAATGTGCGTCATGTTGTGGCGTCTACATTATACGTGTAATTGTAAAAAAAAAGCTTGTGTTGCAACAATAGACAACTTGAATTGAGTGTGACATCAATTTGTGTTGTGACAATCAAGTGATCAACTAGTGACAATAGATACCCCCAAGGGGGCTGGGGCTGAAGGAAAAGAGGGGTGTACTCTGTCTGTCCGATGGTGTTTTTTGTAATAAAAAGGGAAATAAGGATGGTGTAGGATGCTTTGCATATAAACTTTCTCAATTTTGATTAGGCTTTAAAAATACATTCAATATTTATATCTTTAGATAAATTTATTATAAAATTATATTCAACAGTCTATCTAATCATACAAATCGTGTGTAAATATTACATTTTTCATTTTATTATATATAATTATTCAAAGTAAAAAAAGAAGTACTATAGCCGGATCAAGGTTGTTCAAACGATTTTGTTGTGTGTTCGAAAAAAAAAAACCGATTTTGTTGTAAAAAAATAGGGGTGGGTTTGTTGTTCAATCGAACCGGATCGGCTCAGCAATTCCCAACACCGGGCCGGCGGGCCCAATTTCCAGTCTTCTGAGTTTCTGACTACACACTACCCTTTGCTCAAAAAAAAAAAAAAAAAAAAAAAGACTACACACTACCCTGGCCCCGGATCCGCCTCCCGTCCCTGACCTCCCCACCTCGCCGCCGCCGCCGCCCATCTCCATCAGGTCCGGCATCCAGCAATGCCCGCCGCTACGCCATAGCTCACCGCGCGATGCCCTCGCCCGCGCCCACGGCGCTACCTCGTCTCCTCGCCGCCATCTCCGCCGCCGCCTCCTCGCCCGCCGACCTCCGCCGCCTCTCCCACCTCCTCCTCTCCCCCTCCGCGCCTCTGCCCCCATCCGGTGCCTCAACACCCTCCTCATGGCGCTCGCCCGCCACGGCATGCTCCCGGACATGGAGTCACTCGCGTCCCGCATGCCCGCCCGCAACCTCCACACCTACACCACCCTCATCAACGCCTATTGCCTCGCCGGCGACCTCCCCGCCGCCAAGCGCCACCTGTCCTCGCTCCTGCACGCCGGCCTCTCGCCGGACTCCCACGCCTACACGTCCTTCGTCATCGGGTACTGCCGCACGGGGCTGCTCGCGCACGCCTGCCGACTGTTCTTGCTAATGCCGCTGCGGGGGTGCGCGCGCAGCAAGTTCACGTACGCGGCCCTGCTCCACGGGCTATGTGGCGCTGGGATGGTGCGCGAGGCGATGGCGGTTTTCGCTGGGATGCGGCCTGATGGCTGTGCCCCTGATTCGCACGTCTACAGCACAATGGTGCACGGGTTATGTGGAGCAGGACGAGCTGGAGAGGCGGTTGCGCTGCTCACAGAGGCAGTGGAGAAGGGATTTGTGCCGAATGTTGCTGTATACAATGCTTTGATCGATGGCTACTGCAGTACTGGGGACTTGGAGCTTGCAGTTGATGTCTTCAAGGGGATGCAGAGTAAAGGGTGCTTGCCGAATGTCCGCACTTATACTGAGCTGATCTGTGGGTTTTGCAAGTCTGGGAAAGTAGAGAGGGCCATGGTACTATACAGTCAGATGGTTGAGGCAGGTTTAGCTCCAAATGTGGTGACATACACAACCTTAATTCAGGGGCAGTGCAACGAGGGTCACTTGGAACAAGCTTTTTAGGCTGCTTCATTCAATGGAGGCTAGTGGTCTGGCTCCTAATGAGTGGACTTGCTTAGTGCTGATTGATGCTTTGTGCAAACGTGGGAGAATTGAGGAAGCTCAGCAGTTTTTCGGGTCTCTTGGTCAGAAGGGAATTAAGGTGAATCATGTTGTCTACACCAGTATGATAGATGCATTGTGCAAGGCGGGAAACTTTGATGGTGCTCATAATCTGATGCAGAAAATGGTCACAGAAGGGTTTGTGCCAGACACCCACACATACAGTTCGCTTATTGATGGACTATGCAGGGAAAATAAGCTGTCAGAAGCAATATCGCTGTTGGATGATATGATTAAGAATGGAGTACAAGCCAACGCCGTACCATTTACCATTCTAATTGATAAGCATGTCAGGGAGTTTGGGTCTGATTCCCCAAAAATGATATCTGATAGGATGGCTGCAGCAGATGTTACGCCTGATGTCGTCACTTATACAGTATTTATACGCTCCTATTGTCAAGAGGGAAGGATGGAAGATGCCGAATCCATGATGGTTCAGATGACCAATCATGGTGTTCATCCTAATTTAGCTACATATAACACATTGATTAAAGGATATGCAAATCTTGGACTAGTCGGTCAAGCATTTTCATCTTTTAAGAACATGGTTGATAATGGATGCAGACCAAATGACGACTCTTACACAGTTCTCCTTGGCCTGCTACTAAAGAAAAATTCCTACCATGACTCAGTTGCCAATTCTATTAATGTATGGAAAGTAGTTGACATGAAAGTTCTCGAGGAATTTTTGGAGGAGGTGATTAAGCTTCAGTCCACCTCAGCCAGCTATATTTATGATTGTTTTATTAGATGTTTGTGCAAAGTTGATAGGTTGGAGGAAGCAAAACATTTTCTTGTAGGAATGCAGAGTGCTAACTTGACCCCAAGTGAGGATGTATATACTTGTATGATAGAATGTTGCTACAGAATGAAATTGCTAAAAGAAGCTTTAAGGTTTCTTGATTCAATGGTGGGAAGAGGCTATTTACCGCGTTTAGAATCTTATAGGTTTATTATTTGTGCTCTTTGTGAGGAGGGAAGCTTTCATACTGCTAAGAGCATTTTTGGTGACATATTGTCAAAGGAATACAACTGTGACGAAATTGTTTGGAAGATTTTGATTGATGGCTTATTACAAAGCGGAAACACTGCTGACTGCTACCGTCTGCTATCGTTCATGGAGGAACAGAATTGCCGTCCTAGTTCTGCAATATATGCTAGGCTTACAGGTGAAGTAACAGTTAGAAGTGAAGCTCAGGAAATTGCTACATGAATATGGACAAAACCGACCAACCTTAGTGTTTGTGTTGATGGGTCCATGAATCAGTAGAAGGTACAGGCTTAATGTGCTCAAGCATTATATATATATATTCTTTCTTTATGTTTTGGTTAGCATTGGACTACTGTTAGTAAATGTTCATGATAAAGCATTGATTCTTGAATTTGTCTACAGTTAATGTAGCAGAATTCCTATTGAGCTAGGTAGTTTTAGAGGGCTTAAATATTGATAGTCAGTTTCATTTTAATGTTATTTAGCACACAGTGCATTCAACCTTATTTTGTTTGCTCAATTTCTCAAGGGGCATAATATTGTTTTCTGCGTGCGCAGATGTGCTGATTGAAATCATAGAAGACTTTGGCACTAGCAGTGCCCCTGTAATTGTGAGGAAGGATGTGGCAACACAAACAGGCCCTGATATAAGCAGGTCCCCTTCTCCCAGCATGAGATCTTCATCATTTTTTTTTCTGTTCACTATCGCTGCAACAAAGTCACAGAGCTGGAGGGTTGTTTCTCTAACCTTGAGATTGGAGATGCACAGATGGATGATCGGGTGACTCTGACTTGGTGGTCCAAGGCCCGTGGCTCTGCAAAAAGGCAACAGATATTATATAGCGGAAGGGAAAAAAAAACTATGGAATCTAAACTTCTGCCTGGGAAGTAGCACAAACTGTTAAGCGTATATCAAAGTAAGGGGCTGCTATTACTGTTAATCCTTTTCAGATATACTTAATTGTTTGACAGGCCTTATCCAGGCATACCATTATTTTTATGCACTATATTTTTTTCTTAGACTAACTCATACCATTATTTCTGTGCACTATCTTTTTTTATTAGACTTACTTTATTTCATCAAGTATTAGACTTATGACCTCTTCTCATAGATCTGTGCAACATATTCTTGCATTATCTCATCTAATATGTTAGCCTGCTGATGACACAGAGGCCAAGAATTTTCTTCCATTATCTAAAACGAAATATATCATAGCCTGCCTTAAATTTGGTCTTCTCATAGTGCATTTTATAATTCATTTTCTTGGGTGATCTTTTTGTTTTTATTTGAGAGACCCATTTACTTTATATTAACATAATAAGGAGAGGAGAGTAATCACAAGGTACAAATGGCAGAAAAAGAAAAATCCATAAGAACAAATAGGAGAGAAAGGAGGAACAAGTTTATGTGTTTGTGTGTGCTCACACAGGAGCACTGCAAAAGAGCAAAGTCCTTGTCTACCCAAAAAGAAAACTAGGCCTACTCTCATGCACCTGAGGGAGCCAATGGTGATTCAGCTCTGCACAGCTGCAAAATGGTGAGGTATTTGGCCCCAGCAATGCTCCATCTCTGGGCTTAACCTTGTATTTCCAAGGTAATTTTCACAACAGATTTAGAGGATAGATGGGAGGGATCCGACTGTTTTGATCTTTCCAAATGGCCCAGATCGTGAGCATGGTGAAGATCACATTCCGTAAGTTGCAAATACATGTCCTCCAAGTAGGTGGAGGTCCAATTTACAGGGAGAAACGTCCTGTGGCCAATAGAAGAACTAATCCTTTACCATATACCTTTGGCTACTGATTATTCCAAGAAAAGATGTGAAGCTGTCTCCTGGCTCTGAGCAGGTGTAGATCCAATGGTTTTCAAAGGCGCACAAGTGAATGCCTAAAGCACTAAACTTTTGAGATAAACAGATAAAATCCAATACTCCACTATATGTTATGCACAGTCATGAAAATTGCACCAAATGCTTAAGATTTCCAGCTTAATAATGAGAACTGCTTGTTGCACTTTAGTCTGTTTGAATTTCAATAGATATTAAGTAAAATGGTTAAAAACAACAGTGTTATGCCATCAATTTTGCCCTTTTTTTTTTGCTATTATCAAAGTCTGAAATAGTGAAAATCCTGGGTCTACCACTAGTTCTGTTCACATAGAGTGCAGAAGTAGTTGTTGGGCTGACTTCAGTTTTGGAGCTGGTTGGTAATTCATTTCTTGGGTGATCTTCAAATTCTTTATTTCCTATTACCGACGTTGAATTTTGTGAATTGCATTTATACTCATTTTAAAGGACTTTCTGATGCAATTTGATGAATGAGGGCAACTACTTAGCTATTATAATGATCTCCAACGAGCTTTTATAGTTGAAAACTAAAATGAGCAGTAGATACATGGATATTTTCAGTACATATTTTATACAGCACCATTTGCAGCTAGAAGTTCCTGTTTCACCTGTTCTGTAAAATCTGCAGCTGCTTATCCTTTGTGGAGCTAATGAAACTGATAAATTTACCATGTTCATTCAAATGCTGATGGATGTTCTTGCTGTTTGTAGGATTGATGGAGAGGAAGAAAAAATGATTGCATGGGAGAATATGCAGAAAGCAAATGCAGAAGGAGCAATACGAAAGCTTGTGCTATGCTTATTTATCGTTTCAGGTTTAGTTTTTCTTCATTTTCTATACTTCATTCCTGTTTCCTTTTTCTTGGCTGATAGAAGGTTTGATATCCACTCATACATGTAATTCTTCAGATTAAACTTGTGAAAAGAAAAAGCGGTATTTTCGGCTACTCGCAGGAGAGAATTTTCAAGATCCTCAGTCTGATCCAGGAAAATGCAGGTGTTACACAGCACGTCAACTGTGAATCATGGTATATTTCTAGGAGTATCAAAACAGCAGCACATCTCAAATGAGGTCGGAATCCCACCCACGCGTTGCTGCGGGAATTAAGAAAATGCAATGATTATAAGATAAATTTTCCATGATTGAATTTCTTGACGATAAGGACATGAGCTTATTATTTAAAGGGCAATTACCAGTATAGATTTTCACAGAACAATGCAATCATTATAATAAATAGTTTAGATATTGATAACAGTGCATTTAGTGTTAACAGTAATTTATTCAGGGTGCAGGGCCGAGTTCTTTTGAAACCGAATTATTTGAAACGGTTGTCTGGCGAAAAACTAATATTTATAAAGACTGCACGTGCTGCTGTTGAAGTTCCTTATTTATTCGCTCTCCATGGGTCATGTTGAGTACCTGCATTAATAGGATGTACATAATAGGCGTTAGATATTACATTTGATATATTGTTAGAAGCTTTATTTTTCTAATATTTCTTTAAAGTACCTCTCAGTGTTTCTTTGACTGTTTTGCTTGAGGATCATCCAGATTCTCTTGGTTAAGATCAAGTCTTCTTTTTGTATTTGAGCTGCAGCAAATTTGGTGAAATGTGAACATGTTATAGACATATACATTAGCTGGATTTTTTTTAACGAAATGCACTTTTTCAAAAGAAAATGACTTCTTTTTCTAAGAAATTTGGATATAAAATTACTCTTTCGTCAATGGTACCTATCCCTAAAAACGAACTCTCACGGAGACATATCAGCTGCGTTTCTACGATTTCTAGTGGCTGAATAAATTTCCATCCACTGAGACCTACATTGCAAGTTTTTATCAGATACACAATGAAGTCTTCCCACCCGTGTTCAGTTTGAAACATGACTGCTACATAATCGACAACCTTTGCCTACACTACACCCAGCCCCATCTTCGCCATCAGGAGTTACACACTGGCTGTGTCACAAAAACTCAGCAATTTCTGAACAAATAAGAATACACAACCCCACATCAATTCGGAACAAATTGTCGCTAGTGCTAACAACCATGTCAAATTTTGTTTTGCACAGAAGCAAGGCCCCTTGAATTCATATGTTATGAATAAATTAAATGAATCTTTACAGAACCAAGAAGTATGGGTCTATGGCATGTCAGATGATACAAAGGGGAATAGGTAATAGCATAATAGTCAGAGAAGAACAGACGGTGTCTAAATCTGTAACAGTGATGGCTGGACTTGACAAAGACAATAATTTATGGCGTTTCATTGCAAAGGACTCTGAAAAAAGTACTTACAAAGGAGAAGGTATTTTCTGGTAGCTGCAGAATATGGAATTGTAGGCATATGGATATGAAAAAACTAATCAGTTTGACACTGATACTAACAATGACTCATTACTGTAGTATTAATACTCCGATACAAATAGTGACTAATTAGTGTGGTATTTAACAGAAACAACACATACCATGACACCACCACCAAGATGATGGACATTATGTATGTCTTTTTTTTTGTTGGAAAGATAAGACTATATGAGGTTCCTTCTGATGAGATTCGGTGGAATGGACAGGGCTATCTCAAAGGTTTCTATCAATTTAAACAATTTTACCCAGCTTGTCATGACCAATCCAGTTTGTTATCTCTACTGAATTCTGAATGTAGCTAGCTGACATAACCCCTTGACTACCTAATACATTAGTTTCCTGAAGGTCTAGCTGATTGAAATCCCCAGAAGCAGGTTCAGACTGTGCTATATAGTCGAGTAAGGTATGATCATCAACCGTAGCTGGTGCAAACTGAGGTACACGATGAAATCTATGAGGCTCAACATTCTCAATGAATTTGGAAATAATGCTAAAGTTATCTCAGAGATGATGTATAGAATTATTTACCTTTCCTTGGATGTTGATGGCTGTATTGTTTCAGCAGATGGACCTTTAGGATCTATTGGGATGACACGGGTAATGTTGAGCTGTTCTGTTGGTTGCGGAGTTATTGGAGTCACCTGAGTATTATTTAGGTTCTCTTGTGGATGCGAGCTGCTTTGGAAAAATGGAAGAACCAACGTCGTATTTTCAGTAGTTGTCATGAATGAAACAAATCAATGCATCAGCTTCATTTATTTGAAAATGATATGTGTCGAAAAGGAATTAGAAAGGATATTGGTGTAAGATCATTATAGATTAATGTAACAAAAATGAATGGCCTCATTGTGATGACTGTAAAAAAGCAATAGTGGTCTAGCATTGACAGAAGGTGTAATGTATTTTGATCCTATATGGTACTAAATTAAAAGGCTATTTATCGGATCAAGTGTGCATGATATCCAAGATTGTCAGGTTACTAATACTAATAAGGTCAAGCTTTATTGTGGTATTAACTATTCAAGTATTATCTTTGTTTATTGTCGAGTGTACCTTGAGATTTCATCCGCTATCTATGAGTTTTAAAAAAACAGCCAGGAAGGGAGAAGTCCTATTTAGTGTGAAGAAATGGATATAGCTATTTGGAGTTATGGTTAGGTAATACCACACGTCGGCAAATCAGTTAGAAGGTATATCTATGAGTTTTGCAAATTAGTTAGAAGGCAAATCGTGAACTCATATAATTTGTGTCATGAATATATGAAAAGGTTGTCATAACTCTGAACCCAACGGAACACAAACCGTATATGAAGATGTTTGGCATAAGCTTAAAAATTCATGGTAGGTGATACTGATGTCATGGCAGAATCCGTAATACACCTAGATAATTTACCTGGGCACGTTGCGAACGTATTGGCTGGTTGAACTTTGCCATAACTGGATTTGAAACCCTGAATAAATGTACCCCTGAAAATGAAGCAGAATGTAAGTGTCACATGGATTGCGGTATATCTAAAGTTTCTTTTCGAGGCGTCATTACAGGACATGTAGTTAGACATGCCACATGGAATCAAAATCTTTGTAACACCGATTCAAGAGTACTACCTTTTTAAGAGCACATCGTATCTCTATATAGGAATCTGAGAAAAAAAGCCTTCATACCATACATTAAAGGAGAGGTGCTGATCTGATCAGTGGATTCCAAAATTCAGTTGTAATAAAATATCAATAATGCTCCAGACTTCAACGTGTAACTATTTCGCTTACATATCTTCCATCTCCACAACATTCAGAAGGTTTAGACTGGAATCTGAAAGAGATGAACTCATCATTCAACAGGGATGAACTCGAACTCGCCCATCAAAAATAAGATACTTTGGTGAAAGAATCCTAATCAGCCCTTCGACGCTCAATATAGCTTCAATCAATAAGAAACTTTAGATATCTTGCAAAGCGTTGTTATGCACCGTGAGGATCTTGACCGCTGACCGAATGGGAAAATAAAATATCAAGTAAACTCATCTTGACATTCCATCGAGTACTTCAAAGGGCGTAAAACGGGAAGGATTAGAGGAAACAATAGTTGGGGCCCTAATGTGATCGGGAAGAATGTGGACGCGGAGGAACCACAGGCACTGCGGAGACCCACCGTGCGGCCGTAGCTGCGGAGCAATCGAGGTGGAGATAGCGAGGGGAGTGCGGGCGTCGCCGTCGGCGTGACGACCAGCCAGCCGTCGCACACGGATGGATGGAGCTTAGCGGGCGGCGGGAGGCAGCAGCGATCGCGTGGGCGGCGGATGCGGCGTGCGGCGTGCGGGCCCATCCAGCGTGGCAAGCCCGCCACTACCGCCCGCCGCGGCGGCACTTAATCGCATGGCCGGGGAGGATCTCCATCTCCTCGGTCGCCGGCCTCGCGGCGTGGATGGGAGAGGGAATCCCGGCCTCCCGAGCAAGGCAACCCACCGTCGCGAGTACCCACCCACGGATGGCGGCCCAAGACCTTCATTGACGACGTGAAAATGGGAGGGAAGAGGCGGAGGGAGGAAGTGGAAGGGGCCGCTCGGGCGGCGCCGTTGTGGATGGGGATAAGGTAGAGCAAGAGCCATGACCACGGAGATCTAAACGGTGGGAACCGGCCGGGCAAAAAGCCGACCCACGGACAAGACCGCAATTTAGTTTTGCACGCGTTTCGTTACAACCGCCCTTGGACCAATCGGGTGCTAGAGAACTCCCTTAAGGATGATTAGTGGGGATCTCCTATATAAGAGTTATAGATTATAGATAGGCTGTGTTTGGTTGAGCTCAAGTGCTTGTCGACCAAACAGGTGAAACTTCTGCATTTTCAGAAGCAACTGCTTTCGTATAGTACGTTTTGGAAGCACCTTGGATCTTTAAGCACCCATAGTTTCATGATCAGTAAGATGAATCCAGATTTTATCATTAATTAATATCATTCACTACTGTAGTTGCAGATATGCCCTTTCATTTCTGCATATATTTGTTTGCAACGACTGTTCAAAGTGTTTCTCATGATTGACTATATATAATAAAAGTAGCAGGGATTCTGAAATTTGCATTTCATATTACTTCAGGAATTATTTGTGTGGGAAATGAATTGCTAGTCGATTTCAAATTTGCTTCTGTCATCTTCTGTGACTAAGCATACAGCTGAAAATACCACCACCATCGATCCCTTGAGAATTTTTGAAGGGGTGGAGATCTGTATCGTCCTGTTCCTGAAAAGTTTTTTTTTTATTATTATTATTACAACTGTCCCTGAACATATAAAAGGCCATTTAGAAGCGCTCTATATAAAAAACTAGTGTAATTACAGGCTTGGGAATCTTGATTCGGGTGCTTCTAGGCTGGCTCTGTAAAGTCGAAACTCTGAAGTTGCAATTGCACGTCCTGGACCTTGATCCGGTGGGTGTTTCCTCACCGAGCGGCTGGTTCTTTCGTGGAAGAGAAGATGTATTTGCCAAAACGAATATTTTACAGCGGAAACAAATTACTACTGCATTCTCGTGCACAAGATAATATTACAACCTGTAGAAAATTAATTACAGGTGAGTAAAACTACGTAGCTGCCAAATATGGTAATTACTTGTTTTTGAATGAACTAAAAGAAAGTGCTAAACACGTTTTCGCACACACACATGGGAAGCACATGGTAACGGCCTGGCCCAATATACAGCAATCCGTTACACACACATAGGGAAAGCCCACGGAGTAGCCATCCCCAACGGACGCCGCACTTGGTCGACCCCGCCGGCGCCCGCGCCGCCCGCTTCCATTCTCCAAACCTGCCGGTCTCCTCATCCAACGCGTCCGCCGCTGCCTGCCGCAACTGGCGACCGGAGATGGATATGGAGGAGGAGAATGTCGGGCCGTTCCGACGGACCAGCGCGCGCACGCGCCGCATGGCCACGCGTATGGCGTCCGCGCTCGCCAGCTCGGACAACCGTGCCCAGGTAACGGTGGGATTGAACCGACTGCTCCTGCGTTCTCCCTCTTCCTCATATTCCAAGAGGATGTCAATTACCTTTCTCACTGTGCTCAAGTTAGAATTGCAGTTGCCGAGCTGTGTCTATATTTTGCCTCATGTGTTGGGGGTCAAAGTAGGGTTACTCTCCAATTTTATCTAGAGTTATAGTATTTTAGGAAAACATTTCAATCCTAGCTCTGCACTCTGCACTGATTATTATATGCTCTTTAGCATTTCTCATGACTCCTTACCAAAGGATTTGACTGAGTTGTAAAGTCACCTTTCATTCATAGTGGGATCAATCATTGTGTGTGAAACTATTCTATTTTATGTTCTGCTGCCCCATTATGAATACCTCCATATCTGTAATCTGTAATGCCATGCAGGCTGCTTTAGCTCGCCTTGATGCGCTCGAGAGTGACAATGCTGGTGTTGAGGTGGTGGATCTTAATGATGATGAGTATGGATCCATGGACGAAGAAGACCCTGGTCAGTTTCTTTCTCATTTATCTTCGTATTAGTAATGCCATGATGTGAGAAAGGATATAAGGTAGATACAATATTAGAAACTCACTGAAAAAATGTAATTCTTTGCAAACAACTATTGAATGCAGATACTGCTTGTAGTATAAATTTTGAGAAGAAAAACTTTTATTTCTTGTCTTTGCAAAGGATTCAATAAATAATAAGAGTATAACTATCCTTGAAAGGAAATAGTTGGAAGATGCTTTCATTTCTGGCATAGGGTGATTGTGTTGTTACCCTCTATCTAGAATATAATGCTCCTAACGTCAGTCCTTTGTATAATCTTTGAGGTCCACATGCTACGGCTTGTCAACCGTGTTATTAGCATCTGGAATGCCCCTGAAGTCAGTAATTTATATATCTTTCTTCTTTGAACTCCACATGCTACAACTTGTAAAATGCAATGGCTCCTGTGTTCACAATTTTTGTAAATGTTACTTTTCTGTTATGTACTTATATAAGCTTATTGGATTGTCGATCTATGGATGCCCATTCAACTCAAATGCTCTATCCACTATTAACTTAAGTTTGATGATGGATGTCATCTTTTTTTTTTCTGGTTTCCTTTCTACAGTTCTCATGCAGAAGAAGCAATCCAAGATTATGAAACGCATAAAGACAAGGCAAGGGAAAGCTTTGGAGAAAAAATCGGCAAGATCATTCATGGATGTCTTACAAGAAGTAAGCAACCTTGAGCTATAAATTTATTTCTTGCCATGTTTATTTCGTTAATAGGGTACTTGAAAGATTTTCACTCTGCAACTGTGATAGGCAAATCTTGAATCCCTGCCTCCTCATGTCCCAACATATTTGAGGGCTGCTGTGGGTCCACCGAGCACTTCATCTCGACGGCACTACTGTTCAGTCTGTGGTAGTTCTGCAAACTACACATGTGTGAGGTGTGGAACGCGGTTCTGTTCTTGCCGCTGTCAAGTCATACACAATGATACACGCTGCCTGAAATTTGTGGCTTGACCAACTGGACCGGCAAGCTACATTTTGATGTCTCCCTAGTGATTTCTCATCTGTGGTTTGATCAGTAGGATATGCTTTCTGTGTATGTTTGTACCCTGTATGCTGGGGCAAGGAAGTGGTAGGAAACTGGTTTTATTAGCTTGGTGCATCAGTAGGTTGTAGGCCAGTCACCTTTTTGTCAGAAATGTTCTGTGAGAATGTAGCTATGTTTATGCTTAGCTTAGCCTGATTTGCCATAATTCACTATTTTGTTGCCCTCAACTCATAATATTATAATCACTACTGCCTTTGTTCAACCCCTGGAAATAATTTCTTAGATCTTTTATGCTCCAACAAAATATTCCTCACTGTACCAATAAAGTGCATTTTGCTACAAGGATATGCTTGCTGGGTATGTTCGGTACTCTATAGGAGTGGATAGGTATGGCGAGTTGTAGAAAAACATTTTCTCAGCAATGCACTGTATTTGCAGGTGCCAGGTAGATCTCTTGTAAGCCGATCATTTTTTTCTCTCAGAAATGGTATGCGAGTAGCTGCAGTTGTGCAGTAGAGCTGAAAGTAGCTCTTTGTTTCAGTATACCTGAATAGTAATTTTACATTGTTTCTTAGTGAATAAAATGTGGGCATACCCTGGTAGTAGATGTGAGTTGGTACCCAATTAGTGTAAGGCAAACAAATGCCAAAGGCATATAACTGCAAATGCTTGGACCCATCTAGCAGAGTGGCAGATATGAATAGCACACTGAATGATCCGAATTATATAGTATCTAAAATTTTCGTACTATAAATTTGTTTTTGAGCTTTATTCCCCTATTGCTTAAAATATGACAACATCTTAATAGCATCAAAAGTAATTTGCTAAATCAAGTATAGACAAGTAGACTGCTAGCAAATGGAAGCTTGTAGATGTCCTGAGTAATCATAAGAAAGCATGAAATTCAACCAAATTACAACATTCTGAAAGAGCAAACACACACATTTAGAATATTCGATCTGTTTCTTCTTGTAATGCGATTAGCTTATAGTATCGTCATTAATATTATATTGAGTATTGACGTCTGGAATGCTCTGAATAATATCAAATGAAACATGTTCATGGTAATCAACGGCATCATGGTAGCTGGTACATGCTCCAAATGAATAGAAACTCTGCCACAGAACAGGACAACACGTGAGCAGCAGTGCAGTACCAACAGTAAGCAAGGGCTAAGGGCATATTGTGGATGATCACCAAGTGGCACATCAATGTCACCTCCCTTTGGAAAGATTGGTTATAACAGTCGCTGGACATGCCATGGCATGCTGATCGAGCATTTGATCTTGAGCCAAACCAATGTTCAACAAACTATTGAGTTCCAGTTCTGATGGGAGATGTGCGTCCCTTTGCAGGTACTGCATGACAAGGCGCGTGGAAGGCCTCGCATTAGGCAATGGGTGTGAACAGAGCAAGCCAAGCTTGAGGACCAGCACTATGTCCTCCTCCACATGATCACCCAGTCTTGGATCGACAGCATTGGTTATGGATCCACCTTGCCATTCTTTAAGCACCCAGTTGCCCAGTGCAAGAGGCTCTCGATGATTCTTCACCCATATTGGCCGTTTCCTACATGCAGCCTCCATCATCAGCACGCCAAGGGAAAATACATCAGTTGCTTGCTTTGGTTGCCTTGCCAAGCCGGGCCAGCTCAGGGGCAATGTAGCCACATGTTCCTGCCACACATGTGGTGTGAGCATCAGCTCCATGATCATGGGACCTTGTGAGGCTGAAATCGCCCAGCCTCGCATTCATCTCATTGTGGAGAAGCGCATTGCTGGTCTTAATGTCCTGGTGGATGACAACCTGCTCAGACTCCTCATGGAGGTAGTACAGACCAGATGCGACGCATTTGAGGATGTGGAACCTTTGATCCCAACACAGATTGACACTGTTATGATCTTGAGTGTGTAAGTGAAAGTCAAGGCTTCCATGGGGCATATAGTCATACACCAAAAGTTGTTGCTGCTTATGGTGGCATTACCCAAGCAGCTGAGCAAGATTGCGGTGGCGATGGACCAAGAATGATGATCTCAGCCATGAACTCCTTCATCTCTTGCTTTGACTCTGATGATATGCTTGTAATAGCATCTGTCTGCTTCGAATGGCGAAGCTTCCCTTTGAAGACACTCCCTTTACCAAGGAGCATCTTGTCCTCGAATCTACCAGTGGCAGATAAAAGATCTTTGTAGGTGAAGGATGTAGGCCCATACATCCTCTTCTACTCAAGCTCAGTTGTTCACAGTTATTCACCGCCTGTTCAGAAGAGTAACAGAAACAGAAACAGAAACCAGTATGGCGATTCCAAGAGTTGTGAAAAAAGCTGCACAAAACATTGTCTTGCTTTTGCTGTGGGGATAGTGTTCAAAGACAGGGCAGGGTAGTTGAGCGCTGCAGTACGTTAAGCTTAAAACTCCAGCCCAGAATGTAGCTGCTGCTGCTGTTGTTAAGTTGGATGTCATTCGCCGAGGAGAACACGGCAAACACTGGTGTGGTTGTGAGAACTTATGATAAATCGTATCTGACAGATAGAAGTGGCCTGATGCTGGGTTTGGACGACAAGCAGCAAGGTGCTATTGTCATTCAGCATGGTTTGTTTGCTGTCATAGGTCACCCACACTTGCATCGGTCGTCCACTGATGAGGCTCAAGTGATGATACTCACCATCACATAGTAACCAGTGGTACTGTAGGCAGCTGAAATCTGGCTGTTAATGTCGATCCCTACGTGGTTGTCATCAATGTCTTTCAACTCCGTGTTCATCACGGTGTCTAGCTCATTGAAAGGAGATGATTTGCTGTGTTGTGCCGGGCTGCGAGAGGGAAAGAGGGAGACACTGTCACCACCGAGCACGCCACTAGGAGACAACGAGCTCACCGAGGCTATGCACGCGGGTCTGCGCCGGCCAGGCCCGCCCGCGCATGTCCAACCACGATGGCGGGCGCTTCCTGCACGCGCGAGATGAGGAAGAAGAAAAGCTGTGCTTCTTTAATTTCCCCTGATGCGTGGGCCTGTATGCCAGTGAAACAGAGAAAAGGTGTGTTCAGTTACCATGCAAGCCAAAATATTTTGGGTTCAGATCTGTAGAAGACTTTTCGTTTGTATTTGTGAATTGTTGCAACAACCACGAACTAATCCAGCCAAAAAGATTTGTCTCGCACTTTTCAACCAAACCGTGCAATTAGTATTTTAATTTAACTAAATTTAATACTTCACGATACTTCAAAAAGATTCGATGTGATAGATATCAGAAGACTTTTTTGGGTTTCTTTTGGGTTCGCATGGGAACCGAACACACCAAAAAAGCGGAAACTGTTATAACCGGGACGCTGCCGTTCGTGGGGCAGCAACATTAACGTTCCGTCCCTTATCCTCCCACCTGTCTTCCCCGAAACGGATCGGTTCCTTTCCCTCCCAGTCGACTGTCCAGTCGGCTCCATTCCCCACTCGACTCGCTGCCGTCGCGAGGCGTCGCTGGGCGTGGGGTTTCGTGGAGGCGGCAGCAGGGGTCGCCGGCGACGACTACTTCCGGCCGCTGGGTTCAACGTGCTCCCTCCCCATCCGCACTCCGGCCGCTGCTGTCGCGGGGCGGGTACGCGGAGCTGGCATCAGCGGCCGCCGCGCGTCGACTCCTCGGGCTGCTGTGTTCACCGGGCGCCCTTCCTGCTCGTGAAGTCCGGCGGTGGTGGGTGCACGCCGTCGCGCTGCTCGTCCTCATTGGGATCTACTGGGTTAGTTGCCTTCTAATCTTGTCCGTCTAAATCAGCGCCGTTCGTGTACAACTAAATCAGTGCGAGGTGAAACAGACGAGGACGATAGCCGTTCGTGTACATACAAAACAACGCCGTTCGTGTACAACTAAATTAGTGTGATGTTTTGTTTGTTCTGACTATGTCATCTGGCGCGATAGGTTTTGCTATGTTATATGCATACAGTACTAGTGTTTTCTACTTTTTTTAGCCCAAAAATTCCTAGTGTTTTCTACTTTTTTTAGCCCAAAAATTCTTTGTGATATGCTCAGGGCTATTGTTGTGCCCTGTTTTGTATGTATGTTGTTGAGCAATTGTCCCTTATTTAGCAACTAGATTTGACGAACGACGCCCTGTTACCCCCTTATTTAGCAAATGTGCCCTCTTTTTCCTGAATTCTGCTAGGAAAAAAGAGATATAGGTGTGGTTAGTTAGCTTTTTTTTTTGGTTTATGAATATTCAGAATTCAGCATGTATATAGTACCACTTTGTTTTGTCTGGTGTTTCGGTAGCCTTGATGAGGATGTTGTATTACAGAGATAGGGTGTTCCTGTTATTGTTGCAGAGTTTAGTTTAGGTGGGCTTCTACTGCTTTTTTAACTGTACTCTCTATTGTATGATTTTTTGCAGGTTATTTGTATTGTTTTTATTCAAGTGAACCATGGTGACAACGAGGGCAGCCAGTAAGGGCTATGCCTCCTCTGTCGATCGAGCTGTCCAGCAGTGGCGGTTCCGAAGATGACTTTGTCAGCAGTTCTGAGGATGACGTTGATGAACAAGCATTTGAATTTCGAGCTCGTGATTGTGATGTAGTCGTCTCAACCAGCAAGCCAGTGACGCGTTTTGCGGCCCAAAAGGTTACCTTCAAGACAAAGCTTCCAACAAAGAAGCAGAAAGGGGAGCCCTCTTCAAGGAAGGGAGAGGTGAAACCCTCCGTCCCCAAAGATATTTGTCACTGTCTCAGCATGATATTTTCACTGTTTCAAGCTAACATTCTGGTTCTGACAAGGTGTTTTGTGTTTTGTTGTTTCAGAAATTGTTTCGAAGAAGCCAACATGCAATGATCCCTTTCAGACAAGGTTTTCCATGCACAGGATCATCAAATTGGTTGAGGAAGGGGTTTTCGATGAGGAGATGACAAGATGGGTAGATGAGGCTGGTTTTGTTGCTTTGCTTTCTATGTCAGATGTTTCTGTACCTATCAAGCTTGTTCACTGGATTTTTCAGCACATTAATCAAGATCTGAGGGAGTTTCGTCTTAAGAAGAAGGTGATTGTCTTTGATAGGCAGCTAGTATGCAATATTCTTGGGGTGCCTAGTGGTCCAGAGCCTGTGAAAGATACTTGCATCCTTGATGAATATGATGATTATCTAAAGATGCTAATCTGTTTAAGTTTGGGGACCGTTGTCCGTTTACCAGGTGCATTGAGATTTTGGTTGGAGCTACAGACAAGGCTATGTTTCTTAGAGCTTTCATGCTTCTTGCCCTGGGTTTTGTGCTGTGCTCAACTACAGACAATGCAGTCCCACACCGCTTCTTGCACAGCTTGACTGATCCATCTGCAATCGACTCATTTGATTGGGCTGAGCTAATAATTGAAGATCTAATGGAAGAAGTTAATAATTGAAGATCTAATGGAAGAAGTGCGGAAGTACCAGGAGATTCTACGTGTTAGAAAGGCACCTCCCAAGACCCCCACCAACCTTGGCTCATGCCTTTTAATCCCTGTTGTAAGTTTTGTCTATATTTTTCTCTCATTTTTCTATTTTCATCTTTTCTGAAACATATCATTTTTGTTGAAACATATCATTGGTCAATCATATGCTTTGCTGAAATATAGCATGGACTGCCTGAAACATAACATTTTTGCTGAAAAATAGTATGGAATGTCTGCTGAAACATTTCATTCTAACCTTTCTTTATAAACTTTCTTAGATTGCATATATAGACATGCTGAATATTCGTGCTGACCTCGGGCTGCATATCATCGATAATTCCGTGCCTCGGATCTGTCGTGTTACCAACGAGGACTTTCAGTTCATTTCAAAAGTTGACAAGAGCATAGTTCAGATTCAAGAGTTTGATTGCTTTGGGTGGCTTTCTGTGAGTCCGGCTTCCCTTTTTTTTCATCAACTGTCATGTTTGTTCTTTTCCCTTTTAGTCATTTCTGTTTCTTCGACCAAATGAAATCTTAATTCCTTTGTAGTTTCGTGAGAGCAGTCCCTACCCCACACCTGTCCCTCTAACCGGGTTTAGGCGACCATTGGTTCAAGAAGAGCAGTTGGTGGATGAAGTGGGGGCGGAAGGTGCGCAACAAGAGGAAGTGCATCCAAGCCTTCATGGCTGGATGGGCCCTCCTACAACTGATGTTACCGCTGCTCCTATGTCTATTGAGGTGATTTTTCCAATTTGTTGCATTTCCATTCATGTTGCATTTCCATCTATGTCCCACTGGCAATATTGCTCAGTACTTGAGATGATATGTTTCGGTGATGTAACAGTATAAGTCTCAGCTTCTCCTATTGTTTCTTGCTATCTATAATCTATATGTTTCATTTTTGTAGTGCCTTCCCAAAGAATGCCAGATTCTTTTGTCTGAGTACAAATCCTCTGTGGAGATGGATCTTGAGGAGCTAACACAGAATATGACTGCCAAGCTCAAGGAGCAAGCAAAAGCTATTTTTGAGAAGTGTGGTGCTGAGTTGGCTGCGAAGATTAGCCGTGCAAAGAGTCTAAAAGATGTGGCTAATTTGGCTACCAACTTTGGTGACACCTTCAGTTTCTGCCCTCCACCTTCTATAGGCTGCCCAAAGGATGCCGGTACTAAACCCTCGAGCTCATCAATTCCTGTACAAGAGGCTTCTAAGGAAGGAGAAGGTCTTTCATCTACACAACAACATGCTTCAAAATGTCCAAACCCAGGGCAAGAAGCATGAAAGCTCTAAGAAACATAGCCTTGTCCGTAGCTCCAACCAAAATCTCAATGCACCTGGTAAACGGACAACGGTCCCCAAACTTAAAGAGATTGCGCATCTTCAGATAATCATCATATTCATCAAGGTTGCAAGTATCTTTCACGGGTTCTGGACCACTAGGCACCCCAAGAATATTGCATACTAGCTGCCTATCAAAGACAATCACCTTCTTCTTAAGACGAAACTCCCTCAGATCTGGATTAATGTGCTAAAAAATCCAGTGAACAAGCTTGATAGGTACAGAAACATCTGACATAGAAAGCAAAGCAACAAAACCAACCTCTTCTACCCATCTTGTCTTCTCTCTCATCGAAAAACCCCTTCCTCAACCAATTTGATGATCGTGTGCATGGAAAACCTTGTCTGAAAGGGATCATTGCATGTTGGCTTTTTCAAAACAATTTCTGAAACAACAGAAAACAAAACACTTTGTCACAACCAGAAAGTTAGCTTGAAACAGTGAAAATATCATGCTGAGACAGTGACAAATACCTTTGGGGACGAGGGGTTTCACCTCTCTCCCCTTTATGCTTCTTTGCTGGAAGCTTTGTCTTGAAGGTAACCTTTTGGGCCGCAGAACGCGTCACCGGCTTGCTGGTTGAGACGCCTACATCACAATCACGAGCTCAAAATTCATATGCTTGTTCATCAACGTCATCCTCAGAACTGCCTCCTGCACATTATGCCCATGGGTACATTCTGCCTCCTGCACATTATCAAAACAAAAATGTACCAATAATCATGTTTTAGTATATACATGTGTATGTCTCAAAAAGTACAGTTATGCATGTTTCAAGATAATTATTGTTTCTTTAGTGCAACACAGGAGTAAACTTGGAACAAAATTGATAAAAAGCCGTGGCCAACAACTACTTCCATAGAAGTAAAGATGAATAATGAGATGGCACAAAGAAGGGAATCTAGTCAAAAGCACATAGGTCGGCACATATGAAATCAAGTTTAGGGAAAAAAAGAAAGGTACATATGAATATAGCATCTGAAAAAGCACCGCAATGTGTTTTCAGAGGTCGGCACAAAGATGAATAATGAGAATTATCTGTTTTGAGATACATATCTATACATGTTTCGAAGTAATGCTACAAGTGTTTCAGAGTAGAAAAGGCACTGCAATGTGTTTTTTGGTATGAGATTCGTTCATGTAGCACATGTTACCTTATGTTGGGTTGAAGAATAAGATACACAAGGTTTGTTTGCAACTGCCTCCTTGTTTGCATTGCCTTTTGGATCTCCATACATAATCTGCCCAATCTCGCTACTTGTTGTAGCTTGATAGTTCTTTTAGTGTGCTCCGCATCCAAGCCCTTCAATGTAACACAAATGATTCCCTTCAATGTAACACAAATGATTAGAACGTAAATCCCAGATCTTTGCATTTGTTTTCACCACTTGGCAACTCATATTTTAGGCAATACTTTTTTTTTTTGCAACAAGTGTATTCAACAGTAGTGTTTCAACATGATGTAGTACACAGTACCTGCTGTTGGGTTGAAGAAGAAGCGCAATTGTTCATCAAGTATGCATTTACCCCTACATCTCCAGTTGTGCACCCACCTCTGATCCCTGCTGCATCCTTGCAACCCTTCATTGTTTATACAACATTTTTGTTTTAGAATGTAACATACTATTGTTTCAGAGAGCACCACAACATATGTTTTAGAGAGCACAACAATGTGTTTTAAATTTTTCACACTTGTCTGTTTCAGATACATAGGTATACATGTTTCAGAAGTAATGCTATAATTGTTTCAGAGTATAAAAAGATAATGCAATATGTTTTTAATTTTTATGTACTACCCAGAACTGTATGTGTTTCAGGTGCATAGATATTCATGTTTCAGAGCAATGTAACAAGTGTTTCAGTAATGTTTCAGATTGCACACACACCTGTTGCTTCGTAGAAGAAGAAGTTGGTTTCACTGGCAACATCTCCACGCTCGCTGCAGCTCCAGATGTCTCAAGCCAGAGATCGAATTCATCGCCATAGACCATCCTTGGAGCATCCCTCCCCCGTAGGCATCTCGATTTGGGGCAGCAGATGAGACACTGGGGCTGGATTGAGGAGCTGATTTAGGGTTTCCCACCTTCCTATTGGGGATGCGGGGACGTTGGGACTGGAACGGGGGGAGGGGCAGCGTCGGCTGCGGGGACGTTAAGACTGGAACGGGGAGGGGCACCGACGGCTCGACGGCGAAACTGCGGCCGGTCGCGCTCTCCGACGGGCGTGCGCCGCCCCTCCCGCCGCGCTTCGTTCTGTTGCGGACTGCGTCGAAAGCCTTGTTTCAGGACGTTGCGGACAAAAGTTTGATGGGCTCGGTTGGTTGATGGGCCTGCGTCCCGGCGTCCGGAAACAGCCTCGCCGGACGTCCGGGAAAAAAGAGAAGAGGTCCAGACAAGTGGGCCCCACATGGAGCCGTTGTCTGAAGAGGTGGAATGGGCCCCACATGGAGCCGTTGTCTGAAGAGGTGGAATGTCTGAAGTTGGAACTTTAGGGAAAAAAAAGCAACGGCCAGTGGGAAAGTAGCAAGATAGGGGATTTTGATCTGGTGCCGTCTTCTGGTAATGACCATTCATGATGCAATGAAAACAAAAACTGCATCACTCTCTTGAGCAATTTTTGGTGGTACAAACATTGCAAATGAAGGCTATAATTTAGAGCCAGCAACAAATGGTGATCCTACTATACCCATGTCCATGATCTTGGTTCTTCATCCTCTGATCAAAATGGTCTTCCGGCATCAACAGGCAGGATATAATAGTTTTGAGTGATTCAGATGATGATGATGATGTCATGGTGTTGTCTCCTGGTGCTGTGAACTGTGGGTCGACGCATGACACTGGAAATCTGTTTCCACTCAAACACATCTGAAAATTAATTTAGGTGTGTAGCGAAGAAACTGGTGGATCCCCAAAGGAAAGCTCATTTGTTGCATTAAGAGAAAGTTATGGTGACCTGGGATTGTCTTTTGGGAATGTCCCCGAGATAGTCCTACTTCCCATATAGGAGTACCTGAGAGGCTGAGACCGTTACAAAGACAACAGATAATTCAGGTGAAGTGGAAAACTACCCTGCCAATGATGAATCTAATGAAGGGCCGGTTTCTGGGGCTGATTTGGGTGTAGCAGCAAACCTGGTGGAAAATGGGAATGATAACGCATTTCAACATTGTTGATTAAGTGAAAGAGGCAGTGCAATGGGTCTTGCTAATCTGAGAGCGGACATTAAAAAATGTGGTGATGTCCATTCTGACAAATGGGCAGATGTCAGCATAAGCGGTTCTGATGAAGATTTAACTACTGCCCGAATTGCATCCAAGTAAAGGAGACAGAATAACAACTTTAGATGGTATGGAAGAACTCTGCACCCCTTTTGGTTTCATTTGATTTCTTGTTATTATTTGTTCATTACAATGTTTTTTTCTTGATATGCTTGCGCTTATAGATGATTTGAATTGCAACGTTGTTGCTACGATTTTATCACCACCACTTTGGCACTGCCAAACGTATCGGAATCTGGCTAATTTATTTGGTTACCATGCCTCTACTTTTGTCCCTAGAAGAAAATGTAACATTTGATTCCTTGTGTGCAGCTTCTTCACCGGTAGGAGGCGCAAATGACGATGAGCGCACTGGAGTTCGATCCATGGCAGGCAGGCATGGGTGTTATTAGTTCTTGTCCGACTCGACTCAACACGTACATATACCTGCACATGCATATCTCTCCAATCTCCTCTCCACCGATCCCATGGATTCTTCGATCTTGTCCGACTCGAACGCGTAGCCAAGCGTATTATATATAATACTTACTCCCTATATATATATGCAGAACAACACGTAGCTCTACTCTTAGGTATATAGTTGCTTGCCAGCCATATATCAGATCCATCGACGATCGCCTTCGGTTCCTTGACGACCGGCAGATCCGATCCAGATTCCAGAAGAGAGGAAGCCATGCCCCGGGCAACACGATGGTACGTGCACAGATATGAAGAGCAGGAGGAAGCCGTGGATCCCGTAGATTTAGCCTTGGCTGCTCATGAATCTGGCCGTATCGAGCGAATCTATTCGCGACTCGAACGAATGCCCCATCGCAGACATATCCGATCCCCATCGCCACGCCCAAGTAAGCGTGCTTGCATCCCCGCCTCCATTTTTTTTCGCGATCGGGCCGTTCACCCGTATTTCATCAAGAGGAGGAAAACCAAATCCAAATACACGCCATCTTAAGCCTCAAGGAGGTGGTGCCACTGGTGGACAACGACAACTGTGCCATCTGCCTCAAGGCTTTGGCCGCCGGCCAGGATGATGCAACAGCAGACGAAAAAGAACTCAAGGCTTTGCTTGCTCTGGTTGCCGATCCGGATGCTCAGGAGGAGGAGGAGGAGGAGGAGGAGGAGGAAGAAGAGAAGGAGGACGATGGCAACGATGCTACGGTGAGGTGGCTGCGGCCCCTCCGACTCCGGGCCATGCCCTGCTCCCACGTCTTCCATCAGCACTGTATCTTCAAGTGGCTCAGCCGTAACGCCGTTTGCCCTCTCTGTCGCCACAAGCTACCCACCATAGATGATGAATATGATCCATGGTGGTGCTGATCTCTCGAGGAGGACTAGGAGGAGCAAGATGACGACGATGACCCTCAATCAATTTTATTTCAGTACCTGCTAAGAGTTACATGTTGGGCCACCATGCGGGCATCGTGATTCGTGACCTGTCGGCCTACCACCTCCGTGGGCTTCCATTGGATAGTTCGAATTGCTTAGCTCTAACTGCCGCGGCGAGATGGAGGGAAGGGGAAGGAGGGGAGGAAGAGGAGAGGAGAGGGCGAGGCACGCCGCGAAAAAGACACGTGGTAGGCATCGGAACCCTACGGTAGGCTGTTTTCCGTCAGCCACCGGCACCATTGGAACATGTGCCACCCAATCTACTTTTGAAACATTTGCAATATACATCTGAAACACTCGTAAAACACACCACTTGCACACTACTGGAAAATCCTATTTCCGTGGCGCCATAATAATATTTTTACTGGCGGGCGACACGTGAGAAGACGTTGGATCAGCCAGTAAAGAAACATAAGCGGGGCCCACAAAAAAACCGACAGTACAAGTGATATACCAGTGGCGGCGTTCATAACTACACCGCCTGTATAATTTTATTCTTTACACTAGCGGTTTGTATTAGTGGGACGCTAGTGAAAGACTTCTTTGCACAGGCGCCTTTTTGTACACTGCCGACAGTGTTAAGTTGTCAGGATTACGGGCGGATGTTGTACGAATAAACATTTGGGTGCGCGCGACGTGTTAAACATATGCAATATACGAATAAAAAATTTGCAACATTCGTGTGAAACATATGAAAACATCCAAATAAATACACTTTCAACATACTGGTGTGGCGTGCGCGCGACGGGTGCGGCGCCAAAGGCCGCGGTGAGGGTGACATAGCCGCCCATGCATTCAACACATAAGAGATTAAAATGACTTCCAATAAAATACTGCAGCGCAGAAGCTCGAATCTAATTAAGCACTGATTCAGTCATTAGCCTGTACTCCTAACCCAGTTTCTGGGGAAGTCCGGAATTAGATTGCCCAGCTTCGCATATGGGAAAACATGATGGCAACATCTAAGGCTGTCAGAGTTCAAACCTCGGAAAATACGCCCCCAAACCAAATACAGGTACACTGAAGACAGTAAAGTTTCCTCTGAATGCACATAATCTGCATATAGCATACACTACATCAGTCAAGTTCCAGCAAATGGTTTTCATTTGGGTAAACTTAAAAACATGATATTCCTCAAAAATCTTAAGTGCTGGAGAAAAGGGCTCATGCATTATTTCAATAGTGAGATATCACCAAATTGTTGTTGAGCTCAAGCTACAGGTATATGTTCTCTTTTTCAAAGTGTATATGTGCGTTGCCTTTGTACAAAGTCCTTAATTGCCATTCAGCCAAGGAAAAGATCGTGTGTGCGGAAACAAGTATTCATGCATGTCTATCAATATCAAATAGAACTTACCGGTAGCAATAACTCTGTCATTTATCCACCAATAAATCATATCAGGAAGCTAATGAAATGAGTCAAATGACAGCCACTGAAGCTTCCCAGTGTAAATTTGGTCCATCCCAACATATGCAGTTGATCCCAGCTGTCCAGAAAGGCAACAGTAGAAGAATCTTTTTTGCTATCCCGAAAGCATCAGCTCGCCTTTTATCAGAAGGATAGATAGCCAGATTTTCAATTGCAGCCGTAATGTTTTTCATTAATCCTTATTGCACATTTCGTAATTTCAGCAATTCTTGGGATTTAGCTCTTAGGGTACTCAAAAACTATTCCATTCGCCACAGCTTTGGCTCGCCCATGGCCAAAAAATTTCCTGATGATAGCTAGGGCAAAATCAACAACTGTCCCAAGCCCCTTGCCAGTAATCAAATTTCCGTCGATCACAACCTTTGGTTGGTCTATAACTTGGCATGTGAGCTCACTGGCTACAGCATGATGAGCTGTCACTGTTTTATCCTAAGGTTAAAAAAAGTCCAATGTCAATTTCCATTTCAAGGAAATATGATGTGCCATGTGTTTTAGTCTTAGAATTTCACCTCAAGTAAGCCTTGCTGCTGCAGAACCTTCAGAGCAGAACAAACCCCACCATACATCCTGCCAGCTTGCGTTTGTTGTTTGAGTATCTTCTTCAGAATTCTGGACCTGTGCAGCCGCTCAGCTCCAGCAGTTCCTCCCTGGATTATGAAAGATGCAGCATATAAAAATGAAACAAGAACAAAAGAACAATACAGCATGTAGCTGCGCACAATTAAACGACATAAATTTAGTCAGTTTTGCATTTGTAAACCCTAAATACTAAGTACACAAAAATAGTTTCAGAGCAAGATAGACATTCATAATTGAAGTATACACATGAATTATCTGATAACATACAAACATTGCTATGAACAACCAATATGCTGAGATAAAACAACACTAGAAACTAAACCGTCTAAACGGGACTGCTAAATCTCAAAGATCAATGTGCTAGGACAACTGATTGTGATGCCATTAAAACTATAAATGACATCTAAAAACCAGGCGCTATGTAAGAATGAAGATTCTCTTGGATCCTTTTCGTAGTAAACTATCTTAATGCTACTATACACCATGGGTCTGATTATCCAGGCTTATGGAGTGCAATTTGCACATAATACGCCATTTTTTTTCCTATTAAACAATACAGATTTGTATAAACCGATGAGCACACAAACATAACACACAGACAACCAATCAGACCCTTGTTTTATCAATAACATGACATCATCAAAAAGAATAATATGGGTTGACGGGGAGAATTTTGTCTCACGTCTATGAATTAATTAATTTAATGGCGGATAATATTATTGAAATGTGTGTCACCATTTATGATCAACCATAAAAAGATGAGCTGCAAGAGAACTTACAGGAAGAATGATTAGATCATATAATGAATCAGAGGCACTTGTAATGCTTTTATCAGCAACAATCTTTAACCTTTGAGATCCAAGAATAGTAAGAGATTTTTCAACTGACGCTAATACCACATTTATCTTTGCCCGTCTTAAAATATCAACCAGAATTATGATCTCCATCTCTTCAGACCCATTTGCAATTGGGATAAGAACCTGTTTCGATGTCAAATCAGCCTCAATGTTATAATAAAACAACTAACACTCCAGCAAAATATAGGTGAAGCCAATCATATCATTCCATATAATGTCCATGGATATGAGTATGACTGGAATTCCCTAGAGGACTATATAATAAAAACGGCAATCCAGCATTTGAGCAGGAAGAGAGATCATCAACAGCTAAGTATAGCAGGCCAAATTGTACAGTAATCTACTCTGATGTAGTGATTTTTATTTAAACATAATAAATGCCTAGATTAAAATTACATTTTTCATTTAGCATGATGCCCTCCACATTGTGACATAGAAACCTTGGTAAATGATGAACCCATGTATAAGATGATGAATCATGCAGTTTAAGATGAATTACATCAGGATTGTGATCTAAAGACCACTCCAGTTCATTGACTTCTGCACTCCTTTCAAGATCGTCGTGAGTTTGTGTCATCTATAGGAGAATATACAAAATAACCATCAGCATTGATAAACAAAAACTGAGTAGTTTGAGTAGACAGCAGGCACGAAGAAACTGAATTTAAGGGGAAAAAACAAGAATGAAAATGATGAATTATGTGTCTTAGATTTTATTAATTTAAGCTGATAGGAGACTAGGGACCATAACCTTAACCACCAGTCCACCACAACTATCAGACTAAAATTTCTTGGTCAAACAACCTAATCAGCTAAAGGAAAAATCTCCCACAGGAGAACCCCCCTCTCAGGGGGCTTTGTCCTAAGAGAGGGAGCACCAAATCCTTAAAGCCTTGTTTGGCTGCACTCTGATCCACATGTACTGGGGTGGAAAACTAGTTAATTTTCCACGCAGACAAACAAAGCCCTTAAAAAGGTTCTGGAACGAGCCTCTCAACTGGAGGATCTACAAATAGATATCCTCAGTTCTGTAGCAACAAAAGGGCTAAAAAAGAAGAAAAACTCAATCTAACACCTCTGTGGCATTGCATTAAGAAGAAGCTTCTTGCACACAGGCTGAGAAACACCCTGAAGGCTGGCTGCCCTGAACATGCCACCAAGGCCCCAGGACACATACCTGTGGCCATGTGCATCTCACTGAAAGCGATTCAGGTGGTTTCATGTATAACTCAAGAAAACGACTGAAGAGTGGTGTTTTTTTAAACTGGGTCTATTTAAATTCACTCCCACAGGGAGTTAAATGCAGGGCTCCTATGACCAGTTGACCACAAGGCTACAGACCCATTCACTTAAAGGTATTATGTGAAATAAAAAAAGTATTAAAGTGTCTTTTGACAAACCAAAATCCTGCTCATATCTTCAGCTGCATGAGGTCCAAACATTTGCTCAACAAATGATAAAGCGAACTGAAATGTTGTCCCTGGGCCACGACTTGTAGTAAGCTCTCCTGAAACCTGAACATTTGATTCAACAGCTCGGAATGCAGGGAGGTCTCCTATAAAAGATGGGTGACAGGTGATCTTGTAAAGAAAGAAGTAAAAACAATGTCACTACAAAACCGAAATATTAGTATACTAAATTTATCCATATAGCAAAGTGGTCACCTTTTTTCTCCTGTGGAGACCCCACGGCATTAGAACAACCGCCGGTGCGGCACATATAGCGCCATACAATCTTTTCTCCTCAGCCTGTCTAACTGTGATCCTCTGAAGGATGTCACTGTCTCTCAACCGCACTGAACCAGGCATTCCTCCCTGGACACAGCAATCCATAAATCAAATATGGTATTTTGTGCACTGCCAGTAGAAGTGTTGTACAAATGGTAACACCACAGAACAAAAAGGCGTGACCATGAGAGATCGACCACTCACCATCAGCACGAAAATTGAGCAATCATGGAGAAAATTGTGCGGGATGAAGTATTGTCATATTACTTCATTTTTACAAAAGATTTGTCAAATTTTGGTTGTTGTCAAAAACTCAAAATTCATATTAAAACGCTTGACCCTTGTGAACCATTTCTCTTGCTAATTCTTATCCTCATCAATGTAGTAAGCAGTCTAAGCTCCACCTCCACAGGAACCATTTATGCCACGTAAGAGGAGGAGAATGAGTTATTACCGGGAGAGCCACAAGATCGAACACTTGGTCAGCGCAGGAGGCAATGTGCGTGTCCGCGACGATGCGGGAGCCGCAGGAGGCCTCCACCTCGAGTTGGTCCTCCACAGAGGCAAGCGTCACGTCAGCGCCAGCTCGCCGGAGTACGCCGGCGATGATGACAGCTTCCATCTCCTCCGTGCCCATGGCGACGGGCACGAGAACCTTCGTAATAGAGAGAAGGCGCGGAAAGTTAATTAACCTCGAGGTGCTGATGTCAGCGAGAGGGAGTACGGTGGCGAATGGAGACCACCAGTCCAGACCTTCTTCTTTGGACAGGAAGGCGACGAGACGGCCGCCACTGCGGTGGTGGCGGACAACGACGAGACGGACCCTGCGGCGGCGGAGAGCGTGGGGGAAACCCGCGCCAAGGAGCGCGGTGGCGGTGGTGGTCTAATGGAGGAGTAAAGGGAGCAGTTCTGTGAGTTCAGCGGTGACCGTAGCTCCACGGCAGGTGGTGTAATGTGGGAGAGGAGAGGGTGGTGCCATGGAGAGAGCATCGTCATAGGCGGGTAGCAGGAGCGGAGCGAGGAAGACGACGGAGAGGCGAGTAGGAGTAGGCGTTTGGATATGGATGGGATTGGGATTTATGGGACACGTGGCGGGCTCCGGCGGTCCACCGGACCCGTGCCGGCCCCAGTCCAACTCCATAGAGATTGAACATGTAGCAAAATGGACCAACTTCAAAAATTCAAAGCAAGGCCGTTTAGATGGCAAAATATTTGCCAAAAACTTGCAAGTTTTTCGACTCTCTCCATCACATCATATTAAATACACCAAAAGACATATATTCGGAGCAGTAAATGTATGTAAAAAAATAACTAATCACACAATTCGGTTTGACATCACGCGAGAGGCGAATCTTTTGAACCTAGTTAGTCCATGATTAAACGGTGTTTACCAAATACAAACGAAAGTCTTTCTGGGTGAGTCTTTATAGGAGTTGGAATAGTGTTTTTTTTAAAATTTTTAGCCAACTAAATGTGGCCCAACTTCTAATTTGGATCGGAGAGAGCAGTCAGGCAATAGAAAAAAACACTCCTTAGCTACGAGTGTTTGTCATGTGTTACCGATACAACAGTTTGGCATGTGGATTAAAACAAGAAGCCGAAGCAAACTCCTTGCAAAATCAACTTTCCGCCTTCCTTTGTTGTCAAAAAAAAAAAAAAAAAACTTTCCGCCTTCCTTCTCTTCTTTCTTCTATCTGATTCTCCCTCTCTATCTTTCCTCCGTCTCCCTCGTTTGCCCTGCCAAGAAAATCAGAATTGCGTTGGAGCATCATTCGACAGATAGAATAATAGACCAAATTCAGATGCACTATCAAGACTGTATTAGCTCCATACAGTATATGTTTCTCTAGTCGCTTATAGGCTGGTAGCAAGTTTGAGCGACTCGCTCTGTTCTGCTGCCATTTGTCAGCAACGGTGGCAGCTCTGGTTGCATGTTTTACTGTAGCTATTGAAGACTTAGCTGCAGCAGCAGCACAAACAGCACTGCAACAACCGCAGCCGATTTAGCATCACGTGATCAAAGAAACAAGCCACGAAACTGAACTTTAGGGCAGTTCAGGAAAGCAGGACATGCTTGGTGTCAACAAATGTCATTAAGTTTAATCTAAAATTTTGAAGCCATTAAATGGTAAACGCACCTTAGTAGAGAAAGTCTTAAGAGGGTCTCTGCTTTTCCCTGATCCTCCCTTGAACCCCTATCTTTTCCACCTCTGGGGCTTGTCGATACCCATAGCAGCCCTGGAAAGCTTGACAACATTGCTTGCTTCTTTTGTTTTTGGATCAATTAGGTAGTCAGGGACATCACGAAGGTGTGCAGGAATTTCCTTGTTGCTTAGCAACTTATCGTGCTTGAGCAAATCTGCAAAGGAGAAATAAAACATCCATTATGATTGCTTAGACAGGTTACATACAAACACAACTATTCTGCACAAAACTTGTAAATCTTACCAAGGTCCCTTAGATTCTCTTCGAAATGAGACTTCAATCTACAAGGTAAAAAGGCATGACTATTAGGGAAGAAAATATTATTGGCGCCGAAATGGATTGAAATAAAAACAATCTTTTGTTTCATGAAAAAGATGTACAATTTCATATATTTGATGTTCTCGGTTTCTTACTATCTAGCAGTATACCGGCAATAAGTAGAGTTTTTTTTTTTTTTTTTTTCAAAGAACTAGTAGGTTGTTTTCAAGATATGTACCACATCTATATAGACAAACCCCACTAGCTAATTCTCTCAACATGCAAGCTATCCACCTCATTATTCCACTAACATCCCCACTAGCTAATTCTTTCAACATGCAAGCTATCCGTCTCATCATTCCACTAACAAATCGCATTTATGGTCAACTAGCATTTGTAATTATAATCCGAATGCAAGCAAGACACATCATCCACTAGCATTATGCCACGCCATACACTAACATTAACTTATAATTGTTTATCCCTTTATATAAATAATATTATTTCAAACCATCAATAAGTTTTGTGGCAACGCATGGGGTATTAGCATTTGTAATTATAATCTAAATGCAAGCAAGACACATCATCCACTAGCATTATGCCACGCCATACACTAACATTAACTTATAATTGTTTATCCCTTTATATAAATAATATTATTTCAAACCATCAATAATTTTTGTGGCAACGCATGGGGTATTGCTTTCTTGATCTTTGAGACCTTAAGATTTTTATGTTGAAAATTCTCATTAAATAACTCACATGTTTATACTTTATATTTTTCTTTCCATCTTCAGAAAATCAACTCACATGTTAATATCTTTCTTTCCATCATCAAACGATCAATAAAAAAACTAACTTAGGGTTTCTAAGTTCTTTGGTTAAGTTATTTGGCTAAATGTTGCCTTGTTTTCATTAGGTGCTTGAACAATATATTTCTACATGGATCCTTCGGATAGGGCGATGGCGTCTTGCCTACATAAAGTCCTTACTTTGCATAATAAAAACTGTTGTAGGTGGCAAGAACCGAATGAAACATACATTGTTCTAATCTTTAATGACACCGTGCCAAGACAAGTCACATAGACCCACATGTCACACACAAGATCACGAGATAAACATACATCTATGATGACATAATATTGACACATCTTTATCCACCCAAGCTTGGGTTCGACCTTTTGCGTGAACATCATGTTAGTTCTCGTCACTATGAGGTTGCGCAATAAACACCCTTCATATCAATCTTAGCATATTTTATTGTTCTATCCTTTAGATGGTTTTATCTCTTCCCCTTGTCGTGTAGGGGCAAAGTGGACGTATCGTGTCAACAACGTATTTGAAAGATTCTTTATGAAGCAAATGTGGAAAATAAGTAGTTTAGATGTGGTATTAAGAGGTGTTATCTTTTTTTATATATATTTGTGTCACTATATTTTTTTAAAAACATTTTACACTTGAATATACTAGCTTTGATTGTGGGAATCATATAGGAGTGAATGGCTACTTGCACTAGCCTTAGCCTACATTTGCTTTATGTAGCAAAATCCTAGAGCCAACATACGTGTATGTTTGTTACATACAAGTTTTGTTTGGTAAGATTCTTACTTATTTCATAGATCATATTGCATATTTGTCACATAGTCATGTTTAGTAGTGGTGGTGGCGGTGGAAGTGAGGAGATTCCATTAATTTATGCAAATATTCCATGGCCTAATAACAAATTGGATGTGCTATCTAATCCAGGTTCAACACTATATAAATCCGCATATGAATCTTTGTAGGTAACTAAACACGAATAAAAATTATACTTCCTTTGTCCTGCAATAGATGATGTTTAAGAACATATCACCAAGACCAAGACCAAGGCTGAAGCTAATTTACCAAAAACACCACTATAAGGCCTCACATATCCTGATGATTGTGATGTCCTGCGGGAGAGAAAGCCGCCTCTCCTTTTAGGCATCCTCAATGGTTCTCAAATAGGTAATTTAGGAGGATTTTTTATTGGCTATTTATAAATAGTTAGATAGATGAGACATAGAAATAAGAAAAAAAACACTATAGTAGAGAGTTATGTGGGAGAGATATTGCTAAGAGGTCATGCTAGACTAGCTATTTGAGAGTCGCTAGCTATTTGATCGCTCTTCTTGATAGCTAATGGAAGTGTTACCTTTTAATTATTTCTATGCATCGTCTAGCTAGATATTTACAAATTGCCATTAAAATGTCCTAATAGCCAATAGAATTCCTCTATACTAGCTATTTGACAACCACTAAAACACCATTAAAAATAATATGATTATGTGGTACTAATTTCTTATTGTAGGGTCGTAACATTGGTTTTTTTCTTTTCCTTTTTGTCAAAACGCATAGGAGGGTTGCATGTCATTTCATTAAGAGAGAGTAACTTAGGGTGTCTAAGTTCTTTGGTTAGGTTGTTTGGCTAAATGTTATCTTGTTTCATTAGGTGCTTAAACAATATATTTCTACATGGATCCTTCGGATAGGGCGTTGGCGTCTTGCCTATCCTTAGTTTGCATAAAAACTGTTGCAGGTGGCAAGACCCAAATGAAACGTACACTGATCTAACTTTTATGGCACCGTGCCAAGACAAATTAGATAGACCACATGTCACACACAAGATCACAAGATAAGCATACAACTATGATGACATAACATCGACACATCTTTATCCACCCGAGCTTGAGTTCGACCTTGCGTGAACATCATGTTGGTTCTCGTCACTACGAGGTTGCGCAATAAACACCCTTTGCATATAAATCTTAGCATATCTGTGATCACAAGATAAGCATACATCTATGATGACATAATATCGACATATCTTTATCCACCCGATCTTGGGTTCGACCTTTGCGTGAACATCACGTTGGCTCTCGTCACTACAAGGTTGCGCAATAAACACCCTTTGCATATCAATCTTAGCCTATCTTTATTGTTCTATCCTCTAGCTAGTTTTGTCTCTCCCCCTGTCGTGAAGGGGCAAAGTGACGGATCATGTCCCAAACGTATTAAAAAGATTTTTTTGAAAGCAAATGTGGAAACTAATAAGTAGTTTAGGCGTGGTAATATTAAGAGGTGTTATCTTTGTACATATGTCTGTGTTACTACATTTTTTAAAACATACAAGTTTTGTTTGGTAAGGTTCCTACTTGTTGCTTAGATCATATATTGCATGGTTGTCACATACTCATGTTTAGTAACGATCAGCACTCGCCACCCCCGACCCGATCGACCTACCAAAATAAACTCCTCAACAGCATCTTTGATCTGTATATACACACCGCATGTGTGTCGTACGTCGTTACACCGTGGAGCCGCCTTTCGCTTCACTCCAAGGTCATGCGCCCATCCCGTTGCACATGCTGGCATATGAAACTCTCTGTTGGAAGAAATGAGATTTCTACAGTAACTTTTAGTACCGTCAAAGCCAAAAAATACAGGACAACAACCGTTACAATTCGTTTGACACTCCCCGGGCCCTCGCGCCCTCTTTAAAACTTTATTTAATTCCTGCATCAGTTAGTCAGCTGCAGGGTTTTTTTACCGACCGGTCGGACCAAACCGGAGGGGTCCGGTTTCCGTTTATCGGTACGGTTATCGGTAAACCGGCGGTTACCGGTCGGTTTGGTATTTGAATTCAAATGAATTCAAATTTTCAGCGCTCGGTAAAAAATCTTTTTTACCGGTCGGTTTGAGCGGTTTTACCGGCCGGTATAAACGGTTTACCGGCCGGTATAAACGGTTTGAACGGTTTTTCAAAATTCAAAATTTAATTTTTTTATAAAATGCTAAAAAAATTCCTAAAAAAATACTTCATGATTTGTAGAATCCAATGATGTCAAAATTACTCAAATTTGAGTGTGTTTAGTATGTTTTTCGACCTTCATGATTTAATGGGCCTTAATGGGTATTTTTGTATTTTTTTTTTTTTTTTTTTTCAAACTTAGATTTGAAATTTTTTATACCAAACGAACTCAAATTTGAGAAATTTTTATACCATTGGATTCTACAAATTATGAGCTATTTTACAGAATTTTTTGAATTTTTTTTTTTTCAAATTTTATATTTTGAATTTCAAATCTTTTATACCGGCCGGTCCGGATACCGGGCCGACCGTAAGATCGTTTTCGCGGTAAACCGCGGTTTACCGACCGGTAAAAAAAACCTTGGTCAGCTGAGCACTGCCTGTAAAATCAACTGTTTACTCGCCGATCTCTTACCGTAATGATCTTTTGCATTCACTTTTTAACTACTCGAATATTTTTACTGACAGTGTTAGTGGTAGCACGAGGGGCACGAGGAGAGGAGGCCAAAAAAGGCAGGCCATGCTACCCCAGATCTGGTTGGTAACGATGCTTCCGTGCCGCGCGCGCGCCTACCCAGCCCGGCGCACCTGCCTGCCCACTGACACCCACCCACCTAGACCAACGGCTGCCTCCTCGGCCCCATGCCGCCCTGGCCCACCTCGCCGGCCGGACAGCCGCGGCGGCGCTCGCCGTGGGGTCGAGGCCTCGTGGGTGACTCCTGTTCTTGTCGGCGATTAAAAATGGCTGCCAGCCCCCACGTCTCGAGCTCTGATTGGCCCGACGTCGCATCTACCCCGCTCCAGCCTCGGTGCGCCGCCACGTACTCCTCCCTACACCCGCTCGCACTCCACTCTGCTGCCTAGCCCGGATCCTCTGCGGCTGGTGAAGCGTGGCAGTGGTGTGTGCCGGCGCAGAGGATCCGGGCGGGGATCCGCACTTATACGTGCGCACCGGCGCCGGGAGGGGACACCTGTCCTTCCCCGCCGCACTCTGCCCCCCCCCCCCGCCGCGCGAGACGAGAGCACCAAGGCGAGCCGGCCGAGGCGGCGAGGCGACTAGGCGAGCGGGACAGGACGACAGGTAGCGGCTGCCTGCCAGCGCCGCCCACCCAACCCCCACCACCACCACCACCACCACTGAGCCGAGGGCGGAGGAGGAGGCGCGCAGCAGCACAGTCCGGTCGGTCCCGTGCCTTCCAATTCGGTCGTCCCACGGCATCGATTGCGCCCGCGCACGCGTCTGTCGCTTTGCCGTCTTCGGCCACCCGCAAGCAACCTATATAGCGCGCCGCGAATTCCGCCCGGCCGGCTTCGTCGTCGCCCGCCCCAGTGAGAGGAGGAGGAGGAGGAGGAGGGGTCTGGAGGAAGGGGCGATGGATCTCAAGGACGGCGAGAGGAGGGGGCGCCGGGGCCGGGGCCGGGGCCGCGGCCGCTGTCGAGGCAGGGATCGATCTACTCGCTCACGTTCGACGAGTTCCAGAACACGCTCGGCGGGATGGGGGGAGGGCTCAGCAAGGACTTCGGCTCCATGAACATGGACGAGCTGCTGCGGAGCATCTGGACCGCCGAGGAGAGCCAGGCCATGGCGTCGGCGTCGGCCTCCGCCTCGGCGGGGGCGGGGGCGGCCGGCGACGGCGACGGCGGGATGGCGTTGCAGAGGCAGGGGTCTCTCACGCTGCCGCGCACGCTCAGCGTCAAGACGGTGGACGAGGTCTGGCGGGACTTCGAGCGGGAGGGGGCTGCCGGGGACGGCGGCTGGCGGCGCGGAGCCGCAGCCCAACCGACAGCCGACCCTCGGGGAGATGACGCTGGAGGAGTTCCTCGTCAGGGCCGGGGTCGTCCGTGACAACCCTGCCGCGGCAGCTGCTGCTGCTGTCGTCTCCGCGCAGCCGGTTGTTCCTCCGCGGCCGATTCAGGCGATCAATAATGGCGCCTCCATCTTCTTCGGCAACTTTGGGGCCGCCAATGACGCCGGGGCTGGAGCGATGGGGTTTGCGCCGGTGGGGATCGGGGATCAGGCCATGGGCAACGGGCTCATGCCTGTGGTGCCTGGGATGGCAGGTGGTGCCGTCACTGTTGTGAGTCCGGTGGATACGTCGGTGGCGCAGCTGGATTCTATGGGCAAGGGGAATGGGGATCTGTCATCGCCGATGGCTCCAGTGCCATACCCCTTTGAGGGAGTGGTAAGGGCAAGGAGGAGCGGTGCAGGTGTGGAGAAGGTCGTGGAGCGGCGGCAGAGGAGGATGATCAAGAACAGGGGAGTCTGCAGCTAGATCCCGTGCCCGGAAGCAGGTCACACCCTTGTCCTGAATTCTTGCATAGCTATTTCCTATTGCAAGTTGGTGCTCTAAGATTTTGTATTACAATTCTGGTAAATCAGCACATTGGCCATGTATGCCCTGTCAAAAACGACGGATATTTGATAAGCTAGTAAGGTAGCGGCACATCTGGCCTAGCATATAACATATGCAACTTCAGCACGTGACTTGTTGCTTATGTCTGTTATGATCTGTAGGCGTATACAATGGAGCTGGAAGCTGAAGTTCAGAAACTAAAGGAACAAAACGAAGAACTGCAGAAGAAGCAGGTACATACCATGTTAAAAGAGTATTTTCTGTTATTTGTCAGAAAGGGATTCTGATTGCATTTGCACGTCTGGCCCAATGCTAATTGCAGCAGTTATTTCACAGATCTTGGTAAAAATAAATATGTTTATTTCTTTAGTAAAGTATTTACAGTGATTTTTCCTTAAGGCTTGGAAGTTCGGTACAAAGGATTGCTCACTTTGAATAGTTCTGCTTTGAAAATGCTAAATTCCTTGGCTGTTTGAGCAAGTATCATGTAGGATCTCTCTGAAACATTTTCTTTGCTGATTTTTTCACAATTGATACGAGCACAACTAAATTGAATTTAAGAATTGGGATGCTTTTAATGCTGCACTTTAACCAGTACTTTGTCTGAAACAACATGAGATTGCACATATGTGTCTTTTTTCCTCTTCCCATCAGGTAGATCTTGTCCCTTGTGTTCTGTCTACTGGCACATCCCAATCTCAAATTGCTTTTCCCTGAACAACATCCTTTTTTTTTTTTGGAATTTTAGGGCCTTGCCCCAGCCTTAGATTAAACCAAGACCATATCAGTTACAGCATCCAAAGAGAAACACCATTCCTGACAACCAGAAAACTAACCTGAACTCCATCCATTTGAGTGAAGCAATAAAAAATTGTGCCTCTTTAATATCATTTCATAGAAGGGAAACATCGAGGGCCTATTTGGATAGGATCTGGGGAAAATCTCCTTATCGAAATAGGGGTTTGAAGTCCTATTTTGATGGTCTTATGGAATCATGATTATTCTATCCTCCAAAATAAACTTTCCACAATTGATGGACGGTTTTGGATCAGGCACTCAGTGTGTCCAAGAGAGGTTTATGCTCACTGATCATGCTTGTTTGCTTGGAAATTTGGAAGGAATGGAATGCGAGGGGGTTTAGAGCGCAAAAACCGCAAAGAATCGACAAATGCGAGAGTCCTACAAAAACAAAAGATTAAGGATGAGGCGTGCCTGTAGGTCACGGGCGGGAGCAAAAGCACCTTAAACGATAACTCCAGTTTTTTTTTGGGTTTTTTTTTTGCACTTGTACAATTTTTCATGTGCGATGTGTTCTTGTTTTTTTCTCTTTTTTTGGACTGCTAGGGCTTTGCTGTTACTATTGCAGCAGCTCTCTCTCTCTCTCTCTCTCTCTCTCTCTCTGTATAGTGCCTGTTAGGGCTTCCCTCTTTAATATAACAGGTAGCTCTCCTGCCTGTTCATTTCAAAAAAAAAAAAAAAAAAAAAAAACACCCAAAATAATCGCACAAAGCAAAATGGAGAAATCACCATTCACCTGTTCTGTTCTGCATTGAACTATGGTACTCTAATTACTAATACATGTTCATCGGGGAATTTGGAATGAACATTGCTTCCCTTGCCTTATTGAGTGGGGTAGATATATCTTTCAGTAAACATTGTTTGCCCTGCTGCATCTACATTCCAAATTCCTATCGTTGTCATTCTTTATATGCATCTCTCTGTGGATGACATTAGCACAATATTGTTGGAGCTTCCTAATCTTGTTTGTTTTCTTGAATCGCAGGAAGAAATAATAGAGATTCAGAAAAACCAGGTAGATTTTTGTGTTCAACTTCCATTATTGATGTTCCTTTTCCATGCCACACTGGATGGATGCATTCCTTTTTTTCAAATAGTGAATTTCAGTGTTTTTTTTTCACTTATCCAATTGGAGAACTGATGGAGGCTAGGTTGCTATACTGATTTTTTTTTCTTCATATAGATGCATTCTTTCATGTCATTGGTTAACTGATGTGGTCAACCAATGTAACTTCATTACTAACTGGAATCTATCAGGGTGAACAAGATCGGTTATACATTTTAAAGGGGGTAGATAACTTGTAACTAAAACTAAAAAGTGATCGTAAGACCATATATGCATTTTTAAAGGGTGCTAGGAACAGTAGTTTGGACTAATGCGTTTATGCAAGGAAATACCTTGTACAATTGGCAGGGCTGAGCCTCCTCAGTTGTTGTATTGAAGAGGGAAAAAACACCTCATAAGTTCACCATAGGTATACACCAAGTACCTGAGAGGTGGCAGCCTTTTGTGAGCCTTATGAATTATCATGGAAGTATACAAATTTCACATTACCATTGAATTTCACATTTGGAAGGTACTGATAACCGAGACCGAATGTCATCCATATATGGTTCTGCTGACTAAGGGTGATTGACTTGTATGCCAGACATACCAGCTCATGCCAATTAGTATAGTTGTCTGATAATATGTACAAATTATATGTGTAACTTCTTTATAATGACTTCAAAAAGTGTACTGTCTACTGTTACAATAATTTGAGCTCGAGTGTAGTTCTCTGAAATTTGGTAACACTGCATTTCTAATAACTAGCAACTAAGCACCATATTTATAACTTCCGTAATGTGATGTCCTTGAACATGCTTAATGGAAAAAAAAAATGAAATTCAGTCAAGAGTAGTAGACTTTGAGTTTTTTAAAAATGGGTACTTCAAGACTCTGTAATGCCATGAATGTAGATGTTAATTGATCTCATTATCATGTCAGCTGTACCAAAAATTGCATAATGTTTGGTATGTTCCGTGACACTGAATAAACGTTGGTCTACATTAGCCTTAGTTATAACTTCTTCCTTCTCCCTCTTAGTTTAGTAGGAATATATGTTACACGATGTGCCAGTGTAGTCATCGAAAGTTTTAGGTCACCTTTTGTTTTGTTCACCTGAAAATATTTTTAGTCCACTAACTTGAATACCTTAAGCAGCTAGGAGGTTTGATATATCCATAAGCTTCGCACATGCATACAGTAAAGCTTGGGCATATCACACGTTTATTATTATGTTTTGTTGATTCTTAAAATAGCAGGGCATGGTTTCGTCCATGTATAAGTAAGTGGTAAGGTTATTGCTATCACAGGAACTAGAGTGACCTTAGTTGTTTGGCTAGCAAACCTTGGGCTTTGGCTCATCGCAGAGTCTAGTTGTGAATATAATAGGTTAGATGGGGCATGGCTCTCTAGTGGGCTGAGTGTGGAAGCCATAATCCATGCCTGACACGATTGTGGGTGTTCTGTTTTTTCAGTTTTTTTTCTTTCCTATTCCATCTACTGTGCAGTAAGTTTACATGTGTCGGCTTTCTTTATCCTCTCGTACACATATTTGCACATGATAAAGTTTGGATAACTGATCACAAAACTTATCTCTGAACAGGTCCTGGAAGTGATCAGCAATCCATATGCACAAAAGAAGCGATGCCTGCGGAGAACATTGACAGGTCCCTGGTAACTGAGTTGTTGATGATCGGACTTGACAAGATATTTAACATTATGTACTTGTACATATCTTCAGGATTTGGAGAACCCAAATTTCTGTTGTATATTAGCAATCAACAGAGTCGAATGTACCAGTGCTTAATTTTCTTATCCTGTCACTATGCCTCCTTGATTAAGTTCTGCAAGTCTGATAGATTTATTGCATTTCTGCACCCCCGTGCACCTTAATACTCCCTGATGAGCGACTAGTGCATTAGTACCTGTGGGATTTCATAATAGGTAGATAGATGGGTGTCAGGTCTCAGTTGCGCCTTCTAAGAGAAGTTTGGAGGTTTCTTGCAGCTTATTGATTGATTAAGAAATGGTTCTGTATTGTATCTGTCCCAGAAGTTGGAGACGCAGGGGATTCCTTTTGATAATTTAGGAGCTGAACCCTCTTGGTTGAAGTCATAAGACCCAAGATATAACTATGGAGTATCGAGGGAAAACATCTAATGTTTGGGGACTGGCTAAAGTTCAATTCACATCGTCTCTTCGATGGTGTAAGATTTGGAACTCCTTGCTGATAATTTCAGTTGAAAGCTGTCAGATTTAGGGATGGAAATCTGAAGCTTGGGTCTTGTTAGTTGTTATACCACTGAAGCTTTACTTGTTCATACAATTAGCGTGCACAATGGAGTTATGAGTATTATACAATATATGTGTCCTTCGTTGGTATCTAGATTGTTTAGCTGCTAGTTTCTGGATCGAAGTCTGAAGCTTTGAATAATTTCGTAAAACTGAATCGATACTAGGGAGCGTCTAACATTCAGCATTTATACTGCAAGATATTGCGACTAATTTTCAAGTTTTAGCTTTTAGGATTGCAGTTGAAGATTCGATTCGATTTGATCTGGCCATAAACTGGGCCTGTTTAGTTCCATAGTTTTGCCAAAAATTTTGGGGTTTTGGCTCACCTTTTCATAAAATGGATCTAAATACCATGCTATAAAACAACTAAAAATTTTGGCATTTTGCATTTGAGACTCAAAGACCCAAAAAGAGAGAGAGAGAGAAATGTATGGGGCAAGTGCTATGTGTGCATGACTAATTTGTTGAC
This sequence comes from Hyparrhenia diplandra, assembly GCA_015847255.1. Taxonomy (NCBI): domain Eukaryota; kingdom Viridiplantae; phylum Streptophyta; class Magnoliopsida; order Poales; family Poaceae; genus Hyparrhenia; species Hyparrhenia diplandra. The sequence continues at coordinate 403,083 of JADLZK010011221.1, forward strand.
ATGTAACCTTTTTTTAGATAATGGATGAGTATAAACATAAGAAAGCGCAAAAACAAGTCTCTATAATGGATAAAGAGTACTAAAGCGGATGATAAATGTGCTTCCACAAAAACTTCAAAGTAATCACTTCTAGTTTCTTGCTAATTTGTAAAAGTGTGTTCTTCTCTTTCTCATCACGTTGTAGCTGGGCCCAAAAACGCAACCAATATGCTCCTCTAAAAATAACCTGCAACAACGAGAAAACTTTCATTTTGTTAAAGATAATATTGTTTCGACAACGCCAAATGGCCCAACATATAGCTGCGACGCCAACCCAAATTAAGTTTCTAATCTTTTTATTCTGATTACTAAGCCAAGAACCAAACATATGGCCTATAGAAACATATTGGTTTAGGCCAGTAGCATAAAAGATGATCCTCCACACCGTTTTTGAATACGGACAATCTAGGAAAAGATGTTGGATAGTCTCATTCATATTACGACCAACACACTTACGGCTTCCTTCTAGTTTTTCCTAGCAAGGTTATCTTTTGTTAAAATAACTCTCTTTTGAAGAAACCAAAGAAAGATCCTAATCTTTAGAGGAAGTTTCAACTTCGAGATCAATTTATGTCGAAAAAAGGTGGTTGATTGTTTATGAGATCCGGTACATAGATCTAACGGAGAATAACCCGCATTTGGTTAAGTTCCATTTGAAAGTATCCGGACCTTCCACCAACTCAACATGATTGATCTGAGCTACGAGATTATTTCAGTCAATTAGATTGTTATCCATGAGGGACCTTCAAAGATATGTGAAGAGGGCTCGCGTGGCCATCACTTTTTGCAAACAGATGTATGAGGATCACACACTATGTTGTAGAGCGATGGATATCTAACCTTGAAAGGAATTCCCCCCTACCCAAGTGTCATTCCAAAAGCGAGTTTTGTTCTCATCTTTGATAATGAAGGAACCTTTAGCCATCACCTCATCTTTAATATGCATGAGACCCCTCCAAAAATGGGAGTCATGAGGTTTAGCCTTAACCTGGGTGAGTGATTTGATTTAAGATATTTGTTTGTTAGTATAGTTTGCCAAATGCTATCACTGTTTAGCAAACTTACTAACCATTTTGCTAATAAGCCTTTATTTTGTAGGTTTAGATCTAAGATGCCTAAACCCCCTTGGTCCTTAGGTCGACACAAGATGTCCCATTTCGCGAGTCTATATTTGTGTTTCTCTGAGAATCCTTGCCAAAAAAAACCTTGATCTAACATTGTCAAGATTTTTAAGAACTCCTTTTGGGGATTTCAAAGAAGGACATCATAAATATGGGTAGGCTGCTTAGTACCGAATTGAGCAGGACTAGCCGGCCTCCGTAAGATAAGTATTTAGCTTTCCAACAAGAGAGTCTTTTCTCAAAACATTCCTCAACCTTTCTCCATTCAGAATTGAGGAGTTGTCTACGGTGCATTGGAATCCCTAAGTATCTAAAAGGGTATTCGCTAGCATTACAACTAAAGAGATCAGTATAATATTCTTCCATCTCTCTGGCTACACCATAATAGAAGATCTCGCTCTTGTGGAAGTTGATCTTTAGGCCTAATAATTGTTCAAAAGCATAAAGCAAAAGTTTTAAATTTTTTGCTTGTTCTGGGTCATGATCAAGGAAGATGACGGTATCGTCGGCATATTGTAAGATTGACAATCCATCGTCTAGCAGATGAGGGATAACTCCTCTTATTTGACCATCGGCCTTTGCTCGTGAATAGGGAGAGCCAACATATCAACCCACGATGTTAAATAAGATGGGGACATAGGATCGCCACGACGGAGTCCTCGCTTAGCTTGGAAGTGTGGACCAATATCATCATTAACTTTGATTCCAACGCTTCCACCGGTAACCATTCCTTGAATCCAATTACGCCAACGTGGTGGAAAACCTTCCATGCGCAAAAGTTTCTTTGAAGAAAGGACCACCCGACTTTATCATAAGCCTTTTCAAAATCAATTTTGAAAATGACGCCATTTTTCCTTTTGGTGCGAAGCTCATGGATAGTTTCGTGTAGTATAACTACTCCTTCCATGATATTCCTACCAGGCATAAAGGCGGTTGGCTCCGTCCTTGGTGTGGTTGGCTCCGTCCTTGGTGTGGCCCCATAACCTTTACTTAGATGGAAAGTGATTCCAAAGTGGTTGGAATAGTCTCGTCGTGGCATGTGAAAGGTCCCTTGTGGTTTTTGGTAATTGAGTGTCAACATTAGGTGAACTAATAATGTGTGATTGAGATAATACCACGGGAGATTAGTTCACATGGGTTGATGCAATGAAGGAGCTTATTGCATATGAGACATGACATGGAGTCGTATGACCAAGGTGGTGAAGATCAAGACAAGGCTTGGCTTGATGGACCGGTTGCAAGTGTGAAGGGCAAGTCGAGGCGGTGAAGCGATGGACCGCGAGGCGGTGAAGCTTAGGCAAGACTTGGCGCCGACGGACCGACGCTTAGCGGTGAAGAGCAAGTGAGGTCAAGATCGATGGACCAATAGTGTCACATGATGATATGAAGTGGATCATATCATTTGGTGATCGTGTTGGTGCATGTGTTGCATCGGCACTTGGAGATGGAGCGGAATGGAAATGCGCAAGGCAAAGGTATAACCTATAGGGCATTTCATTTTCACGGTCATGAGGAGCTTAGAGAAGTTTATGACCGGGTTTAGGATAGATGGCCGTACTATCAAGAGGGGGCAAACTTGTTTGCATATCGGTCATCTAGTGCCACTTGAGCGATCTAACTTTGCGATGTGTTAGGATCGAGTGGCGTGCTAATAGCTAACCCGTCCTTTGAAATGATTGTGAAAATGCTAACACACTTGCACATGGTGATGTACACTTGGTGGTGTTGGCACATTTGCAAAGGCGGCGGTGTATGCGAGGGTTGAGTTGGGTTTTGGGAACCGCTCATCCTCCCCGAGCTTGCGAGGCGGGATTCGGCGCTTTCGAGAAAATGAGATGCATATTTTCTATTGCGCGGATGCATCGTGGTGGTGAAAACATGCTATTCCTCGTGCTCAAGTTGGTATACTTGTTGGATAGCATGTCGAAGCAAAAGCGACGGAGAAACGATGAAATTTCGCGAGGAAAGCGGCGGCCGGACGCGCCGGCCGGGCGCGCGGCGAAAGCTGATCCTTGACCGGACGCATGCCGGGCGTCGGTCGGTGCGTCTGGCTCGCGCATTCTGCAGCGCGTTTTGACCGGACTTGTGATCGGATGCGTCGGTGCTTGACCGGAACCGTGGCCGGACGCTTCGTAGCCGTTGGCTGTGGGCCGGAGGTTGCTTTCGTTTGTGGCCGGGACGCTGGACCGACAACGTCTGCGTCCGTCGATCGGGCCCGGCCAACTTCGCAGCCGTGTGATTTCATCCCAACGGCTCTATTTGACTTGGGGGCTATTTATACACCACATACCCGACTTGTTTCGGGTCTTTGAGCACATTTTGGGCCTTGGTGGCTTGTGTTGTGGTGCTTGAGAGCCCTCCCACTCACTTGTGATTGATAGAGTTCATCCAAATCAAAGTGAGGAGTGATTCTAGTGCATTCGCGTTGAGAGATCGCATTCGTGGCACTAGGTGATCGTGTTGCAAGCGGAGTGCTTGTTTCTCTTGGAGGTTGCCACCTCCTAGACGGCTTGGTGGCAAGAGACTTCGTGAAAGCAGAAGCGGAGATTGTGCGGTGCTCAGAAGGAAGGAAGATTTGTGAGAGGTTCGAGCTCACCTCGCGGGGATCGTGAAGAGCATCACTACTAGAGCGTGTCTTTGAGCTACCTCACTTGTGAGTGTGGTGTCTTGCGGTGCCTTGTGATAGGCTCACTTGAGAGTGGTGTCTTTGCGGTAAGCCTAAAGGCATTTGGCTTGGAACCAGAAGAACCATCTAAGTGAAACACCAAAGGAACCACCCAAGGTGTTGGTCGACACAACGAGGAGTAGGGGAAGTTGGCAAGCTTCCCGATACCTCGATAAAAAATCACCGGTGTCAACTTGTCTACTCTTCTCGGTGGTTTGCATTCTCCAAATCACAAGCTTTCGTATTTACATTCATATATACCTTGTGCTTGTGCTTGTGGGTAGCTCTTGCAATTACTAGCTTGTGTAGCTTGTTAGTTGCTTTGCTTAGTTTGTGTAGCTAAGTATTTTGAGCCTTTGGGTTAGGCGTGTGTCGCCTTGTCCTTAGTGCATCTAGTGAGCTTAGGTTTGGCTTTGTGCTTTTGCTCATTAGAATTGTGTAGGAGCTCACCTTTGTTTGAAGTACTAGTGCATAGGTTTGTGTGACCTTGCAATAGAAACGGTTGAGAGCTCAAGCTAGGCTTATCACCTCATTTGCTTTGTGTAGGATCTTTTGTGAGGTGATTTAGAGTCATAGATAGAGGGGTGAAGTCTTGGCTAAACGAATAGTATTAATTCCGCATCATATTTGTTTAGCCGGCGCAATTAGTTTTGAAAGGACTATTCACCCCCCTCTAGTCCCCATCTCGACCCTCTGACATGTTGGCGACATCCTAGGCGCCGCACGCATGTTGGACAAGAAGTCTAGTGGGCAACCGGAACCGGGGCAAAGCCCCCAACACCCCCACCCCCCCCACACACACACCACCACCACCCCCTATTTTATTTATTAGTAAACTAGAGCGGTAGGTTTGTCTCGAAAGATAGGTGGTAAGTTTCCTTCTTGGGATATATGCCGTCACTAGGTAGCGGCGGGGACGCGTGGAAAGTTTCTATGAATGATTGGATGACCATCAAACTATTTTAATTTTGCCACTAAACTGGACTCGGATCGGCTAACTTCACCCCAACATATGATGTATATGGCTACAAATCATGAAAAATCGGACCGTCCCATTTGCATCCAACGGTTTGTGTCTCCACTCTTCCATCCAAACAGCAACGCAGCTAGTCCGACCCATTGAAGCCCACGAGCACACACGTTACAATTCTTTCTCATCTACTACACCTATATAGGAAACCCCACTAGATGAATTCTCTCGCTATGCATGGTGTCCACATCATTTCCCACTAAATGAGTTCTATCTATTCATGCAAGGAGTCCACATCATTTCTCACTAAGTCCACATCATTATCTATTAAGTCCATGTCATCGATTATTAATTAAAAAATACACCCATGTCATCCCTAAATATTAAAATCTTTAATCTATTAACATACAAGTTATCTATACAAGCTATGTATTATAATAGATTTATTTTTTTAAAAAAAAACGCGACAACGGCGGTGTATTCACCGGTTCTTCTAACTCCGGACTCTGTTCCCATCGACCGTAGCATGGCAACGTCCCACGACCGAGAGCGCCCCCTCACGGGAGCTCCGCGACGCCGCTTCGAGGAGTCCCGCCCGGGAGGGCGCGCCGCCGCCCGAGAGCCCCGTCCCGCCGTGCGGATCACAAAACAAAAGCACTACATGACGGAAAATGACATTCTTTCTACCAACGATACTTTGATTTGATGCCAAAGGTTTAATAATGCTCGCGAATTGAACCGACACTCACCTAGGTCGCACATCCGCATACAACTTCTATACATCTTGTGACGGCGAATAGAACTGAGACTCAAGAATACAACACCAAAATCCAAATGGAAAAAGTCTACTTAACCCCCTGAAGTATTGGCCTGTGTCTAACCATTACCATAAACTTCAAAACCGTCCTAACGAGCACATTAAACTTTGTCAAACCGTCTAATCTACCCCCAGGCGGTTTTGAGCACACGATTTTGTCTACGTGGCGCTAATATTGCCTAAGTGGCACTCCAACTTGGCAAGGAATGACATGGTGGCAGCGGGCCTAGCTATCGAACGACCTTGCATCTCTCTCTACCTACAAGTTTTTCTCAGCGGCGGTGGCTCCCACCCATCATCTCCCACCTCCGGCTCCATCTCATCTCCCACAAGTCCCCACATCGCAACCTCGGCCACCTCCGGCTCCTTCGATGTCCATACTTGTCCCACGAGTTTAGAACCCCGCGAGGTTCCACGAGGTTCCTTTGGTTAGCCATGGTGGAGACTTCATGGGAGCTCCGCCCATGACCGCCGAGGAGAAGCACCGTCCCGTAGCCATCCTCTTCGTCCATACCTGCCGAAAGCGGCCCAAGGTGGCGCCGGCCATCCCCACTCACGGATCGAAGAATCTCGTCGCCGCCTCCGGTTGACCCGTAGGCCCGACCTGAACCTTGGCGGAGTCCCGGGGATCACCAGGCCGGCGTCCCGTGCGGGAGGGCCGGTGGATTACGTGGTGGGAGGCGGCATGGCGAAACTCGGCCGGCCGAGGACGCGGCGTTGGGTGTAGATCAAGGAGTGGATAAGTCTTCTTTCGCCGCCGCGGCGGTAGAGCTCCAAGAGGAGGAAGGGACCCGGAGTAACAACAGCCCGCGGCGCCATGGGCGGCGCTCTCGCTTCGGTGCTCCCGCGTACCGCTTCCGAAGGAGCCGCGTGAGGAGGGGGGAAAGCCCGGGGAGCATGAGCATGGCGTCCTTGAGCCTCTCGACGCTGTCGCGCCTTCGCCGCCACTCCCTACACACAGAGCTTCGGCCACCAGCTATAGCCGCTTGCGCTCGAGCCCGCGCCCGCCCAGCCCGCGGCGGGAACTCAGCCGGGCCGCTCCACGGCGCGTGAGCCCCACGGCTGCTGGTGCATCACGCCGGAGCCGTCGCTCTAGCTAGCTCATGAGCCGCTGGGCGCTCGCATGTCACTCCACATGCATGGCCATGGAGCTCCCGTATGCGACCTCCGCCCAAGCTAGTCCCCTTTGCATCCTCGCCCGGTCCGGCCAGGTGGGATCTTTGTCCTCGAGCCCCGATTGCATTCTTTGCTTCACCTTCTTCGGATCACGGGGAGAGGAGAGAACCCGGCGGCGGCGAAGCCCCCCGGGCTGGAGGTAGGGGATGGCAGTGGGGACCCACACCCGATGTGATAGCACATTAAACTTACACGAGGCCCACCCGTCGGTCAGATTTAGGGATTCATCCTTAGCCGCCACCGTGTCAAAACCACTCCCATTTGGGCGCCCGCGTAAGCAAAACAGCCCTCCAAAACCACCCTAGGGGTGGATTAGACGGTTTGACAAAGTTTAATGTGCTCGTTAGGCGGTTTTGAAGTTTATGTTAATGGTTAGACCAAAAGGGCAATACTTGGGGGTCAAGTAGACTTTTTCCAAATCCAAATGAAAAGAGAAAAAGAGAGGTTATGGTGAGGGCTTGATGATCTTTGGCTCCGTGGCTTGGACCACACCGCGCCAATGAAGGAACTGGCAAAGACCGCATCTACATTCTCCACCGCCACTCGGTTCTCTCTGTTGGCGGGGATCAACAATCACACACGATATGCGCGGTGGCTAGCCTAGAAACACGGTCGAAATCAAGAACGGCAAGAACGACGGACGGGCGGGAAGCTGTCGGCCCGGGGTTCGGCGGTGCCCCTTTTCACTTGCTCCAAACTTAACACGAGTGCGGTTACAATCGATCAAGAGGCGCACCACTACACCTCATACACCCAGCTACTTATACCATAGCTTACGGACATAATGACTCACTCACTAATTTTAAAACCCGATACAAACTCACGCTGAAACCAAGCATGGAGCGTGGGCACGGCGTGGCGCGGCCCACCGCTCACCAGCGCCAAGCTGGCAGCAACTTTGGGCATGATTCAAACCTTCGTTCTCCGCCTTCTGACTGCCACCTCGCATCTCCACTTCACCTCCCGTCATCTCACGGTGGCTTAACCCAACATTCTCCCCTTAAGCGATGTGCATCAAGCTCTCGGACCCCAAGCGGGTGTATCATCGGCAAGTTTGCGGTGACATTGGCTTTGTCGATTGCATCGACCCATTGCTCTAGAGTGTTCACCTTTCGACAACAATTTCACCTCGCTCTACACGCTCCACGATGAAGTGATACTTAGGGCTGTTTAAGGGGGGCTCTGCCGGCTCCGGCTCCTCCAGACCCAGCGGCTTTCAGCGTGCGAGAGGCGGAGCCGGAGGAGCCCCAAAATCGAGCTTCTCCGGCTCCTAGCAACATGGCCCATTTGTCGGTGAGAGGGGGAGGGAGGGAGAGAGAAAACCGGCTCCTAGCTACGATGGCGCTACGGTGGGCGTGCGGGAGGGCCGGAGCCAAGCTCCTTTTGCCAAAGAGGCCCTTAATATCAATATGCTTGGCGCCCATGAACACACGGGGTTCTTCATCAGCTCAATAGCCGAGTTGTTATCAATGTACAATGTCACCGCCTTTGCTCCTGCTCCTGTTAACTCTCCCAACAGATTTCGAGCCACAAAGCTTGCTTGGGCTGCTGCGATTCTTTGCCATAAACTCGGCCTCACAAGATGACACGCTTGCTTGTTTTTCTTTGAATGAGCTCCAAGTCACCGGACTAGCATTCGGATAGAAAGCCATCCCTCCGGTGCTTCTCACGCCCACCAAATCTCGGCTACATCAATTGTCGGAATATCCAACAAGTATCTCTCGACCGATTCTCTGGTATACACCAACCCATAACTCAAAGATCCCTTTAAGTACCTCAAGATCTGCTTAACTGCATTTTGATGCTTGACTGTAGGATTCTCCATGAATCTACTAACCATGCCAACAGAAAAGGACAAGTCAGGCCTAGTGTGTAGCAAATATCTCAGACAACCTATCACTCTTCTGTATTTTGTTGCATCAACCTTCCTACCAAATTTGTCTGCATCCAGCTTGGTACTTGGATCCATTGGATACCTGGTTGCATTACAATCTGCCATCTCAAACTGCTCAAGCACCTTCTTGGCATAACTAGTCTGTTTTGATAGTTATGTAGTCTTTCTTACGCTCAACCTCAATCCCAAGATAATATGACAATAACCCAAGGTCACTCATCTCAAATTCAGAGGTCATCTGCTCCTTAAAGACTGCTATCTCATTTGGTTTTCCACCAGTCACTATCAGGTCATTGACATAAACACCAAGAATTACCTGTGACAGTCCTACACCCCTAGTGTATACTGCAGGTTCAGTCATGCACTTTCTAAACCCCAATTTCTTCAGACTGCCATCTAGTTTCACATTCCAAGCTCTAGGGGCTTGTTTCAAGCCATAGAGAGCTCTACTCAGTTTGAGAACTAAATGCTCACTGCCTTTCTTCACAAAACCTTCAGGTTGTGACACATACACATCCTCAATGAGTTCACCATTCAGAAAAGCTGTTTTGACATCCAAGTGATGCACTTCCCACCCTCTGTTAGCTGCCAATGCTAGGATTAGTCTTACTGTGTCAAGTTTAGCAACAGGTGCAAACACCTCATCATAATCAACACCTTTCTTTTGAACATATCCCTTGGCAACTAATCCGGCCTTGTGCTTCACTATTTCACCCTCAAAGCATTCCTCTTTAACTTGTAAACCCATTTCAACCCAATAGGTTCATGACCCGGTGGTAACTTTGTCGATTCCATGTCTTGTTCTTGTTTATAGACTGAATCTCACTTTCCATGGCACTTCTCCATTCGGTTTCACTAGGCGCTGCGGTGTAATTAGTTGGCTCTTGCATTCTGATCCAATGGTGCTTCTATTTTAGTCCGAGGTTAGCTCCACCTCAAGCGCATCCCGATAGACATCACTAAAAGATCTGAATCTCACAGGACCATCATCCATGTCCACAGTGTCATAGACATCCATGCCTCCTGGAGCATCACCAGCTCCTGCACTACTTGAAGCTCCTGCTTCATTTGTCTGACCATGAACAGTGTTGTCTTGAGAATTCTCACCCATCTCAATGTCTTGAGTGTTATCAGGAAACACATTCTCCTCATTCTCACCACTGTTTCCATCAGGGTGATGATCCGTGTGTTATCACCATCACCCCTCAATTCGATCCATGGTCGGCCCCCGAAAAGAAATTATCATCCTCCACGGAATTCTGAATTTTCACCAAAGGCGGTATCCCACTTCCAAGCCACGGATTCTTCAAAGACAACATCCCTACTCACTACAATTTTCTTTTGTTTGTGGATCATGCGACTGTGTGCTTTCTTTGCCCTCCTCCACACCAAAGTATACCATTGGTGAGCTCCACGTCATCTAACTTCTTCAAGTGAGGTTTGGCGGGTCTCACATTTGCCCTACACCCAAGCACTCTTACATGTCCTAGCTGTGGTCTCCTCCCACACCATCCTTCAAATGGAGTTCTGTACCCCATTGGCTTAGTTGGTAGCCTGTTCAACAGAAACACTGAGTGTCTTACAGCTTCACCCCAAAAGCACCCTGGAACATTCATACTCTTCAACAATGATCTAGACATTTCCATCACTGTTCTATTCCTTCTTTCCACAACTCCATTTTGTTGTGGTGAGTAAGGTGCTGTGAATTGCCTTTTTATGCCAGCAGATTCACATACATCCTTAAAAAGCCACCGATAGAAACTCACCACCCCTATCGGACCTCACCACCTTGATTTTGTAACCCGAGCTATTTTTACGCCTCGGCCTTGAATTTTTCAAATGCAGAACAAGCTTGGTCCTTGGAATTCGAGAATAGACACCGACATCCATCTAGTGCACGGTCATCCACCAAAAGCATAAAATACTTGTTGCCACCAATGGTTTCAGGTGTTATAGGACCACACAAATCAACATGAATCAAAGCAAGTGGTTCATCGGCTCTCCAACTGCAGAACCGTGGGAAAGATTTTTTCGGTTTGCTTGGTCGCTAGACAAGAGTGGCGGAACTTGATCCGGGTGTTTGATCAATGGAACCCCCCCGCCATTTCTTTTCCACTAGCATCTGATAGACTTAAAGTTAACATGCCCAAGTCTACCATGCCAAAGCCATGACACATCATCAACATTGCTCAACGAGACACACCTTTGCTCTCTCGTATTTAAGCGAATGGTGTATAATCTATTCACGACTCTTTGCACCCTCATCATTACTCTACCCGAACTTTTCTCCACTACCTCAATCGGATCATCATCCATGACAACTTTATATCCAATTTGTTAACTTCCCCAAGCTAACAAGGTTGCTTTTTAACTTAGGAATAAAGTAAACGTCATTGAGAATCCGCGATCCCAGGCGGTGCTTGAAACGGGGATAGAGCCTTTACCCCCGAATATCTACAATAGACCCATCACCAAATCGTACCTTGCCACCGATGGTGGTGTCGATGCTCCCCGAACTGACGGCGATCTCCGTCATATGATTGCCGGCTCCATTGTCGAGATACCACACACTCTCCCTCATTCGTTCATTACCCGACAAGCGGCAACTCCGGGCTCAACTTCACCTCATTCAGAAACACTGTTTCCTGAACCTTTTCCGACAATAGCTGCTCATGCTGTCCTGGCTCCCCCATTTCAGCAAGTAGTACTGCAGGTTCAAACTCGACTTGTTTCACATGATGTGCCTCATCTTCCTTCTTCTTTTCTTCCCCACCTGGACACCTATTTGCATAGTGCCCATATGTCTTGCACTTGAAACACTTTATATGGCTCTTATCTCTTTGACGAGCCATCGGCTTGACCTCCCGGCCACCACCGCCCTTGCTAGCGCCACGCCCACCCACGGCTCCCACCGCCGCCATCATGAGCCTTGTTCTTCCCTAATCCTTCCCCTAACGCCTTCTTCTGCCGAGCCTCCCACTCTGCCTGCATCAGCAACACCTGCCCCGTGTCGGATCGGCGCCGCCATCACCACCGTTCTTGGGCGCTCCTCAAAGGTTTTCCCCCGCCCAACGACCTCATCAAGCGACGGCTTCTTGAGGTCGAGAATGTTTGCTCGATGCGGCAACTAAGCGGATGAACTTCTCGGGCACCGTGTTGAACATCTTCCTCACGAGCGAGGTCATCCGCACCCCCTAAACCCGCATCTGGGGTGACATGCTCGTCGGTTTGCGAGTCTGAGTCCACCGACTCATCCTTCCTCATCCTCAAGCCATCGAACTCCGTCATCGGATTACGCGGCGCTTCGCTTGACACGCTCCTCCCCGCGAATCTCGCCTTCAACGAGTCCCGGACCTCCTTGCGGTCTTCTTGGCGGCCACTTGCATCGGCAAGTCATCGGGAAGACTTTCTTGGAGCAAATGTGCCCGTGCCTTGGTGTCTTTGGCCTTCCTCTTCGCGATCGCATCGGATTACGTGCCCTTGCCTCCCCGTCGGCTCGACCACCTCCCAAACGCCACGATCCTCCATGATCGCCTGAGTCCGGATCGACCAAGCGGGTGTAGTTGGCCGACGCGTGAGCTCGCGGGTACCGAACCGCCGCCGTCGCCTCCCTTCTCGGACATGGTGGATCAAACTCGATGCTCGTGTGTGAATTGACGGCTTCGATACCGCATTGTTGGCCGGGGATCAACAATCACACACGATATGCACGGTGGCTAGCCTAGAAACACAGATCGAAATCAAGAACAAGAAGAACGACGATTTAGGCGGCAAGCTGCCGACAGTGGTTCGGCGGTGCCCCTTTTCACTGCTCCAAACTTAAACGCGTAATACGGTTACAATCGATCAAGAGGCGCACCACTACACCTCATACACCCAGCTACTTATACCATAGCTTACAGACATAATGACTCACTCACTAATTTTAAAACCCGATACAAACTCACGCTGAAACCAACTGCTAGAACGTGGGCACGACGTGGGCGCGGCCACAGCGCTCACCGCGCCAACTGCTTGGCAACCTGGGCACGATTCAAACCTTCGTTCTCCGCCTTACAGCTGCCACCTCGCATCTCCACTTCACCTCCACGTCATCTCACAGCTGGCTTAACCCAACACTCTCTCTCAGGTGAAATCAGACAAGTGAAAAATGATTACGGTTTGGAAGGGCGGCTAGCATCTGCGGAGTGTCGCTCTGTCGCGGCCATCTGTGTGATGGGGAGGGAGGCCGAGTCCGTCGGTCTCATCTCATCTATCGGCCTCGCCTTCTGGGAAACGGAGCCGTCGCTGGTCGCTCGACCGGTGACGCACGAACAGAGCCGACGGCGATAGTCTGATTGGGATCGGAGGTGGCCGGAACCCGGCCATTCTTTTCCGAGGAGCGCGACGACGGCCGATCCCGACGAGTTGGTCTTGACTTGGAATGGATGCGGTGCCGTCCGGTATGGACGTGGTGTCTTGTTCTGGCCTCCGGGCTGAGCAGGTGGTGATCGAAGCAGGCGACGAAAACCCAACAGCAGTCAGGAAACTGACCCGACGGACGCCATGTTTGTTGCACAGGCTGTACGGATCAGGATCAGAGGGCGGCAAACGATTGGCCAAGGAATCGATCAGGTCCATCCATCGTACACCGGTCGAGCGGCGCGTTTTTGTTTATTTATTATTCGGGGCGCTGTTCTGTTCATGCGCCATGCAATTCGCAGCAAGTATGTTGCTGCTTACAAGAACATGACTAAGATATTGTTGCTGAAGTATAACAGTGGATCACAGAGGTACAATGTACTCATCCGAAGTCGACAAAGTGCTGAAAAATAGGGGTACAAGCAAATTTTAAAATTATGTCCGAGATTTACTGCAAGGCGCAAGGAAGTACACGGATTTATACAGATTATAGCGTGAAAAGGATGCGTTCGAGTTTGGGAATTTCTATTCACAAACAAGAGCTTCGGGATAGGTTACACAGATTTTTCCCCAGGAATGTGCGAGGGAGAACTGCTGCCAGGATGGCTTTTCTTCTTATGGAACATGCTCGTGATGTTTGGCATCATGAAGCCCCTCCTCAGTAGCGTTTTGGTGTTCCTTTGATGCCCGTCGTTCTTATCTGAAGCTTTTCCAGCAGAAGTCTGAGGCATATGGGGAGATGCACTTCCAACTTCTTCTGCCTCTGCAGTTTTCTTCTGCTCCTTCTCACGCCATCTCTTAAGCTCACCTTCGACAGCCTTTTTGGCTGCCTCAGCCGTCTCTGCCCTCTTTAGGGCCTCTTCTGTTGCCAATTCCATGTCCTCCATTTCCCTGCGGGCAGCTTCTAGTTTCTTGATTGCCTCGTTCTCACTGGCTCTGATGGCTTCCACTTGAGCCATAGCAGCAGCAACTTTCATCTCACTCAACTTCTCTGACTCCTCAGCCTTTCGGCTTAGAGATTCAAACTCCTCTTTTGAAATTGTGATATTTGCTCCAGACTCTGAAGTTGATGCTCTAGCAGCACTTGCTCTGTCCGAGAGCTGCTTGATCTGATCAAGGGCACTTGCTTCAGCTGCTTTAGCCTCTTCTGCTTCCTTTAAAGCCAATTGCAACTTTTGTTCGGCTTCTGCTAGTTCAACCCGAGCTTTTTCGGCTTCCTCTCTTAGCTCTGCTGCACTCTTCTGCATTATCTCAGCTTCTTGCAAGGCATTCTTTGACTCCAAGGACAGTTGCTCAAGGGCCAGCATCAGGTCATCAGAAGCTGACGTAGCTTTTGATTCAGCAGCCACGGCAGCCTGCAACTCAGATTTACATTTCTGAAGCTTGACATGTAAATCTCCAACAATGGATTCAGTTTCTGTATCCTTCTCTTTGAGCTGATTGTGCTCCTGTTTTACAGCTTCCAATTCTACTTTCAGTGATTCCACCAAACTTGAAGAGAACTTTCCTCCTCTGCTACCTTTTGCAACATTTCCTTAGCATCATCCAACTCTGTGCTGACAACAGCAACAGACTCTAAATCGAGCCCCGAAAGCATCTTCCATCCTTTTCTGCATAGATGCAATCTCAGAATTGGTTTCTTCTAGTTTTTCTTTCAGACCATCATAAGCAGCAGGGTCAAAATCCTTCCTCAAAGGCGACAATTTCTTCTGTGTTTCTTCCAAAGCTTGTTTATACGTGGTCCTAGCAACATCCTTCTCAGCAAGGATTTGTGCCTCTTCTTCATGTGCTTGGCGCCCGTAGCTGCCTTAACATGCATCAGCGATTCTTGAATTTCGGCGATCTCACTACGAAGGTGGTTAGCTTTTTCTTTGTTGGCTTCAGTTGTGTGCAGGGATTCCTCTTCCTGTTGGGCAGCAGACAACCTCAAATCCAAAGATGTTTCAAAATCCTTCTTGAGCTTTCTAAGCTCCTGTTTTGCTGCATCAAGGTCTGCCAAAGCGATAGCATACTGCTCCCTTGCACTTTCCAGTTCCTGCTTCAGAGGACCATCTGTTCCTAGACCTTCATTTGTGCTGCCACCTTCAAGCTGCCTGGTTCGAGCCTTTGCATCCTCTGTTGCCTGAATGGCCAACTGTTTGGACTTGTTAATCACATCCAGCTTGGTCGTTAGCTCCGCTACAGTTTTTAGCTTTCTCTAGCTCAGACAGAGCCTGTACTCTTGTTGTCTCAGCATTACTCAGTTGTTCCTTGTATTTATTCAACTCTTTCTGGGCCAAGTGCAGCTCCGTCTCCTTGGCTAAAACCTCTGGTAAACACAATTACAAAATTGCAAAGCGTCAGAAGCATATATCGAGAAAGAGGCACGTAATCGTTCAAGTTACATGGATAGTCTTAAAGTTCATATGACAGGTGACCTAAGTCAATGTATCATTATAGGTACAAACTCAAGGAGCAAAACATAGAGGAGCAATTAAGTCATTCAATATGTTCCCTAAATTCAGAGATATAGATGTAAGAGAAAACATGTTGGGCTATCTGGCTATAAGCTTAAAAGTGCAACTTCAAAGATAGTTGAGTTGGTCCACGAGTTGTAACTGGCAGA
This sequence comes from Hyparrhenia diplandra, assembly GCA_015847255.1. Lineage (NCBI taxonomy): Eukaryota > Viridiplantae > Streptophyta > Magnoliopsida > Poales > Poaceae > Hyparrhenia > Hyparrhenia diplandra. Next base: position 418,771 of record JADLZK010011221.1, read on the forward strand.
AGGCAAAATAGTTGGGTTGTAACAGCAGGTTGATCAGCTACTGTGGTAGAGGATAGTGAGGTTTGCTGGAAAATTGTAATCCTCCAATTGGACAACAATCTAGCACTGGGTAATGTGGCATTTGTTCCTCTCTATTCAAGGAACGTTAATTATCTGTATGCATAACACTTCAGATAATTTCTAATTCATACATCATACTGTCTATTCTGAACCTACGGAAACAGATTAGTGAACCATCTTGATCTAAACGCTTTTTTTTTTTTCCAGTTGAACTAGCGATTGCAAAGTAAGAGCATCTCCAACAGTTTGGTATATTGGGTTGCCATCCTTCAATTTTTACAAAAAACGATAAAAACTCGTCTCCAACAGTTTGCCAAATCACTTGGTAAAATTTAGCAACTTGGGAAAACGGCTGCTCAGCGGCAGTAAATATGCGCCGCGTATACAACTTGCCATCGGTGTTTCGGCGTGGTGCGCTTCTCCCGAGGGACTCCTCCGCCGCCCGGGCATGCGCGAACGAGAAGAAGCGGGCGGCGCGGCCGCCCAGGCGCGGGCGAAGCGGCAGCGGCGGTATGGCCGTTGTGCGCCTGGTGAGCAGCGGTGGCGTAGCCGCCCAGCGCTGTCGCTGGGCGAGCGCGTTAGCAGCGGCGGCGGCGCTGCCGCCCTGGCATGCGCATGGCAAACAGCAGCAGCGGTTCGGCTGTCCATGCACGCGGTGAGCAGCAGCGGGCGGCGCTGCCGTCCAGCCGGGATCGCGGTGCGAAAGCCCGCCACGGCCTCCGCCAGTCTAGAGGTGGAAGGACGGATACGTAAATAGAAACTTTTTTTACGTGTTCACTTTGCATAAATACTAGACACATAAATTTACATATGGGCTTGATTAATTTGTAAGAAGTTTTGTGTTCACTTTGCAAAATTATAATTCTATTTTGAGGAGTGAATTATAGCAAACTATTGGAGAGAGACTACTTTTTAACTTGGCATATACTTTTACAACTTGTTAAATCACAAGATTTGCCAAGTAAATTTTGGCAAACTCTTGGAGATGCTCTAATGGATCCAAGAATCCAACTATTGTTCAGACCATGCAACACTCCCATTTGTATAAGACAATTGAACAAATAATCTAAACAATATGTAAAAGTTGTGTTGCAAAACTAATGAGATGCAAGCCTCTTTGGTCATAAGCTGTTCTCTACAAACTGTAAATTCATAATATTTTGTCTGTTAAAAAAAAAAAAAGCCTCTTTATACCAAATGGATGTAAAGAATAAGATGGTAAAGGCTAATTTAGATTTGAGGACTACTGCCCCCATTATTACGTGGACATGGGTACAGATGTCATTGTCCGACCCAGGTGTGAGTGATTCTGCAGATTTTATAGAAAGCTTCCAAAAGGTTAAAGAAAAGAAAAAAAACAAACGTGGAACTGTTAAGTCTGATAAAGAAACATGTTTGATTACCTCTGCTTGAGGAGCCTTGGGCTTTCTTGCAGCTGATTTGTCAGATGAACCCCGGACTTTAACTTCACCAAATAAACTCACTGCAGCTTTAACAGATTGAAAAGGAGCGCTTGTATCTATTTCGCCAATCTCTCCTTTTTCTGCATCAGCAGATGGTGGTGGACGAGCTTTTGTGCCCATATTTGCCTTCATTTATTTAAATAAATCGTTTATGCAAGCTGCAATTGGAAAATAAATTGAGTCAGAACAAAGATGATGATAGATAAGTCATTGGAGTGTGAAGCAAGTCAATAATGAAATCAAACATGATAAAATGCAGTGAAGAAATTACTGGGCAGCCCCAGTAAAGAAAAAAACAATAATAATATATGGTTTTCTCAACCTTTCAACTCGCATATTTGAAATTTGTTTATTCTAGACATTATACAAGGAATTGGTTGTCGCCAATATGACGGGTTAGTGACATTCAAATCCTTGATGAAAACTATTGAATCCTGGATTCGATGCAGCACAAAAAAAGAAGATAACTGCTCCTAATCTTCCTGCCCTTCCCCATCCCCATGGATCCTAGAAACAAAAATTAAGACTATGGCTTCATCATCCCATATGGCTCATCAAGCTCGCCAATCATCTAGGGCTTAAACATTCATTCCACCAGCATAGAGCTTCATTCACCCAGGTGAGGGGCGGATCCAGGTTAGAAGGCTTGTCGAATAGCTTTAGGTTAGGGTTTCGTTGCTCAGCTTCGCACGCACAGCATAAAGGAAGGGAAGAGAAGGGGTGGGAGTACGTACCTGGTGGGTGCTCGTCGCCGGCGAAGAGAACAACGAAAGCCTCAGCACCTGGCCCTAGGGCGCCGCCGGCGGAACGAGGAGGGAACGAGGAGGGAAGAGGGGTGCAGCGGACGGAAGGGGAATCGGTTATGCAATCGACGGTGTGGGGGAAACGTAACGGCTTCCTGTGGACCGCTCGTGGTGCCGTGTTAATCGGGGTGGGTCAATGAGAGGGCGCGGTGGCGGTGGCGGTGGCGGTGGTTGTGGTGGAGCTGCAGAGATCATCATGTTGTTAAAATTCTCCAAGATTTGCAGCTGTATGAGAAAGTATTTTGAGGACAAAACCGATTGCATCTCGATCTGCAAATAAACTGGAGAATTGATGGGAATGGGATAGTCGACACTCATGGGTCATTGTCGTACAAGGGTCGGCATCATCACTACTCTCATGTCAAGCTAAATAAGAACATGTGCTTCCAAATATGATTTTTTTTTTAAAAAAAAATAGTGTTCAAGTAATAGGACTTGACTGGGAGAAACAAGAACTTGTGCTTTCCAAATGGCTTGTTCTGTTGATGTTTGTTTTACACTATATAGGCTATATATATAGCTACCAGCATTTGATCCAACACTTGTACTAAATTACAGAGGAACGTAGCAAGCTAATAAAGTGGTGTTGGGAATTAAAATAGTGACTGCTAAAACAGTAATGAGAAGAGTTTCACAATTTGGACTTTTTATTGACCACGAATCTTCAATTCAGTGAGTTTGAACACCAGATAACAAACACATTGCTGTGCTGTGTACCGTGATGGCCTCCAGGCTCCAAATCGCGAGCGTACCTATCGTCCCTGTCACGTACTAGTAGTAGTACTCCCTCCGTTCAAAAACAAAGAACTCTCTAAAGATAAATACCCTGTTTTTAGTCAACCAAATTTGACTAATTGTAGATAAAAAATTATAAACATTTACAATATTAAATAAATATCATTAGATTAATTATGAGATATATTTTCATAATAAAATAATTTAGAGTCATAAATTTGGATACTATTCGCTAAAACTCGATCAAAGGTGAAGCTACTTTATGCCAAGACGAACCCATAGTTACTGGTTTTTTCCTGAACGGAGGGAGTAGTAGGACATGTCCATGTCGTGCTGCTGCTCCAGCTCCAACTCCAACTCCGCCATAAAGCTTTGATTTCAGACTCAGATCGATATGGCACCTATAGCTTTGGTAGCAGTAGCACAGCCACAGCGATGGCATAGCTGCCCCACGAACAGGGCCATCCGACACGAGGAGCGGGCCGCCTTGCCGGGGCCGGGCAAAAGGAGGAGAGGATCAGTTCCCTGGCGGAACACGGCCGGTGCCGGCAGCAGCGTCGTGTCCCCTACGCATGCTCCGAGACACGGCGAGCCCACCACCGTTCGCCCGGTTCGCCACCGCGCGACACGGTCGGTGTCGCTCAGTACTGCCATCTGTATGATGGGGAGATGCCATGGAGTCCGTCGGCCTCATCGGCCTGTAGCCTTCCGGCCGGGAAACAGAGCCGTCGCCCGGCCCCGATCCGTGATGCGCGAACAGCGCCGACGGCGATCGATCGGCTGATTGGGATCGGTGTGGTGGCCGGAGATAGCTCCATGCCAAAACCGGCCGGTCCCCCTTGGTATGGGTGGTCATTTACTTGTTTGGCTCGATCTCGTTTGCGTGCGTAGGACCGGAAACTTTTGGCGATCGATGAGCAGTGGCGGAGGATCTCGACGGCCCGATCCTGATGGACACCGACGAGCTGTTGGTCTTGTGTGGTGCGGTGCCGTACGGTGTGGGAGGGTGATGTCTTGTTTCTGGCCTCTGCGCCGCTGGGCAGATGGTGATCGAGATCAAGCGATTGAGGCGTTGGCCGGGCTGGTTATTGCTGATAGGTGCCGTGCTGCTGGTCTGTGGTCTCCCATCAGAAGATCGGTTCATCAAATGCTCATGATCAGCTCTACAGCTTCGGTTTCCTACAGTATCCTCTACATGAGCGCAGCTTATCTCTACTGTCGCTGGCAGATATGTCACCTGCAGACACTGTAGTCTCTGACTCTGACCCTCTAATCTGCAGTAGTAGCAGCGCTTGTCCATGCGTGCCCATGCGCGCCGTACCGGCCGGCTGCATGCTACTATCCTGGTTGCGCATCATTTGCATGTGGCCGGCGCGGCGCGGCGCAGCATGGCCGCCAGTTCCCTCGCCGGCCGCCACCGCGCGCCACATCGTCCGTCTATCGTCGGCGTCGCCAATCATGGCACCGCCGCCACTGTTCTAGATAGGGTAATGAGCTAATGAAGGGCCAGGCAGCCGGCGTCGCTCGTCAGACCGCGTCACGCACACGTATGTATGTATGTATATGAGATGCGTGCCGCTGTCCGTCCTTCCGGGTTCCGGTGCGCAATCATGCGCGCGCGGCGTGGATCGAACCGAAGCAGGCGACGAAAACAGCCAACAGGAGTCAAGAAACCGACCCGACGGACGCCATGTTTGTTGCACGCACGCACGATACGCACAGGCTGTACGGATCAGAGGGCGATCGACAAATCAACAAATCATTGGCCTGGCCAAGGAATCGATCAGGTCGTTCACCGATCGAGCGGCGCGTTTGGGCGCTGTTCTGTTGATGCCATTGCCGCTCCTCTATGCGGTGCTGCACTGCTCTGCTGTCGTTGTTTGGCTGCAGTCGTTGGTGCCGGAGGAAGGAGAGGATCTCTCCTCTCGTGGGGCCGGTCGTCCCTCGTGGCAGCATATGGGTGGGGACGGACAGACAGGGGCAGCTGCCCGCTCGCACGTGAAGGTGGAGGTGGTGGGGGCTGCGGTGCCACGAGCCCGCAACGGTCCAGTCCACGTGCGACGCCGACGGGTCCGGGGTCGGGGTGCTGCTGGCACTCACGTGTACAGCTGATTGGCCCACGTGTCATTTTCCAGGGCCATTCGCTGTGCAGTGCAGGCAGGCGCGCAGCCGAGAGCGCGAGCTGGAAGAAGACGAGGGGCCTCGCTGGGCGATCGATCGCCCGCTGTTCCTGTCAGCATCCGGCAGTACGTACGGCACAGTAGCAGATCCAGTAGTACGTGCAGGCAGGCGTAGCAGTTCCAACGGGCAAACACTGGGTCAGTCACAAGGGAAACCAAAGGGGGCGGCGAATTGTAAGACGCGCGCGGCACGACATCGAAATGTACGCTGCTGCTGACTGCTCCCTTGCATCCTGCTATTCGCCGAGCTTCAATGAATAACTGAAAACTACCGATAGCAAGTTGCCGATCAAGGGATCGGAGGAGCGAGCGGCGTTCGTACAACGCGGCGTGCCTCGTGCCTCGCCGTGACGCCGTCCGCACGGACAGCAAAATGACACGGCGGCCTGGGCACATAGTTTAATCTCCAGTAATTAAGCCGCGCAAGCACCAATCGCAAGTTGCCGATCAAGAGACGGACAGCCCGTCTCGGTATTACCTCACGAGCACACGGTGGCACGTGGCAGACCCCGATCGAACGTGCACAATGATCACGGACGGACGCACGCACGGCCGGGACCAGCAGAGATTCGAATCGCACGCAGAGGCCGGAAACTGATCCTGCTTTTCCTTATCTTGCCCACTAGGCAGAGTCTGCTGGCCATGGGGTCGTACGGACGCTTTGGATTTCACAGAGGTTGCATTGGTTTCAGTCTCACGGGCAGCCAGGCACCGCACGCACGCACGGGGGCCCTCTGTCCAGTCCCCCCTCCCCTTTCGACCGCGCAAAGACCAACGAGTACGTACGATTATATCGTGAACATGTTTTTTTTTTAACAACAAACGGATTATTATTTCGACAGTATCGAACTATCTAGCTGGGAGCATAATTACAGATTAGTCGATAGTTCGTGAACCTTGGATGCCACGTCCACGTGATATGATGCATCCATGCATGTTTAGGTAGTAGCGTCCCAACAAACAGAATGGCTATCCCGATGTACTCCGTCGCTAGCTAGCTCTACGCCCCAAGATCTATCTATCTACGTATGCTGTACACGCTCCATCCAACCCATCTCTCGAGACCTCTTCGTTCGTGCGGGGCGTGTGCGCCGCCGACAAAGAAAACGCTCCCAAATTACAAAACGTTGGCCGTATCTTGTACTAGCATTGTCTTGTCATCCAGTGCAGCGCGTCCATCATCAGTTAAACAATACTATATGCACTTGTGCTCCAACTAATCTCAATTATAGTGACGTTTCGATCACATGCTTACTTCGATTCCAATTGAGGCGTGTCATGAGAATACGTAGTTCGCCGGGCCCCGCAACAAAAAGGAACGATGTGTAACATGGACCGGCTGGCCCTGGCCGAGCTTCCAGATGCCAAACCCACGCTGGCTAAACTGCTATCGGATCTGTATGGCCTGCTGCAGCTATCGACGGTCCCGTGCACCGTAGGAGGACTGATCATATAAAGTCGATCTTAAGAGTAGGATTTTTCTTGTCCATTGAAAGTGTTACGGTATGTTTTTTGAAAGGAAAAAAAAAAGTGGTCTTGATGTATGTGTGCTTGCTTCAGGTGCTACTGAGTACTGAAGAGGCCCATATATTGGCCAGTCAATTACTCTTTGGTTGTGCTTGCTTGAACTAACCACCAGTACTCTGTCTCTGACTACTCAATTAATTTCACTAACGGTTAAGCCAGGTAACTAAGATTTTTTTACTTGAAAATTAGCAGCACCGTCTGCATAAAGTATACTAGTGTCCAAAGAGTAAGAAACTCCGGTTGTGGCGGACATTACCAAGTGGAATACAGGACACGATGTTGAGGCTACAAGAGTAGCTGTAATATACTTTGTCGAGCATCGCTCGATCGGCACGTCCAAAAAGAAGAGATTAAAAGATTACTGCGACGACGCTGCTTTTACTTTTAATCCTAAGTTGCGGCGTAAACCAAGCAATAAGCTGAGTTATTAATCTGTGGTGTCTTTAGGATTCGACAGAGATTCTACGAGATCAGGTTCCCTTGTTGTCTAGGCTCCCGTAGATTCTGAGATGTTTGGATTTCTGAATCCAATATACTATTTTCGGATGAGGTAGTGAGATTTATTTTACCAGTTACTCTGTCAAGTAAAAAAAAAGGACTTGAGTAATAAAATCTAAAACAATACAAACGGGGCGATTAAGTTTGGCTAGTGAAAGCTGCATCAACTCTGCTTTACCGCACCGCACCGCACCGCACCTCTCCGAGTTCAAAATTCATAGAACCACTTTGGTTCCGACCAATGCTCACATAAAAGCCTGCCAACCATTTCAAATCTCACCAACGGTCGCGATGCGACACGACGACGACGAGCAGCCACGGCCGGTGCAGTGCAGGCAGGACACCAGGACCACCGGCACGCCCACGCCGGACACACGCGTGAGCCTGAGAGGAGCGCGCCCGGCCGGGGCCGCGTCGCTGTTCCGCCACAGGCCGTGGCGCCGCTTTCCGCAGACGGCGCGCGCCACAGGGCAGGCAGCGCACGCCGCCGCATTGAATCGAGACGGCGCGGCAGTCCCCAACGCCGCCCAAACCTGTCGCCCTCAGCGCTCACATGACATGGAGGCTTGTACTAGCGCAGTGGGAACGCGCTGCCGCTGCGCCCTGCACGCGTGCAGCCGCCAGACGCATAGGGCAGTGGAGGAGCAGGGCGGGCAGGGAGGGTCGGGACACGACCGCGTGGCGTCGCTCCCGAGGCCGGCCGGCCGGCCGCGCGTGTGTGCGTGCGCTCGCTCGCTTTTGTCTCCGCGGCCCGCACGGCAGGCGGAAACTCCTTACATGACTCTGCACGAGCATTACCCCACCAACAATTTTCACTCGTGGCTTCAAAAGTGTTAAAGGGGTTGAAAAGAAGACGACGGTAAAACCATGAGTACAAATCGTGACGCCTGACGCTTGAATCGTGATTAAAGCTCGCTAGGTGGATGAACTCATCAGAAACAAAATAGGTACGTTACTTGCAAGAGCACCCAGCACAGACTTGGTCGACAGATCTCGCACAAGATTATTACTGGTACGGGAGGGAGCCCGGAAGGCTGGAATCTGACCGTTTGCTACTGGAAATGAGTCGGCAGATGAGATCTAGATTGGCGGGAGACATCGGCATCCACCTTGACACCCAAAGAATGGACAAAAAGTACAGTTTTCCTTATCAAAAGATTGGAAAAAACCAAACCACTACTACTGCCAGTACGGTCCCAGCACACGGGTTTCTTCCTCGTCCCATACAACACGAATATTTGCAACTGTAAATTTCCTGCTAATTATACTTAGTATACTACAATGGTAAAACCTCTTTTATCTATCCGGTACGGTTAGTTCTGCATCACGAAGCCAGTAATGACTTTTTCTTCCAACGTCAATCAATGTAGCTAGCCGTTACGGTAGTACTCCTCCTAGTACTCCTACTCACTTCCAAGCATTTAATTACAATCCCCATTGCGCAAGGACATGATCGTGGGGTTAACTTTTCGTACAGTTTTTACTACTTGATTAAAGTACAAGTATTCTTTTCTTGTATACTGAAAAAGTCAAGAAAAAGAGCAACTTTTCTCTAATCTAAGAAAAGAAAATGGCAGCCACCGTTCGGTGGCAAGTGCGTGCCTCCTCCAGCGGCGGCTGGACTGCCACGGCTGCGGTGACGGCGGCGGCAGGAGGTGGTAGGTCAGTCAGTCTCAGTCATGGGCGCGCCACCACCGACTTCGCCAGCCGCTCGACCTTGACGGCGATCTCCGGCGGCTCTCACGGCGGGGCGCGCCCGCTCCTTGCATCGGCGGAGGTCCAGGCCGAGCGCGTCCGACACGTCCTCGGGGGCTCCATCCGGCGCGCCGCAGCGAGTCCGAGCACCGGTCCGCCTTGAGCAGCAGCGCGTCGAGCACCGCGTCTGAGTCCACCGCGGCGGAGGCCGACGCTGACTCCTCGCCGTCGAACACAAACACCTCCCCGGAAGGCGCCACCTCAACCATCTCCGTCACCTCCGTGTCCCTCCACCCGCCCTGCCTCAGCACGTGCCCCAGCCGGTCGAGGTAGCTGTCGACCCAGTGCGGGTTCCTGGACCGCCTGGCCGCCGCTGGCGGCGACGCGCACCCGGAGGACCGTGACGACGCGGTGGACGCCTCAGACGAGGACGAGTCACGGCGGCGGCGGTCGGACGCCGCGTCGCTCCAGAACTCGATCCAGCGCGGCGTCTTGCCGCCGCACGCCGCGTCGAGGCTGCGGCGCGTGGCAGCTGCGGTGGCCTCGCCGGCATGCTGCTGCGAGGACAGCGGCGTGTGCGCCACCGACGACCGCGGGTCCAGCAGCATCTGCGGCTGGAAACATGCGTCGCGGGTGAAGAAGTGGAGGATGTCAAGGCCTACACAAAGGACGCGGTCGTCGGTGACGAAGAACACCGGGTTCCCAGCAAGGCAAGGGCGGCAAGGCAGGAAGCATCTGTCAAAGAGCGGCACGAGCAGCGGGCGCGCGTCGGATGGCGGACCGAGCGAGCCTCAGCGCGCGGTCAGGGTCGGCGGGTCTCGCCCCCAGCACCGTGGCCACAGCGCTCCCCGCGCGATCTGCAGCGACGCGGCCGCGATGGGGAGGTCGAACGCGGAGCGGAGCCCGGAGCGGGGAGCGCCAGTCGGGGAACCCGGGCCCCGACGGGAGGCCCGCGGCGAGGACGGCGCGGAGGTCGGGTGGGAACGCGAACCCGAGCTCGGCCTCGGCGCGCGAAAGCTCCAGCTCCGTGAGCCCTGGCAAGACGGCGGCCACGCCGGGACTGGCACGGAGGTGGTCCAGCACCGCGGTCGCCAGCGGGGCGAAGGAGTGTAGCCCGTGCTGCCTCGGGGAGGCCGCTGACGACGACGCCGAGGAGGACGGACCCGCCGCGGCGCGCGTGGACAGGCGACGTAGCCCCGCCGCGTGCGCTGCTGGGGTTAGGCTGAGGCCGGCCATCCGGCGGTCCACGTCCACCATTGCTGCCTGACGCCGCCGCTGCCAAGCTGCTGCTTCCGATGAGGCCGGAGGAGGAGGGAGGAGTGAATGAGCTGGAGCTGGAGCTGGAGCTAGGGGCCGGTTGGGAAATGGGGAGGCGGGGTTATATAGTGGTGAGGCGGCCATTGCCCGTCGGCGTCCGGAAGCGGGCGGGCGGGCCCCGCGGCAGAGATCTCTGGCTGGGTCACCCTACTAGGCTGTAGGGGGAGGTGGGGAGCAACGGCAAGGCAACACGAGGCTGGCTGGTGCTGGTGGTGGTGTCCATTCATCGTTGGCGGCCTTGGCGTCTCTCGCTTCATTGTTTTTTTTTTTTTGTTCTCTCCGCCCTCGAACACAGGTCGTAACGAAAGGATCCTTGTGAGCGAAATTTGTCTGCGGACGACGGGTCACTTTCCTCCCACATCGCTGTTCGTTCTACCGCCGCCTCCTGAATTGGGTCCAATTTTGAGTACGAATGTTATAAAGACACTTGGGTAAAATACCAAAATACTACTATAAATTCGTGTATTATATAACACATTTCTCACCCTAACGGTCAAGAAAGAAAGATCCACACCGTTTACATGTTGAGAATATTTTCATGCGCGCTGTTCCTACGCCCTAGGGCATATTTGCATGTGGTTGGCGCCTACGGACGGCAGAGCAGAGGCCAAGGCTCGTGCAGATGAGGATAGAACCGAAACCGCTTGAAGGTGCGTTGGGCGGCTGAGAGATGATTGTTATTCTAATTTATTCATGCTTAGCCGTTGTTGAGTTGGCTGCGATGGTCTTGTGCCGCATAACATAACTGAATAGTTAATTATTCACAGGTTTTCTTCAAAAAAAAAAAAGTTTTGACAGGGGAAAATGTTTTGTATCGATGAGAAGGCGCCTTTTCTTTTCTTTTTTCCTTTCTTTTTTGGATTGGAAAAAAGGCACCTTTTCTTCGGTCAGTAGCTCAGTGTCAGTGCACACTGTACGACCATGTGTGCAGTGTAGTGGCCGAATTTTCAAAGGAGATGGGCGAAAAAGATGTGGCTCGGTATTACGTGCACTAATTAATTTTAGAACTGTGGGACCTTTAAAACTTGACCGACGTTACACATAGGACGGGAGTGGCTGGCCTACAACGTTCGCCAAAGAAACGCATGAATAATATCGTAAGGTGGTGATGCAGAGCCAGCATGAGTTCTCTTCATGACGGCTGTGTACGTTTTATTACTAGTATTTACACAAGTGTTACTTTGATCCTCTTGTTTATAGCAAAGAGTCTCTTTTATGGGTGCTGTTTTATTTGTATTTATTTGCACACACGTTCCTCTCTTGTTTATTTATAACTACAGCTGCACTAATCACTGTTTTCTGTGTAATAATTTGTAATTTGTAACGTGATCCTTCGGTATCTGCGATGACTGGGTCTGGCTGAATTTACCATGCAAGTGTTTGTGCTCAGTGCTGACGACACTACTCTTTTCAAACGTGCCATGCATGTTTGATGATGTCTATCCATGCATCATGCATGGCTTTCGGAGTTTCAGACTGAAATCAGTTGCTTTTCATAGCCATACAGTAGAAGAGTAGAAATTCATGTCAAACACCAGTAGCAATGACCTACCTCTACATGAACCGTTCGGCCTGGACAAGACGGACACCCGATCGATCCACTCGTTACGTCGATAGACTGATGGGCACGGTGCACTGCTACCTCGAGGAAAATTTGCAGCAGGGCTGAGGATGAGACAAGCAGAAGCTGCTCCTGCAACTGTGTTATCTCGCCAGACTCCAGCCAGAACTAGCTGAATCACTGCTGCAATTCGGTTGTGTTTAGAATACCAAATTTCCTCCAAAAATTTCCTGCATTCCCATCACATCCTATCATATCGAAACATTCAATGCACCCAAACACGCCACGGCTCTATATAAAATTTAGGTAAATAAAAAAACTAATTGCACAGTTTCGATTTACATTCATGGAGACGATTCTTTTGAGCCTAGTTACGCCATAATAGGATAATATTTACCACTAACAAACGAAACGTCTTCAGTATATGATGTGATGCGCGCTACAAGAATTTTTAGCCAAAATTTTGGCTTCTAAACACATGGCCCCCAAGCCCAGAGGTCAGCGTCCTTCACCGCGCGTTGTCTGACTTCTGATGCCTTGCTGGGTTGGTTAATTTGTCACGTTTTTGCTGGTGCTATAGCTGCATTGCTTGCAGCCGCAGCAGCTGCCTCTGCGTAGTACAACCGATGAATTGGACGGACAGTGATTATTTAGTTGGACCTCGCCTTTTAAATGGAGACGACTAACTCTCGTGTTAATTCGATCTTGTGTGTGTTGCTAGAGTCTCTCCACGATCTGTGTTAGGTACTGTACTGCTGCTGCAACTATGCCTATTTTTCCCTTATGCATAAAGAGCAACAACAATGTATATAGCCCAACCAGTCCATAAGGGCGGGTCAGTAGCGAGTGTCAGTAGTTATGGGTAGATGCCACAATATATATGGATCAACCGGGTCTATAGCGAGTGGGTCCCATGGTAAAATAAAAATCTCATTTTCTCACCCTCCCTCATCCGTTCGCGAGACACTGTCGTTGCACCGGCGTCGTTGCTCTAGGGTCGGGCGGATCTGCGGCGCCACCGTGGCGGCGGGCTGGGCGAAGAGCTCTCCACGCGCTGGCGCGGTGGCGGCGGCGCTGGCCGGGGCTTCGCCGACTTCGTTGGCGTTGAGGGCTGGGCGGCGGTCCGAGACGAAAGCGGATCTCGTCGCGGGCGAAAGGGCTTGGCGGAGCTCGGGCGGTCGGGCGGGGCTGGGGCGAAGCTTCGCGGCTTGGCGGAGCTTCGCCGGGCAACATGTCCGATTGCGAGAGGGAGAGGAATAGAGGGAGGGGGAAGGAGAGCGAGAGTTTAATATTTTTTTATTCCTTATGGGCTGCTCATAAGGCTATGATTACTTGATATTATGGACTGCCTTATAAGTACCTGATAGGAAATATTTTAATCTTATGGACTACCTTATGGCAAACATTGTGGTTGCTCTAAGTCCCTCCACCATTACGGACAGAGGTTTTCAGCTATTTTTTTTTTCTCAAAAACGCAAAAGATTTGTGCTTTTGGCATTTAAGGAGTAGAGTTTTTACCGTAAACATGTATCCGGGGAGGTTAAGGTTTTACATTGGGATCTTTGCTTCCCCGAATGCAAATGCATACAGATTTCTCGCGAATGAGGCAACAAAATTTGCAAACCCCTGGTTTCGATCCACTGATCGGCAGTATGCTTTGAGGTGGCAAGTGAAGTTGTGAGCTAAGATTTACCCAATAGTTCCTCGTGACAGCAAGACACCACTGACGCTTTTCTTTTCTTTTCCTTTCGGGCCGGTGTCACCAAGACGATCGACGGTCATCCCGTGACGTTGTTAGAGCAAGACGACATGCATGATATATACGCTCTGCTCGATCTACTCGCAGATCACAACTTGATCTGAAAGTGCAGGCTGCAGGGGCTTATATTAAAGGTGCTGTCGTGGTTCTTGTGAAAGTTCAGTCGCCAGTTAACTACTCCGGCTCTATAGCTCCGATTACCTACCAGCAGATCAATGGCGACCACCCTTTTTTCCGGGTCCCGTCCGTGCGTTCGTGCGTGCGGGTGAGACTAATGCGCCAACCGAAAGCTAGCGCTCGTCCGTGATTCCACTCGCGCAGCCGGCACTAGCTACTAGCCTATACTCGTGCTAGTAGGAGCAGTGAGCAATTGTCTGTTCAATTGATCCGTTGTGTAGGACGACAGCAGATCAGCAGCAATCACCAACCACCACACTCCTCGTGTTGCTCTCCTTTGTTCGAGCATCCATATATACCTATGCTAGGCTTTCAGATCAGTACCTTCGTTGGAGCCGCTCGTCGTTACAAAAGGCACCCATCTTTTAATCTCTGTTTGTTGGGGACAAAAGGGCGAGGCGTGAATTAGTTCTCCACTATTACTACTAGCTAGCAGTAGCAGCTAGCTACTCTACCTCCGATTTCTCCGGCCGTGCGTCGTGTTGGTGTGTGTTGATGCGTGCTGAGTCCTTTCTCCTTTGTCGACCTTTGAGGAGCTAGCTGAAGCGAGCGGCGACCGTGAGCTTTTTCTGCGGTACAGTTGCCAGACACTTGGTTAAAGCCATGCCGGCCGATCCATGACAATGACACAGTGGCTATGCACCTCCTACTATAGAGGCTAGTACGTAGAGCAGTGGGATTGAGCCGCCGTGTTTGTAAAAACAAAGAGTGGCCTTCGTGTCGTCCATGCATGCGATGGAAGCAGTTGCAACTTGCAGCGGGCAGAGGGTGTGGGCACTGGGCACGGCAAATTCTCTTAATAAACCGGGCTAGCTAGCAGCTATAGTTATCAGTTTATCACGAAATCCATGATCACCCCGAATAAAGAGGTGCTCGTGCGGGTGTATGTGGCCGGGGCCTGCTTCACCTATGCCATGTAGAGTTGGTGACCTTGTCCGGCCTAGCAGTCGTACGTAGTATCCCGTAGGAGTATCTCTAAAGCAACACGATCACGATCGAGCGAGTGCGCTTCTTCCGCACTTCCGCACAGAAAGCAGAGGACCTGGGAGAATATGCATCAGCAGCTTTATTTCTCGCGCCTGCTAATTTGGCCATGCAAATGCTAATCATCATATGGTCTTCATCTGTGAGGTATTAGTACTCCCCCTGCATATATATTCCTGATAAATTTGAGGCATATACTGCTACTGTGTATTATTTATTATTACTGCTAAGATTCAGACGATATTTGTGTGATTTGTGACACAGAGTGACGGTGGGAAAAAAAGACGCCAGCTACGTGAAGTAGTAGTATGCATGTGATTACTTTGGACATCAAATCAATATACGTATATACCACGCCACTAATCTGCTCCGCTAGAGAATTTGTCTCGCAATATTACATACACTTGCCAGCTGATCATCATTTTCTACCCTTCAAACTTTGTTTCCTGCTAGGCCGGTTTTGCAGTAGAGTGGACCGGGCGGCTAGGCCGATTTGGCAGTGTCCAGTAGGTTGGGGTCGCGTTTTGGCCTGTTTTGGTGCTCCATTTGACTTCCCATTTTTTCTTCGTCACTGGCAGAGAACAGACTTTCGATCCAGAGCTTTAGTCTCGGACATTTGGAGCCCGAGACTAAAGAATGTAGCAGTCCCGGTTGGTGGCTCCAACCTGGGGAAGTCCCCCCGCCAAGGAAGGGGCTTTAGTCTCGGTTAGTTATTCGAACAGGGACTAAAGACCACCCTTTTAGTCCCGGTTGGTGTTATCAACCCGAACTAAAGGTCCTCCAACCTTTAGTCCTAATTGGTAATACCAACTGGGACTAAGTACCAACCTGGACTAAAGGTCTTTCACCCGGGATTAAAGACCCTATCTTATCTTACTATTACTAATTGGAGGCTCCAAAGGAGGCACCACGTTAATTCTCACGAGACGCGCTAAGAAAAAAGATAAATTCTAGAAATTCTCACAATAATCGAAACATCTAGCCTTTGATTTGGTGGATTCTAATCATCGTCACCAATATTAGCCAAGAAAAAAAGATAAATTCTAGAAATTCTCACAATAATGAAACATCCGGCCTTTGATTTGGTGGATTCTAATCATCGTCAACAATATTAGCCATTAGATCTATTGAGATTTATCAAGAAATTACCCACCATTGCCATTATAAAAATACATAAAGTAACCCCCTAATTTTGCATGTAATTTATCCACCTTTGCCACTACACGACATAACTCAACATATATAATCCATAACCAAATCTATTCTTTTCTTCACATGACGTTGGATCTCCATTATTTCTATCCCCAACGACTCTTTGCTTTTCATGGATGAAAACCAACGGAAGTTTGGAAACAAACAAAAGAAGGAAAAAAGAAAAAAAAACAGAGAGCCTTGCAGATGTTGCAATGGTCTGTACCCCTTGCGTTCCGGACATCAAGCGCAGCCATCGACGCCACCATCTTACTATTACTAATTAGAGGCTCCAACGGAGGCTCCACGTTAATTGTCACCGGATGCGCTAAGAAAAAAGATAAATGCTAGAAATTCCCACATAAATCGAGAAAAATCCGCCATCAAATCCAAAGTCTACAACCACCAATGACCATTGGATCTATTTTACTACCAATAAAATTACCCACTTTTGCCATTATTAATATATTATATTATTCTTTTTAAAGAAGAAAAAAATCACGTTAGGAGAAAATCTATCCACGGAGCTTCCATTATTAGTTCTTATAAAAATGCCCGTTGCGTTTTTACGGGACACATGATTTATATAGTATGATTATCATAACGATTGTAATAAACTATCTTAATTGAGGTAACTGGGATTATAATTAAGACCCACTGTCCTTAGCTTGAGTAAATGCTGGAGACACTGTGAGAAGATAGGCGCGATTGGGTCACCCAACTTAATCACTAAGGACAAGCTAGGCAATAGCCGTTGCCAAATTTTAAAAGGCAAAACAAAATTTCATCCAAGTACATGTCCTTGAGGGACGTATCACTTGATGGTATGAGTTGTAATGCTGCCATGTGTCTCCTTTTATTAGCCTCCCCGCCCGCCGGCTCAAAGCCTTCGATTCGAGGTGGGACCAAACTCAAGTAACAGCACACGTGCATTCACAGGCGGCTAGATAATTGGCCGGTTTAGGGATTAGGCTAAGATAAATTCAGCATCAGCGCATGCGCATGTGCCTCTTTTTAGTTACCTGGGCCTTTTTTTTTTTTTTTTAGAGCAATTGGCGTCACGCACGTCCATGCTGGCCCAGACACCCCGGTGCGCAGGGCCTTCCTCACTCCAAGTTCCGGAGCCCATGTACACCGCAGCGGCGCCACGCCGTTTCCGTTTTCCATAGTCCGCTTTGTTTCCCAGACATGCACGTTGAGGGTACGTGTACGTCCGCCTCAGACTCGACGGACGGCAGATTGGCAGAAAACGGGATGGCAGAAAACGTGGGCAGAAAAAGGGTGGAAAAAGAGGTGGTACTAAAATTTTTCTCTTTATTAGTAGGTATAGATTAATAAAATACTCCTATCATAACAAAAAACAAAATTGATTACGTAGAGAAAATCTAGATATATTCCAGGAAGGAAATCTGAGCGGGTCAATCCAATCTAATTAATCTAACGCATGGTCACAGCTGGTCCCTCTCGACGGCGACCGGCGTTCCAATTCCTATCAGTGGCAACATGGGAAGGCCATCGCTAAACCCACCGCGGCCACCCCTAGGCCCGCGCTGCCTTCCTTCATCAATGCACACGGCCTTCCTCGCCGCCCAAGCCGCAACGCGGATGCCGTGCAAGACGGTACGTGTTGCCTTGCTGAAGCAGGATCGGAGGGGCACCAACGACTAACGTCCATGTGCCTCTCATATGGGAGAAGCAGTCAATTGGTATTCACACGCTATGACCTCTTAATTTGAGAGATTTAATTTCATAGTTTGCAATTGCATGGTGTCCAAGAAAGATCTTACATACATGTGTGTACTGAATTCATTGCATGGTGGCATCCCGGGAGGCCTGGACGAATCAATTTCCATGTACTACTTAAAATTATCAAACATCCCAGCCTCACCGCCGCAGCCTAGATCACCTTTCTGTCCTGCTACGTATGTCATATCTTCCCTCCCAATCCATGTCGTTCTGACGTCTTGCAGTTGTTTTGATTGTCTACTAATCGATATTTTTATGCTTAGCATACTGGACGAGCGGCCAAGATTGTGAAGGGATGGCAAGCTAGATTATTAAGGTCTCCTGAATGAGCGCATACTTTTTCAACATATGGATGCATGCAGATGTAGCTCGCAACATGGCGGATGGAGAGATCTCTATCTATGTTATTAGTATATATCAAAGAAAAAAAATCTCGGTCTATCAAATTTAGCATGAAGTTGTTTTGGGCGCTATAGCGCCGCTATGGTCGCGCTATAGCGACAGCTAAATGCAGTAGCACCAGCTGCCTGGCCACGCTATAGCGGCACTATTTACCGGTGGGGGTGTCACCACTGATCCACAGGTACACACTCTTTCCGGCTCATACTACTTTGCAATGAGGCATTTATACCTTGCCTTGCAAAATTTGTACCGATTTCTTCTAAAAAATATTTTGACGTATGAAGTTTAGGAGAGCCAGGGTTGCTACACTCTTCAAGAGAAGAGAGGAAGATAGCACCGATTTTGTGTGATGAGAAGCAGCCAGCAAAAAGACAGGGTTACATTTGCAACATAGATACCGGCCAATGATGGATGGAACTCAACTAGGACTAAAAGGTTAATGACAATTTTGTCATCTCCACTGCACAATCTTACACCATGCATCCTGGTCAGAGTTTGAATCATGATGCAAATTGTAAGTCCTATCTTTCTTTCTACATACATAGTTTTTCCATACCTCTACATTATGTTTAGCTATATAATAGAAGTCATGTATCCATAACGATGGAATATAGTTTGTGTACAAAAAGTGTCTGACCAGTTGACCTACGAGCAACAACAATAAAATCATCACTAATAATAATTTTAGATGTGTGTTTTAATCACTATGTGTGCACTATAAGTGTCCACTACTAGCTATAAAGTAGTACCTTAAAATTATAAAAATAATAATATGGACAAGTCAAGTGCTCCTTCTTACTATTACTAATTAGATTAGAAACCCAAAAAAGACACATTATGTTAATTCTCACCATATGCGCTTAGGAAACCATTATTGATATTTTCACAATATCTTACACCATCTATCCTTTAATTTAGTAAACACTAATCATCATACCTGATAACAACCATTGGATCACTTATAAAAAACACCTATGCCCTTATAAAAATACATTGCATTACCGACAATTTTGATCTAAGTTACCCACCATTGCCATGATGAAATGTTTAAATAATGCCTACATTTATGTATTAATTATTCGTGTCTATTATGGGAAAATAATTCAAAATAATATCCAAAATTTGTATCCAAACTACCCATGGTTGTCATTGAGAAATAATTTAAAATAGACCTCTAAAATTGCATCTAAATTATCCAACTTTGTCGTTATGAAAGATAAGTTAAAATAATCCTCTACCTCTGTATCAAAATACCCCAGCTATCAAGGAACCTCCTTTGCATTCAACCTATCCAAACATGTTGCAAGAACTTGATTAAAGCCAAACCTATAGGCTTATGAAGTCACAGAAAGCGACACAACAAGAGTTTATATGTCTACCACGCTAGAAAAAAATAATAAATACCAGAAATTCTAACTAGAAGTCTGCAATTTATCATGCTACAAAAATAATTATACTTGAAACTCTAACTAGAAGAACCCAATATAGCAAGCATGTTAACCCTGACAGATGCAATAGGAAAACATATCCTAGAAATTCTCACAAAAGTTTTAAAACATATGATCGTCAATTCAATATAACCTAATTACCATTAATAATAACTATTGAATCAATTCTATTTTCTAAATAGTTGTGTGAAACAATGTAAAGTAACCCATGACTCTATATTTATAGTACGAAGCTAAGCCATTAAGAAACATGATCTAAAGTAGGCCTAAACTTGCATCTTATTAACCATGGCCTCCTATTATGATTGATAATTTACATAGCTCAATTTTCATCTCGTTATTAGAAAAAACAAATACAAGCTCAAATCCACATCTAAGTTATCAAAATATTCTAATACAATTTTTTTTTTTAGGTTACTAAAGAGCATATATATGTTTCTAACCTCATAAATCAACATTATAATATACTAAAATCAAACTAAAGTAAACATACTATCTTGCAAATATGTATGAGCAGAATATATAACTATGTTTGATCACATAAAAAATATTTCCTTAAAAGTTAATATACAAATTATATTAACAAATTATTCAAAATCATATTAGTAACCAGCACGAAATATTATTTATATAGGTTATCACTTTAAATATGTTTATATATTTTTAACTAAAATGTTTGACTCATTGGTGTTATAAGCGTAACTACTTATATAATTTATTGAATGCAAATTTCATTCATTTTATTTGAGCCTTTTAAAAATACTTTAGAGTAACAAGTCGATCATTATAGCACTTATTAAATATTAAAATTCTTTGGAGGTTAATTAGCATTGTTACACCCATGTGAGATCTCACTTTAAGCTATGTCACTGATCTTAAGCGACATGATACACGTCCCACATGATGAATTATGTCATTGTAATATTATACAATATTTATAGATGTAAAATTCTTATACAAAAAAATTAAAAAGAGAGTTAATGTAAGGTATAATAAGCACATGAGTTTCAACTTATTAATTTGAGAAAGGGAAAAAACCTGTAGCAGTTATAAAATTGAAAAAAAAAAATGGCTCATGACTTCATAATACATGTGACGCCACAATAGTAACATTAGTTAATGGTAAGGTTTCATACTAATATGACATTAACATATTGCAGGCACATACATCTACAATCATGGCGAGCTTCCTGCAGCGTTCATGATGCGCCATAGACTACAAGTTCACGAACTGCCATCTTGGAGACATGGACTCAGTGCAGCCACCGGTCCCACCTAGAGGAGAGACGGATGCCTTGGTCCATGTGTGAAAAACTAATCTGATTTCCCCCTACTCTTGCAGGGTTCCATGAAGGTTTACCAGTATTTGGTGACTCCGGCAGATGAGTAGGATCCATCAATGTCTAGATGCACGGAGTCGGCAAGGGCGCCGTCGAGAGCTGCTCTATATCTAAATCAATGACACCACAACGACGGGCAACATCGAGACAAGTACGGATTCCATCTGCAAGGCTCTTATCCCAATGATGACGCCGCACTGAGAAGGCGACACTACACTGATTACTTTCCATCCAGCTCCAATGAGGCAGACGATCTACGCGATTATCCGCTAGCAGATACTGATGAGGAAGGATAGACACCACACCAACTACCTATTTGTGAACACCACCGAGGAAGGCGACACTACTACACCAACTATGTGCTGATGGACAACGTAATACATGCGATGCTACACCTTCGACCCCTACGCAAGCCTGAGCCGACGTGATGATGATGATGCGGGCGCATGGACTGATGTTGCACTATACCAAGCCACTTAACCTATTTCGACAAGCATGCACCACTCAACGCCAAGTTGGATGACATCTTTGTCCTGGCTACTAACAAAATAGCCTAACATCTAGGCATTGAGAAAATTTATGAACAACCATCTAGGTGACAATTTCCCTTTGAGCACTTAAGTGTACGCATGTAGGAAGTCAGCACCTGGCCATGGCCCAAGCACCAATATCCAGTCATGCACTGGCCACCGACTTTCAAGCTAGCCACATCGAGGGATGGAAGGACGAGTTGTGTTAGCATCGTGGGGACAATGAGATCTACACCAAGAAAGGGAAGATAGGAACACATTGTCCAATGGTGCCACGATATTTGGCGTTCATGGCATCTACATTAACGACTGACACTGGTCACATGTGCATACTAAAGGTATGACCATCTTGCTAGATCCTATAATTATAATTTAATTTGTCTCTTGCGACATGCATGATATGATCATTCTTAATTTTAATTTTAATTTTAATATGCTTGGATTACTTTGCACAAATAAGTTTGGATATATTTTTATTGACCATCAGGTATATTTTTTATTAACTTAATAATAATGTCACTAAATTACATTGGATTACATGCTAATGATGCTTAAAAATTTGGGTGGGGGACATGAACCGCGGAGATAGCAATAAAGCCTATATAGAAAAATTTCAAAATCCACAATTAAAAGATACTTAAACTAATATAATATTATCTTTATAAATTATCCATCCTATAGTATCATGAAGAAAGATAAAACTTTCTACGTTTGCATTCAAATTACCTATATAGGGCATTATTAAAGGTAATGCCAAAACGTATATACCTATACATTGTGTACTTAAATTATCCACCCCAACCATAATAAAAAAAGTTAAAAACAAAACTCTCAAATCTACATGTAAATGTTCGTATAAGCTATTACAAACAATAATTCAACATCCATAAGTAAATACTTACATTACTATAAATATTTAATTCTATAAGCTTATCAAGCGTGGGCGTGGAAATATATCCTTAGTAAACCACATACTGATGACACTTACAACTCATTTAAGTTATATTAACATTTATGATAATAAATTTTGTAAGTTGTCTTGAAAAGTTTAATAATTTTTATTTAAATATTATATCATATGAATATTGGTCACTTAATTTAAAAAATTATTTATTCAAGAAAACAATATTAATACAATACAACAAATTCAACATCTTGGTTGCCATGGTGCATACTGAAACAACTAATATTGTTAAAACTAAAAGACAAAGTAGCCTAGGATCTAATTTTTTTTTTAATAAACTAAGCCATGAGTATTTTGAATTAATGATAAAATAGTATTCGAATTTCAATTTAATACATGTAAAATATATTACAACAACTAGATCAAAAGTTAAAGGACAAAGTCTACATTTTTCATAACATCATAAGAAGGAATAGAATAAGAGGTTATACACATTAAGTTTATTTATTTCAACTAAATGCAAATGGTGCAAAAAAGATTAATCATCAAAATTGTTACTCACAAAACCATTAGAATTTAAAAAATAGATAATAAGATCCATAAAAAACTAAAACAGTCTAGAAATTGATAAACTGTAACCACCTTTGTAAATGGTAGGTTTTTGTCAAAGGAACTCATAAGCTTAAAATTCAGGGAAAAGAATCAAGTTTAGGTGAATGTTGTAAATATATAGTCTACAAAAAAACTATCATAGTTTAGGCAAATGTTTCATCTAAATGTATATTACAGATAGACGGATGTGCTATGTAAAAGAAAAGAAAAAGAAAACAAAGGATATGGATGAAGAAAATATATATCAATATTTGATAGGTTATCACAATCAAATATAGATTATATGACACCTATTATAACTACTATTTTAGAACATTAGGGTGAGATAACTGATTCTTATTAGTTAGTGTTTCATAAGATTCTAACCCGTGCGAGAGCACGGGTTGGTGAACTAGTATGAGTCAATTGAAAAGGAGAGTGCCCGGGACTTTGTCACATGTGGTTTGGTACTGAGTTGATAAGGAATCTAAATGTTATGCAAGGAGTCTTGGGTTTGAATCTCACACACTACAAGCAAGCAAGGAGTCTTGAGTTTGAATCTCACACAATACAAGTGAGGTCTCTATGATTTTATTTATTTTTTGGTTCTGAGGATGGCCTCTAGTCTCAGTTGCTTAATCCGGGACTAAAGGTTGACAGTCCTAGTTTCCAAAACCGATATTAAATGAGGGTTGGGAACCGGTGTTGTAGCCTGTTCTCTCTACTAGTGTGTGTTCGTAGAAGTGTCTTTGAGCGTACGTATTCGGTCGACACAATGGCCCGTGGAAAGTTGTTTGGTGTGTCTTGACTGCTTTGGGGCTCCATTTGGGACAATGGTCCAAATCGAAAGAGAATTGGATTCGGTTCCCATTCAACCCCCTTCCTAGCTGTCGTCTATCTCCATCCTTCAGTTATTTCTCGATCTCAAAATTACAATCTCGTACAGGAGCATGGGTCGACGAACCAGTATATGTATTTTCATCGCCTAGATTAAATGAGTTCTAAGTATACTTCACTAATACTTCTCTTCTAAAAAAAACTTTTCACATCAATGACGAGCCTATTGAGAACGGCCGGCCCTGCTGATTAAAAGGCAAAGCGAACCACCATATTTAGTACTCTTAATCTCTTCATGGCGTGTTTATATAACAACTAAACAAACGAACTCTAGGTATATACAGGACACTTGGGCCAGCTAAAAAGAAACCAAAGCTAATAGCCCTAGGTGCAGCTAGCCACATCCTAGCTAGCTAGGCACACACACACACACACACACACACACACACACACACATATATATATATATATATATATATATATATACACTACGTAGCTTGGTGGAAGAGAAAAGAAGATGCCATGATCGCTTGCTTTTTAGATGGTTACGGTCGACGTATGAGCATGCACGATCCATTATGAAAGAGGCCTTGCATCGATCGGTCGGCACCCGTGTGCGTGATCGAATCGAGCATGATTAGATGGTAACGAGACCAAAGATACCTTCTGCCAGGTAGAGCAAAAGAATGCTGCGTACTCCTACGTGCGTGTGTATATATGCTGTTGAGATAGAGATGCATCTTTGAAAATTCCCGCTGCATGCGTGCCTCTCCACTCCAGAATGTGCAGGTGTCGCCATCGATCCAATCCAGTTATCCAATTGCTGGTCCCTGAACAGGTACACTGATTTATACGTACGATTATAATGCATGGCTACGTACGTACCTACTGTACATGACAAAAGTCAGTTAGTTGCCGACTCTAGAATCTGGACGGCTGTGGATGGTGTTTCCACAAATCTATTTTTTTTCCTGTAAATATATTTAATGGGGGAATCAATTAATCAGCATATCTTTCTTGCCATTTCTCTTGTCGTATCCTCTTATACAAATTGGTAACCACTCGTCAGAAACTTTATTTGTGTCTGTTGTGACAGTCCTGTTAATTTGGGTGGGGTGTACAATACGATGAAAACCTGCGGAAGTTTAGGTCGTCGTGCGAGGCCGCTCATGCTGCGGCGGAGGTATATATGTGGGTTAGGCTCTTTGACTTGTGTCTTTCAATTTCGCATCCTTCGGTATATGTAAAATTCTTGGTGATGTAGGAGATCGAGCGGACGTCAGAGGCCCGCCGTCGCATGTTGGAGAGATTTGTTTTTGACATGCGAGAAGGTGAAAAAGCTGCAGGAGGAGAACATCCGCCTGCATGACCTCGTCGACGACCTCGATCAACGCCTCGCCGCGGAGCAAGGTGAGCACTCCCGAGTTCGGTGGCTCTTTAATGCCTATATGTGAGGAGAAAACCCAATGTGTTAAGCTTACCTGGTGCACAGGCACCATGGTAAAATTTTTATTACCATTTAACGGTCTCATTTTTACCATGTATTTCAATAATGTTGTGCAAATTACTAAAGCAGTGCACCAGGATGTTCATTTGCCTGTAGCTTCGCCACTGTCTGCGGAAGACTCTCGATGAGGAGATTAAGGCCACCGAGGCGCATGTGGAGGCCACCGAGGCTCGTGAGGCGGCCAATAAATCTGACCAGGAGAGGGATGGTAAGCTTCCAAGCCTGTTTTGTAAAAAACATGTTTGCTTTGTGTTGAGTTTCGTTGTCTACAAAACTAGAAGAATCCCTCGCGTTGCTTTGCAGGTATGCAAGTGAAAATACGAATGGATTTGATTAGATGCTAGCTTCATTATAGAAGTAGAATAGAAGAGTTGGATGAACATGAGAGTTTCCTCATACAAGTGGTTTGATGCATTAAAGGAACTAAGTGGAGGATATAGTGGGTTCAAGTGGGGAATGAGGTGGACACCTTGCATGTAGAGAGAATTCCTCTAGTGGGGTTTATCTTTATAAGAGTTATAGCTATTTCGATAGTTGTTGTTGCTGAGGTCAGGAGGAGTCGGGAGGAGGCGGCCAAGCGCCAGACCGAGGTGGAGGCCTAAGTTGAGAAGTTGAAAACTGACCTCCAGGGTGAGTATTTCGTGGTGCCTGAGACCTGCATCTCCTTTTTCGGTTGTAGCGGATGAAATGAATGCTCCTTTTTGTTGTTAAACAACCTCCCCAGTGAGTGGCGGAACAGCGAGGCATCGAGCCCAGGCACCCGTGAGGCGTTTGCTCCTCGTCTTTGGATTACCTCGTTCCGCCCGTTCCCCGCCGGCCGCCTTTGGTGCTCCAACCTTCGTAGAGAGCGATGCCGCCGTGCATGGAGGGAGTTGCGTTCACTGTGGATCGGGCCGGCCTAGAGGGGCGACCCACACTCCGGCCGTGGTCAACCTACTATATCCCGAGGTCGACCATGCCGCCGTGGCCTTGAGGTGCGATGCCGACACCACCGATGAGCGGATCGACGCCCGGGGAGGAGGTCGACGAAGCCGCCAAGTCGCTTGCCGTCGATCTTAATGTATTTCTGTAGTATGATAATAGCTAGGTAGAAACTAGTGTTTGTGAACAAACAGTTAGTCCGATATAACCGAAAACGGCGTAGTTTAAACACATGTATGCGATGCTCGGAGTTTTTGTTGTCTTTGTTTGATTGTTTATTGAGGTCACGATTGACCATGCATGGCGCCTCGGCTACAGCTAGCCCGGCCCCATGACGACGGACTGGGTTGCGAGGCATGCCTTGTAGGAGGGGACGTATCCGAGAAGCGATGTTGACATCCGGTGACTCAACACCCGCGGGGCCAAGATGGTCACATAGGGAGAGGTCGAGGCCGACTACGAGGGGGCACGAAGTTTTAAGTTAATTCCTTTAGATTGTCGATTCGATGGTGAGCGTCACCGTACCTCATCAAAATTTATTTTAATAATCAAATTAAAATAATTTGGGCAATGCAGGTGAGGGGGCACCGACATGAGCGTCCAACACGTCACGCTTGTTTTAATAATCAAATTTATCTACAACATCAAAAAGATAATTAATTAGAGTCAAATAAAAAGAAAAAGCTAACCGAACTTCATCACAAAATACATCATAGAACATCATAAAATATATCATAGAACACTACAACAAATATCCTAGATCACAAAATATATCCTAGAAAATTATAAAATGTATCATACAACATCAATGTATATGTTATCGAACATCACAAAATATATCCTAGAACATCACAAAATATATCCTAGAACATTACAAAATGTATCCTTGAACATCAATGTATATGTTACCAAACATCACAAAATACATTTAGAACATCACATTTCTACTCACCAACATTGCATATATAGTACATGAACACCACTAAATACATCTTAAAACATCACATGTATTAATGTGAAAATTCAAAATGGAACATAAAATTGTAACTAGTAAAAAATAAAAGCAAAAAAAATAAACAGAAAAAAAAAAAACATAAAGGGATAACCAAACTAGCATAAACCCGCTTACACGACAAATGCACACAAAGTGCACGAGCATCAAAGGAAAAAAAGAAAATAAAATAAAAAAATAACAAACCACAAAACAACAATAAGAAAATCAAAGTAAAAAAAAGAAATAAAAAGAAAACAAAACCAAAAAAAAAGGAAAAATAAATAGGAAAAATAATAAAAATAAAAAACAAAAGTGCCACTAAGAAGAAACATAAAGATAAATGAATGAAAAGTAAAGAAAACAAAAGAAATAAAAAATATAGAACAAGTAAGACAGTAAAAAATAAATATAAAGATGATATTTCATGCTTTTAACCAAACAACCAATTATTGTGGTGGTAGAAAGCAAGGCAGTGGAGAGGGCTTAATCATGTGATGATCTACCTATAACAACTTTGTATCCTACTGTGGGGTTACCTGTTGATAACTACTCGGTTTTAGATTTGGATATGAAGGTACCTAATTTGGGTGCTATTATAGTTCACCACATATTCTATAAATGGGCACATACTGAGGTTGGATACAAATGAGATGAGAATGAGGATCAACGGTCATGGATAAGTCCTCGATCGGGAACTTATCTACATTATATTAGATATCGCAGTAGGCTAATGTGTCTCGTTGGTGACAAAGTGCACAAAGTTGGTTTACGGAATATTGATGTAAACTATTTTGCGTTGAATTCCAACCATCAGCCTCTCTTGCATCGCCTAGATGAAAGAAGACTAGCCATAAGAACGACAGGTGGGCTACATTGTTCTAGATAAAGGGGTGAAAAAGATATGGATGCATGGGAAGAGAAATTACAAATTTCCAGAGACCGCATCGCTTGGCCCGTAGTCTTTGAGAGACTCATTCGACATTGCATGGGATGTCTCCATGGACATGGCTCGGGAACCTTGAGTATGCATTGGATGTATTTATCATTCATCTATGGGAGTCGGCCCGAATGGACCTTATTCGAGAAAGAACAATGTGGGATTCACACCTACTCTTTTACCTTCGCAACCCGAGAGGTTGTGGGAGAAGGGGTGAGGGCCTACCACAGGAGACATGGAATGAGAAAGTGGGGAAAGGGTGCCCCTCCCCCCTTGGCCTTGAGGTTGTATTTATAGAGGGGTGGAGGGAGTACATTTTCCATCGGACCCCTTTAGCTTAGAAATTTATAAGCGAGCCCTCATATTAGTTGTGTATTGGGTCATGTTGTTTGGAGGTGACTTCAGACAAGTTATTCCTGTTGTGACACGAGGAACAAGAGCACAAATCATTGATGCTACTTTGCTAAAGTCATATATATGGGACAATGTACGAAGGATTCGGCTTACCCAAAACATGCGAGTTAAAGATGATAGTTGGTTTGCAGAGTACTTGTTAAGAATTGGGAATGGAACTGAGAAAACATTTGGCGATAATTACGTTCAGTTGCCTGATGATATCATCGTGGAATGGAGGCAAAATTCCATTAAGAATTCAAACAAAATAAGTTCGAGAAGACAATTCAATTGACAACCTTATTGAGGTTGGATACAAATGGGATGAGAATGAGGATCAAATGACCATGGATAGTGTTTCCCAAACTCAAGGCAAACTATACTTCTCGCATATTATATGCGTGAATGTGCAATTCTTTTGACTACAAATGAGCATGTCGATGCAGTGAATGCAACAATGATTGACATATTTCCTAGAAATGAGAAGGTATACTATAGTTTTGACTCAATAGTGGATGATGATACAAGGAATAATTACCCTCTTGATTTTCTAAATTCTATTACACTTAATGGGTTGCCTCCTCATGAGCTTAAGGTTAAAAAAAAAAAAGATTGTCCTGTTATCCTACTACGTAACCTTGATCCTCACAATGGTCTTTGCAAAGCGACATAAGGTTGGTCATTAGAGGATTTCAGAACAATACAATTGATGCTGAAATAGTTAATGGAGATCATGTAGGAACTAGAGTATTCATACCAAGGATTCCCATGTCCCCGTTTGAAGACCTTACATTGCCATTCAAGTTCAAGCGAAAGCAATTCCCAACAAGATTGAGTTTTGCAATGACAATAAACAAAGCTCAAGGTCAGACCATACCAAATGTTGGTGTTTATTTTCCCGAACCAGTTTTCTCCCATGGCCAGTTGTATGTAGCACTATCAAGAGGTGTTTCTCGTAAGTGTACTTGGGTTTTGGCCAACACAAATAAGGATGTCGACCCCACTAGAAGGAGCACAAAGAATATAGTCTTCAAAGATGTATTAGAGATGTGACACCTGTTGTGGTCCGGTCGACTTTAAAAATCCTATCAGTTGTTATGAAATTTCGTTAAATAGTTTTAAACAGGGGTAAGTAGATAATTTAAATAATTTTGGGTTGATGGATGGTGTTTGTCACAGAACTTGATGGCGTACCATTAGATATGGTCCTTCTAGCACAACTGACACCTCAGTTGTCTAGGCAAACGACGCTACTAGAAACTAGAACAAAGTTCAGACTTAAAGAACCGAACACCTAATGGCAAAACCAAACTACTAAGACACAGAACTGACTTAGCGATCAGAACACCTGATGCCAGAACCCGGCTACTAAGAACACAAAACCAACTCAACGATCAGATCACCTGATGCCATACCCCAGCTACTACGACCTGATTACTGAAGCCACCACATATTGTCATTACTTGCTCCTGCACTTGGCTAATGAAGCATCTTCAGATTGTCATTGCCTGGTCCTTCACCACAGTCTTCCTCAGCTCCCAAACATTCTTGTCTGATAATGATAGGGCAGCCATAACACCTGAGCAGCACTTTGCTTGATCATCTTGACCTTCTCCAACAGGTTCTCCTTCTTCTCCATCGGGCATAGTATTGCCCAGCTCTGAACAGTAACCGCCACCTGGTGGAGAAGCATAGCCATGCTTTTCCATTGAGACCTCTGAAAACAAATATCATTTCTCATTTTCTACAAAGTACAAATAGCAGTAGAGGAAATAATGTTTATGATTCCATTGCATTTATTGCTAAGCCAATGAGTCCCAATGGCTTCAAAAGAATCACCAACTTTAGTCTCTAAACAAACATAAAGATTCCTCCACAATTCTTTAGCTACTACACATTCAAAGAATAGATGATTTATAGATTCAGGCTCATTGCAGAATAAGCAAGTGGAATCATCTAAAGTCTTCCTCTTACCTAAATCATCCCTAGTAAGGATTTTATTTTTACCAAACAACCAAAGAAAATACTGCACTCTAGGTGGAATTTCCAGATTCCAAACAGCTGAGATGTACACAGGTTGAATACCTCTAAAATTAACTATTTTGTAAAGAGTCTGGACATTATATACTCCTTTAGAAGAGAAGGTCCAAATCATGGAGTCCTCTTCATTGTTTAAAATGATTGTAGAAGCTAACTGAAATACCTCAATCCATAGCTCTAAAATATGCAAATCAGCTGTTCTACTAAAAGTACACTTCAGGTTGGTGCCATCCCATAACTTTGCAACAGAGCTATTCTTCTCATTAACCCATCTATATATCTTCCAATATTAAATTGTAAGACTTGTTACCTACTCAAGTATCCTCCCAGAATCTAACCTTTTCTTCATTACCTATTTTCCACTTATACCTCATCTTAGCTGCTTGAGCAGCCCACATGAACCCTTTGAAAAAAGGTGAAGCCCCTACTGAATTTGTTTGGAAAATATTTACATGGTTGGTCCTATATTTGTAGTCTATAAGCTCTCTCCACAACTTATCTCTATCTTGCTGGTATCTTCTTAGCCAAGAAGCCAACAAACAGACATTTAAGTCTCTAAGATTAGGTATACCTAGTCCTCCATGTTCCCTTGCCATAGCCTCAAGATCCCAGTTGGCTAGGTGATATTTGTGAGCATCCTCCATGTCATTCCATAGACAATTGCTCATATGTGAGTTTTCTAATGGCCCATTTGGAAAACTTTAGAAAGGAAAGTAAGTAGATGGGAATACTAGCTAAGCATGACTTAATCAATCGTGCTCTAGCTGCCAAAGACAAAAGTTTTCCCCTCCACCCTGCAATTCTGTTAAGAAGTTTATCAACTAAAGGCTGTAAGTCCTCTCTAGTTAATTTCCTATGATGTAGAGGAATACCTAAATACTTTAGAGTGAAAGCACCTAGAGGACAATTGAAAATATCTGCAGCTATTTTTATTTCCTCATCTTCTAAATTCAGAGTAATTAATTCACTCTTGTGAAAATTGATCCTCATGCTAGAAATTTGCTCAAACCACATAAGGATGTGTTTGAGATTGCTAAGCTTCCTAGGATTATAACTAGAGAACACAATGGTGTCATCTGCATATTGCAGTGACACAATGCCTCCATGTCTAAAATTAGGAAGAGCTCCCTGAATTAACCCATGATCTATGCCTTTAGCTAGCATATTAGTGAA
Source organism: Hyparrhenia diplandra (assembly GCA_015847255.1). Taxonomy (NCBI): domain Eukaryota; kingdom Viridiplantae; phylum Streptophyta; class Magnoliopsida; order Poales; family Poaceae; genus Hyparrhenia; species Hyparrhenia diplandra. The sequence continues at coordinate 450,484 of JADLZK010011221.1, forward strand.
AGCATCACCTACCAAGTTAAAAAGGATAGGTGATAAAGGATCACCTTGCCTTAACCCCTTACCAGGTTTAAAAGTTGAGCACTTCTCACCATTAACTAGAATACTAATGGAACCTCCCATCACTAGCTGCTTGACATTCTTATACTACTAACAATTTGAATTATAATATTTGTTTTTAGGGAAATTATATAATTATTTTTAGGGGAAATTATATAATTAGTGAAGGAGGCCGAGAGGAAAATTTCCGATGTCGTCCTGGTTTCACTTCAAGCCCGACCCTTCGATCTAGCCATGAACTGCTTTGGGCCCAACTGTAACAACTCGCTATAAGATGGAATACGCGGTCCATTTCCCACCGGACGGGCTCTCCAACAGAGGCCCAAAGGCAAGGTGGCCACTCTCCATTTCTCTGACATGTTCTCCCCCTCATAATTAATAGTCATAAAGAAAAGAAAAAAGTCTCTGACATGTTCCACTAAAAAAAAAAAAAAGAATTCTCTGACAATGTGGTGCCCACACAAACCTGCCTGCTTCTCTCCAGCGCCCGTCCGTGTCAATGGAGCTGGGACCGAGCGAGCGGCCGGCCGAACAGAACCCGTGCGAGAGTGGTCTGTGGACCGTGCGAGAGAGGTCTGAGGTCCTCGGCGGGCGGGCTGCTGTCGTTGGGGTCGTTGGCTGGCTCGTTCCATACTCGCCTGACCAGGTCGTCCAACGACTCCGCCCACTGCCCTTCGCTTCGCGGTCGGCCCCCACGATCTCTCCACCCCTGCCCCGCCGGCGCCGGCGAGGCGACCAGCGATGAAGGGCGCCTCCCACTCGCAGGCGGGGGCGCAGGCGGGCGGGCGGCGGCGGCGATGGGGGCTGCTGCTGCCGCTCCTCGTGGGCGCCGCCTTCCTCGCCGAGATCGCGTTCCTCGGCCGCCTCGACATGACGAAGAACGCCGAGGCGGTCGAGAGCTGGACCACCTCCTTTTACCGCCGCTCCGCCCATTGGGGCGACGCCGTGGGCGGGGGCGCGGTCCCGAGCGCAGGCGGTGACGGCGACGGCGACGGGGAGGACGAGGATGAAGAGATCCGGCGGTGCGAGCAGCGGCTCGAGAGGGAGGACGACGTGCCCTACGACCGTGATTTTGACAGGGATCCGGTGCTTGTCGGTGGCGCTGCCAAGGTCTGGTGCATACCCTTTTTCCCCTCCTTCTCTTTGTTTGAGTTAGGGAAGTTAGTTTGTTGTTCGGGTGAAATGAAATCTCTGTCGTTTGAAACCTAGACCATCTGACCTTAGCATTTGTCTAGTGAAGTATTTGATACTCGGTCACCCTGTTTTCAAGACGTCCGATTAATCGTCCTGGACGGTTCCATGGCGTCCAGGTCCGGTAGTGTCGACCAGTCGATTAATCGTCCGTCCAGGGCGATTAATCGTGATTAATCGCCCTGGACGGTCCCATGGTTCGTCCAGGCGTCCAGGCGTCTTGAAAACATGGCTCGGTCAAGCATGACATGTTTGGTCGTTTTTAAGTTTAGATCTTCATTCATTATGAAATTATTTGTGAAGTACCAAGTCATCTGAGTAACAATATAGTAAATCATTGAATGATGCAAGGGCTTCTTCAAATTGTATGTGGCTTACTTCTATGTGTATAATCTGATAGAGTACCACTAGCTCCTATATGATTACCGAGCCTTAATTATCATCTATCCATGTAGCTTGTGGCTTAGCTGGATTAAAGCGAGAAATGCCTGATACAAACAAGAAAATCCAAAATGAAATGCTTTGCTTTAGTTTCCCCTCTCTGTCCTGCCCCATATGAGAGCTGACAGTGTTGTCTCGGCCTAGCTGCTCAACGGGTTAGATTTTATGTTTCAGACAGTCATATTTATATGCCTAAAGCCCTAAACCTTTGTACTAGATTAGTATTCTGTTCAATGAATGAAATGCTAGTTCATGTCATCTCTGCATGCCTGTATTGTCTCAAATGGTTAATCCAAATAGTTTGTTCAGATAAATGTATTAGTTTGAATAGCATATGGTTTAGGAAACCGTCATTTGGCACTTATTCTTCATCAATCCCTCTTTCTGGAGGGAGGAAATTGTATTGCTCCTCGATTCAAACAATTCTTGTGTCCTGTTGATATAGAAAGGAAAGTGGAGCAAGTGCTAATGTCTTACTCAAGGAGTATGTTCTAAATACAACAATTCACCAAAGCAACTGCTCAATGCCCTTCTTTCAATTTTATCTTCAATTGCAGCTTTGTTGTTCTGAAAGCTTGGGAAGTCTTTTGTTTTAAAAGCAGTGGCGGAACTTGCCTAATATACTGAGTAGGCCCACCTATAGAAACTATAGATCATCACTGGAAACCATAGTTCTATAAATTATTAAACTTATTGAGTGGTCGATTATAGTAGGGAAAATACTAGTTTGAGCCTAGCATGCATAGCCATTAGCTTTTTAGTTACACATATTATGCCAGAATGAAAAGGGGCCACAGCCCAAGCTGGCTGACTTTAATCTCCACCCTGCTAAGCAAGTTTTTTGTGTTTTTGTCCCACTACTTGTTTTAATTTATTATTGTTTGATATTGCTGATGATGAGTAGAACTTGTGTCATAAAAGTATAAAAGATGAAACTGATGTACAGGTTATGATTTGTATAGTAAGAAGGGTATAAGGTGCTTTGTCTAAAATATGATTTTTGAAACTTCATTTCTGTTGGGCTTGCATGCTTTAAGATTGATAGGTCCATATGTTTGTGTTTACACAATTAGTGATGTGCTGCTATTTATGGAGATTGTGCTGCATATCCGTAACTTTAATGGCCCATCCATGTCTTTACTCCACATCTGTGTATATATGAAACTTATGTATTTCTTTTTCTCACTCAGGATTGGAATAAATGCTACGTAGGATGTGAATTTGGTTTTTCTACAGTAAGACACCTGATGCTACTTTTGGAATTGCACCAGATCCTTCTGTAGATGGTATCCTTAGATCAATGGAATCATCTCAATATTATTCAGAGAATAATATTGATCTGGCTCGAGGGTGGGTAAGAACCAAGTTATTCTGATCGGTGATTTCCTACGTTTTCTTTGCCCATTTGAATTGACATTCTGAATTTGGTACACAGAACTTAAACTGCACTCGTTATTTAATACTGATGGGCCGTAAAATTACCTATGGCTGTATATTGGTTATTTTACACTGGAAATAGTTCTTCTTCTGATATCTATGCTAAGAAGTGCAAGGCTGATGGATTAATGCTGATGCAGTTTGCAGTTTCTTCTAATTGTTCATTTATTGAACTGTCAGATGTATGGAGTATTATTCAATTGCCAAAACCTGTTCTGCTGATGTGTAACCATTATTATGTTATTTCAATTAAAGAGGAAAAAAAGGGGTGTCAGTCAAAGAAAGCATCCATGACAGGCCCATCTGCTTGAAATACTTTTGAACTTGAATTAAGTAATGTCATTGATTGCTATCCTCATACTAAACCATGTTTTTACCATTCATTCCTTGCTATTGAACTTTGGACCTTTGTCCTAAGAAAAGCATGATTTATTAATTTTGAGAATCAATGTTCTAATGGTCTGGCATTTCATTGCTTTCTATAACAGGAGAGGGTACAAGATTGTGATGACAACCAGTCTTTCTTCGGATGTACCAGTTGGCTACTTTTCATGGGCTGAATATGATATCATGGCACCTGTGCCTCCAAAGACTGAAGAAGCTCTTGCTGCAGCCTTTATTTCTAACTGTGGTGCACGGAACTTTCGTTTGCAAGCCCTTGAGATGCTTGAAAATTTGGATGTCAAAATAGATTCATATGGTAGTTGTCATCGTAACCGTGATGGCAAAGGTACACTTCCTCTGCTGCATATGGTTAGATTCAGGTTCTTGATTCAATAGATGCTTTGTCTATGATAAGTAATCCTTTTTATTCTTGAGGCATAGTTTCTTCTGTGAGGTTGCATTTTTTTTATATTATGTAGAACTAAATTTTGATGCACTTCATATCTCTTGCTCGGGTGCAGTGGACAAAGTGGACACTTTGAAGCTACAGATTCAGCTTGGCATTTGAGAATTCTAATGAGGAGGATTACGTAACAGAAAAAGTTTTTTCAGTCACTGGTAGCAGGTGACTTTTTATACTCCTTAACCATCCACCCACATGATTTGCCTTTGTAAACTCTCTTCCCCATGGCATGCCAAGCATGAGGTTATGTTCGTTGTTTGGTTCATCTCCCTAGGATGAACCCTTGTTTCATCTCATGGGTAGGCTTCCTTTCCTTTTTAGATTGTTTCTCAATTGATTACTTGATGTAGAAACTTATTCTAGTTTTATATTTTTTTGATTTGGGAAAAGCAAACTGCTTATGTTTATTTTCATCAACTGAACTATATTCTGAAACAGTTATTCGATAACCTTCCAGTTCTAATGGTTGATCTGCATTCTATATTTTGTGAAGCCTAAAGTTGTAGCTGCAATTCAATGGTTTAATATTTCATTTGCCCTTCACTACAGTGGTTTAATATTCCATTTGCCCTTACTACAGGTTCTATTCCAGTTGTTGTTGGTGCTCCAAATATTCAAGAGTTTTCTCCAGGAGAAGGTGCAATATTACATATTAAGGAGCTTGATGATGTTGCTTCAGTTGCTAAGACAATGAAAAATATTGCTTCAAATCCTGACACCTTCAATCAATCTTTGAGGTAATTGCCCTGCAAAAAGTCAGTGATATCTGGAAGATCATATATTGTTTTAACATGATCAGGAATGAATCTGATGTCATGTGTAGCTGTTTGAGTTTTGTTCCACTTGTAAGGACTGTAAACTTTTATCTGTGGTGAATCGGTGATGCTTGACCAATCAATTTTTTTCATACCAAGATCAGATTACCACAAACAATTTCTTTGTAAAGATGCTTTCCTGAGGATCTGATTCACTATGCAATTAGAGAATTTTCCCACAATGAATCTATTTCTCCTTGTAGGGGCCCAGTGTCCCATAGGGTCAATTAGAGGGATTTGATGAGTTAGAGATCGGATTGGATTTGGGTCAGTTAGAAGTACTGGATATGATTTTATTGGGCCTTCCTTAGGTGGCCGGGAGTCCTCTCTATATAAAGGGAGGTGATATATCAAGGAAAGGGGAAGAAAGAAGAACAGACAATCCAATTCTCCCAAATACTCTAGTCTCCCTCCAAGCCGGCTTTGTCCAGCTATCTTCCTGCTAATGGTGTTCCCCAAATGAACAGTGGCTCTGTCACTTTCGTAGCTTAATCTCATCATGTAATTCTTTTATCTGAGGTTGACCGTGACCATTGACACTGCCAAAGCATGACAGCTACCAGCTACAAACTAAAATAATGGGGAAACTTCTTTAATTAAACAGGTCACAATTTTATGCTTTGTCAATTAGTTATTTTAACAGATCATAAAATTGTGTCAATAGTTATTTTCACTTTTTTTCAAAAATGTTATTTTTAGAAAAAAACACTAAATGCACCTAGCAGCGCATAAATGTTGAAAATTTTATGGCGATTTACTCTCTGCTTGCTACATTGTACATTAGATTAGAAGTGAAACCTAGAGCACAGTTTGTTTAAAGGCTAAAACTTCCTCAACATATTTTTGGTGACGAATAGAGTGCAAAAAGGAATGATAAATTCACGAAAGTGATACTTAAAATTGTTGTGGCATGTCATTCAGGTCCATAGACTTTGAAATTGCAGAACCATAAATAAACCTGCTATAAATGTGTCATCGAGGTCCAATATGCCTTTTCAAAGTTCATGGACCTTGATAGTACTCCACAACGAGTTTAAGGTAATGTATGTATGTTTTACTCTAAAGTCATTTTGTTTACCACTCAAAATAAGACTTTAAGTCCCTGTTCACAGTTTATTTGAATATTGATAATTCTGTACAAAGCACCCGAAGTTTTGATCCTGAATATCTGCACTAAATTAAGAGCAAATAAAACTTCCTGAGGAACATGTGGGTTTGATCCTAGCTTGATAAAGGCTTATTGTAGCATCAAGCATGTGGGTTTGTCAAAGATCATCAAGCAGACATTATTATAGCGTCTGTCATGGTTTTGTACTAACAGTAAACACATCTCATTCTTTTTGTTTGCATCTTAGGTGGAAGTATGATGGTCCGTCTGATTCATTCAAAGCTCTTATTGACATGGCAGCGGTTCATTCATCTTGTCGTCTTTGCATACATATTGCTACCAAGATCCATTTAAAGGAGGAAATGAGTCCAAAATTTACAAATCGTCCTTGTAGCTGTTCCAGCAAAAAAGGAACAGTTTACCACTTATTTATCCGAGAGAGGGGGCGGTTTAAGTCAGAGAGCATTTATATGAGGTATGGAAGTTTTACTGTTATTTTCAACCTTTATTTTTGAGATACACAAAATCTTTAATCTAAAGATGTAGAAAGGTTAGATTTGTGAGGCTATATTATAAGGACGTATATTAGAGTGGCAGATAAAACTTCATTTCAATCATGGGTCTTACTGGTATTAAAGGGAACCCCATATGCGTTGTAGTTTCATCACTTTTGCTTGTTTTCTCATAATTGTTGGAGCTATCCTGCTAGTTATGCTCAATGACTGCCAAGTTGTATCGAGTGACAATATCTTTCATTGCATCTTGCTCCCTTTACATGTTTTTTAAACATGTTTGCAATCTATGCTGTGCAGATCGGGCCAGTTAACTCTGGCAGCCTTGGAGTCTGCAGTGCTCGGTAAATTTACGTCCCTCAACCACGTTCCTGTATGGAAGGATGAAAGACCACCGAGTATTAGAGGTGGGGATGACCTGAAAGTATACAGAATTTACCCAGTCGGTCTAACGCAACGTCAGGCTTTGTACGGTTTCAGATTTAGAGATGATTCTGAACTCGAGCAATATATCAAAGACCATCCCTGTGCAAAACTTGAAGTAATTTTTGTGTAACCATGCTCTAGGCATACGATTTTCAACTGATTCTTACTGGACTCCTTGTGCGGGTTTCAGTTGTACTGTAATGTAGGGTGTTTTGTGTATCAAAGAAAAACTCATGCTAGTACAGATGATCAACCGGTTGTAAATTTTCCATGACAGCCAACAGCAGTTCCTTGTTTCAGGAACAACCGCAAAAGAATTGACACGTTTCTTTGAAGAATTCATGCAAAGGCTCGCAAGTTCATCACTGTTCTAAACCCTATTCGACCAGCTCACTGATCATGCTACTGTGCTACCAGGGACGACGTCGACGCCTCAACCTCAGCTAGTCTGGTGCCTGGACTTCAATGTTCAAACACAGCACCGAGCCATCGTCTTCAGGTAACTGCCTAGGTGCGCTGGCGCCGCAGGGCATCCTGAAAAGCAGATTGAAATCGCCTGGCATGCCATCTGTGACTGTGAGCTCTCGGGACCTCGCCAGCTTACGCACACAGTGAGTTGGCATGGCAATGTCCTGTTGATGTCTTTAGCTTTAGCTGGACACCTGGACCTGGAGCCCAGCGGCGACCTTTCTTTCACACACAGGTCAGGTCGGAGTCAGTCACATTGAGCTCTCCAACCGCACCGCACAGGACGCACACGTGACACGACGCAAAGGGGTGCGAGGCTCTCCACGTGTCGACCCCGCGCTGCTGCTCAAGATATCCCAGATTGACGAAACATAAAGATTCCGGGGCCGGTCGGTTGGCCGTCCCCAGCCAGGCAGCACCACCGCCAGCCAGCACGATTGGCTTCCTCGTGATTTCAGCTCAGCAGAGCAGCACAGCCGCTGTGTCGCGGTCAGCGTCCCTCCACAGTGACAGTGTACGCACACAACGGAACAACCAGGTCCAGATCCGAATGAAAAATGATGCCAATTAAGAACGAAACACTGATCTTTCAGACAGACGAGTTAGTGTCATATGATTGCCAGCCAACTTCTCCAACATCGGCTATATGGAAACTAAGGAATAATTTATGCTTTCAGGGATGCCGTGGCCGGGAATGAAAATGATTTTTCTGAAGACTATCGATGCCGCTATTCAAACCAAAAGTGGGTGTGCAGGTGGAAGATTTCACAAAAATACGGGAGAGAAGAGCTTGCTTGCCACCTCAAATCATGTGGAGACAGGAAGACAAGAGTGTGTCATCGGGGTTGGAACCATCGACTGCTCTTCTTCCTTCAGTTCCAAAGGATGCAACTTCTCAGCCTGATGGACTGATGAGTCATGAGTTCACGTGATGTAATAGATAGATTCTGCTATGACTTTGCGTTAATATGCCTTTAGGCTCTATCATTTTGGACATGCAATAGCGCTCTGAACTCGAATGTTTTTGGTGCTTTTGATCAATACAAAAGCAGGGGGGACCCTTTTCTCTAAAAGAAAACTTCTCCAACATCGACAAGGGCTTGGACAAAGTGTGGTGGTGGTGATAGTTGGCATCTAAGCGATGGAGGACAATTGGTGGGTAGGGTTAGGGTTACTTGGGGTCGGTTAATAAGGCAACATGAATAGCAAACAATGTTTTAAATAGATAGATTTAGCCACCGCTATATCGGCTATAGTGTGGGAGGGCAGAAGCGATGATAGTCGTTATCTTTTAGCGCCGATAGCTGTAATTAGTTTGTTAAGTCCAAAACACTAAGAACGATTTAGCGGCGCTATTCAAAGTTGTCAAGCCGGATACGAAGATGTGGTTTTCTTTCTATGCCAAACTACCAAGGTCCAAACTGTCTTAGAGGCCACTTATCTAGGCATTGTTGAACTTGACGTTGCATCTTGCACTCCTACCTGTCCACTTATCCGAAAAGCGGCTTTTGGCTGTGACGGCGGTGGTACGATGACTATGAGTGCAACCAACCACATGACAGATGCGAGAAGGGAACACCACCAAGCTAACCTTGAAGCACTCTGTCTTTCAACTTTCAATTTGTGAAATGTCTTGGCCACCGGGCGTAAGGCACAAGATTGCATTCCCTCTCTTCACCATGGTTTTTTAGGTGTCACCTAAACGGGGACTGGGGGGGGGCGATGTCCCCACCCGTATTTCATTAATTAAGAAGAAGATCTTCTCACCGGATCCCGAAAACCCGAACCCCAGCCCAGCGGCCGACATGGGAGCCCACATACCCGTGAGAAGGGTCGGGCTTCACACCATGCTTTGGCACACGGGGACCGGCGAGGGGATTTTTTTGTGGGAAATCATGCGTCTGAGAGGACTCGAACCCATGACCGGTGGCCTCCCAACCGGGAGTGCTCACCAACTGATGCTCAGTTCCCCTTTTTTAGGTGTCACCTAGTCATAGGCGTCTAGGTGAACATCACACCGCCTACAAAACCATGCTTCTCAGAGTTCTGTGACTTCTTCATTTGTTCTAGATCGAGTTCTTTTTTTTTTTTTTTGAATAGATCGAGCTCTTTGAAATGTTAGTAGCGGGGAGCGAGACAAGAGTACTTGATTAGATAGACGAAATTATATTCATTCCATCTCTACATGTGTCCTGTTCATTGAATATTCAAACAAGTGCTTTTGTTAAGCAACCACTAAATTAGCTGTTTGAGGCTATAGAGCCTTCTATGCCCTCAGTAGAACTCAATTGCTCAATAACATTGTTGATTATAAAACACATCGGTGGCAGGAGCCTTGAAAGGTTATTCGGCGGTCGGCACGGCTGGCTCGTGTACTTTGGTCCATACTCCATAGATGGGGAGGTGAGCGTGACCTTAACGTCTCCAAAAGCAAGGCAAGGTTCGGCAATGACAGTCGGCCCTGCGCTAGCTGCCGCGAGTGTCCCTTGCCCGGTCACCACTGACTCACACACGGCGGGTACCTGCTCGTTAGCTGGACTCCAACACTAGTTTGTTTGGAGCTGAACCCCACGAAAGGACTTACTTTTGTCTGAAGAGCACCGTCCTCACCTGTACATGAACTGGCCGGATGCCAACTCACTCGATCGATAAAAGAAAGAAAGCAGTGACCGAACTGGGAGCAGTGCATGGCTGGCACTGAGCACTGTCCATGCATGGTTTGTGTCTCCTTTCTCCGTGAGCACGTACGGTATACGTCAAACGCGTATGACCGGGTACATACGTGGCGGCCTTGCCGAGCTAGTACTGACTTGTTCTTTCTTCTCCGTGCCAATCGGAAAAGACAAGAGGCAAGAGTAGCAAGGCCATGCCCTACATGGTAGAGGATGGACCGATGGAGTATATATATCGCTAGCTCTTTCTGTGGTCTTTGTGTGTGTGGGGCGCACGCGTACGTGTAGTCTACCTATGCAGACAACCCATCAGTATATATATATATATACTATATGATTCTGTATCACGGATGGCACGGACGGCTTGACATGTAGTACGTGCTACTGTATTCGACAACTGTGCTGAGTGAGTGAGTATGAAGGTAGTACGTAGCTTGCACTGAAAGGATGTACTTACAACGACGTAGAGACAGTCTACGGAGAATTTAAACTCAGGGGAAAGAAAGCTACTGGGAATCTGGGATATCACTGCCATGATCTGCAGTCTGCCATGCCCTGGTCGTTGCTTTTGCACAGAAAACGTGCTCGGGACTGGGAATCTGGGATATCGCACTCGATCCACTCGGGAATGCGGTCCGATCCTCTGCTGCGATCAGAGCAGACTTTCATAGTGGAGGATCGGAGCCGGCCCTTTTCTCTGTGCATGTTTTACTACTCTCTATGGGTGTGTTTAGAAGCCAAAATTTTGACTGAAAATTCTGTAGAGCGTCACATCGTATTAATCAGAAGATGTTTCGTTTGTTAGTGGTAAATATTATCCTATTATGGCGTAACTAGGCTCAAAAGAATCGTCTCGCAATGTACATCTAAACTGTGCAATTAGTTTTTTTATTTACCTAAATTTTATAGTGGCCGGCAAGGGTTTTTGGGTACATTGAATGTTTCGATGTGATAGGATGTGATGGGAATGCAGGAAATTTTGAAGAAAATTTGGGCTTCTAAACACACCCGTTAAACGCTCCGTTTCCATTTCCATTTCAGACATTTTACTAGTATGTCTCGCACAGTCCAAGTGTTGCCGCTCGATCTCATGTGTGTGTGACGACTGCTAGATGTGAGGAGTGACCGAATTCGATCGGCCGGAGAGCGAGCGAGCGAGGTGTATGCTGTCGTGTGATTGCCGCTCTCCTCATGATCATGTGTGACGACCACTACTGTTGTCCTGTGATTGTCTCCTCTTGTCGATCCACCGTCTCGCTCCACGCTCGGCACGTCACATGGGACGTTTTTTTTCCTTTCCTCCCTTGTTGCTTCCTTTGCTAGGCAACGACGACGTGCAATCTAACAATGCGAGTAGTTCACACTAGTTGTCAAGGGAAGAACGCGAGCTGTCGTGCAATGGACTTAGGCCCTCTGCAGCGTGTGCTTTGAGCGGTGCTTGTAGAGGAAAGAGAGACTTTGGGAAGTCACTCCCACCCACTGCAGCTAGTGATGCCAAATTGCAGTGGTGCTTGAAAAATAGAGAGCGGTGCAATTACATTCACCGGTGCCTAAACTATAGAATATAATTTCGTTGGTACTTGTTTGAGCCATGCAGAGTACTTACTAGCTGGGATAAGCTACGAGTTCTTTGCATTTCTTTTATGTCTTATATGGGTCTCACCAGTGATGTCAAGTTACTCTACACACTGCAACAACTCAAGAGTCCCTCCCCATTTTAACCGTGGCTCCGGTTTTTTTTACTAGCGTTACTACACACTGTGGAAGGCCTTATGATGATGGGGCGAGATCACGCGCACACTTCTCCTGCGCACCGCACCGCACTCGTGCCGATAATCTAGCTCACTTGATGCACCGTGTAGTCGTCTTGCGTGCAAACTATCATATCTATACACACTGTCATAACTAACGATAGATTGATAGATAGATGCTCCGTGACTGACTGAAACGCCAGTGCCTTTTCGTCAATCATCGGGATTCCTGCGATCGACCAACAACTTTAAAAAGTAGCTAGGTTATGTGGAGAGAGGATCGGTGGCCTCCCATGCATCTTACTATTACTAATTGGAGGCTCCAACGAAGGCTCCACGTTAATTTTCACCGGATGCGCTAGAAAAAAAAGATAAATTCTTAAAATTCCCACAATAATCAGAAAGATCTGTCCATCAATTGATATGCCTAATCAACGGTGACCATTGGATATGCTAAGTTTTTTACCACATAATTACCCACCAATGCCATTATTATTATTTATAAAACTTAAAATATGACCACAAAATAAATTATTGCGTGGCTATGTATACTAAACACGTCTAGGGCTCTTTCACGTCCTTGCCGCCGCCGCCGGTGACTCCAGAAAAGCATCGACCCTGTCAATCTCAAATTCACCGGCAACAACTCAGGTGAAGAACTGCAACTAGCAGACTATCCTGTCCCTAGGCGGCACCAACATGTACAGGTACGTGTTCTTTAATTACTTGGCCCTTCTTGCCGCCGGGTAACTAAATTTCAACGGTGACAATTTTGCAAAACTAATTCCATGGTTCATCCTGCATTCTCGGTGCTACTCCAACACGAGTACATGCTCTTCCATGCATGGTTCTTCCTGCCACCAGGCTATCCAAACAGAGGTAACCCTACAATCTAACTTTCATCAACAACTCCGGTTAACCTATTCCATGGTTCATCCGGTTGCCGGGCTACTACCTCCACAAAAAGGTAACGTCAATGTGAATTGAGATTCAACGTTCTTATTTTATTGTGTTTCTTTTCTTATTCTTAAATTTACATAACTCATATGTTAAATTGGTTTCATTTAGTCCATGCAATCCAACATGCCATAAATTAAGGATAAAAAAACATGGAAAATTAACCGGAAAGTGCTAGATCGAAATGAACTAGGAAAACAGAAAGTACTAAATAGAAAAGTCAAGGTAATTTGGATTTGGTAATTGCAGCATCGTTCCCTGGAATATTTATATCGGTTTGCACAATTACTTGATTTTATAGGGAAAAAGATAGTTGAGAATTCCCTCAAAAAAGATAGTTAAGAGAATAATAGGTAAAATATCCAAACAAACAAATCATCTACTTCTTACATGCCTAATCAATCGAGCCTATTTCCTTAGGAGCAACCATGTTCTACATGACTCCAACGGAGCCTCTATGTTAATCCTCACCGGATGCGTAGAAAAAAAATAAATCCTTAAAATTCTCTTAAAATTCCCACAATAATCAGAAGTAGTTGTCCTTTGATTTGGTAGACAGTTATCATCACCAATAATAGCCATTAGATCTATCGTAATTTATTTAAAAAATTACCCACCACTGCCATTATGAAAATAACCTAAACTAACCCCTAGATTTTTATATTAATTACCTAACTTTGCCATTATAAATCATAAATTTTTGTCTTAATTAATGGAAACTCACAACGTAACAGTTCAATTGAAAATAAAAAAATTCTAATTATATCTCTCATCCCATCTCTCTCGTGGTATTAGCAAAGCTCAGCCGCCGCTCAAATATAGTCGCTGACCATGAACGAAAAAAAAAGTGCCTAACCTTACTACCTCACCCGCGTGCGCGCTTAGGTATGTGGCGGAGCTTCCCTCCCCTGTCACATTGTACCGCTGAGTTTTTTGGCATCCCTGGCCTATGATCATTCTATATCTACAACCTAGGTTTGTTTGTTTGGAAGTACCAAGTAGTCGTTGTCATTTTGTTGCCTGATCTCGATCTCCTATTAATTTGATCTCAGGCGCACAGGTTTCATAAATCATCAGGAGCAACATGCAGATTGGTAGAATATCATGTGTGCGTATATGGTTTCATGGATGAGCTAGCTGGTACTGGATAGGTATGCCCACAACAGTTGAAAACCGGCGGTGTCCTTTTGCCGCATAACACTGGAGTATGTGCAATGCGCCGATGCAGGAGGAGCAAGGTTGGTTTGCCGGTTGCCGTGTCCATCCTCACTCTTCAGCACACGATTGAGACTCAAAGAGAAGACCGGTAAGTTGTGCAAGCAACTACATATCTCTATAATCTAATATATTGCCATTAGTATATTATATATAAACAAATTAGTAACATGCGTAGAAGATATATGCTGCTGCATGATGGAGCTCATGCACCACTGGCCCTAGAACATTAATGAGAATTTCGGCATCCCATCCACGGCACGATCACACGACATGCATCCAGGTCAGAGTTGGTTGTCTCGATGCAAAGGACTCGACAACAAACTAACCTCTAGCTATAATGTGACGGTGCTGACAGTTGCAAACACAAATTCGTCACTGGTTACATTTTTAACATATGCGCTCATGCTGATGATCCAAGGAAATCCCCACATGGGCATTACATTTATAAATGGATTAACATCAAATTTAAATAGCTTGAGATTTTAATCAAGTATTTACACTATAACAAAGCAGTATATTAATTAATTTTGCCATTATAATATGCACATGGTCGAGTAGATCTTCTAAAGCTAATTTCTATGAATCTGTATCAGCTGGATATGTCTGAATATGTCTTCATGCATCAATCTTTAAATTGTCTCTTATAACATATAAATAAGTAAAAAAGCACTATGGAACTTGCGTTGTTGTTTATTGCTTAGTGTGTCACAGGCATGGTATTTGTGTCAAATAAAGCATTACTTAATAATGAGAAGGTGCTATACATAATATGATTATACCAATTAATATGGATCTCAATAGAAAGTTAAAAACTCATGTTTATTAATAGGAATTGGAGGAGGGAACCTCATGTTGAGTTAAAGAAGAAGTCCTGTAAAAAGAGTACATTAAAAGGAAGAGCAAGAACGTTAATGCCAACATATAAATTCCTATATATTATCAGCATAAAGAAATATTACTTTAAAAATATTTTTTCTAATGACTTAACAACCAACAAGAACATATTATTTGAATAACCATATGCAATTTAATGATCCATGTATCCATAGTATAAACATATTGACAAAATATTTTATTAGTACAAAAAAAGTTGAAAAGTTATAATTTACAAAATATATTATATAACCATCTTCTCTGCTTACTGATTATAAAAATGATCTTTGATGCAATGATAAAGACAACCTCAAAAACTGAACCTACAACGATGTTGCCAAGATCAACAAGGTAATCTATTCTTCTGTAGTTAGTTTTCTGTGAAATACCACATATATTGATCATATAAATCAAAAGCTATATTAGAGCACATCATGCCAACCCACGAAGCCTTATAAATCAAATGACTGATATGAAAAACAAACATATGTTATCATCATTTTTTAAGGGTGAAACAAACACACAAATAGTTTCAATGATGATGATGTAAGAGAGATATGTAAGGCGGATATGGATTAATCTAATTGGTTAAAATATATATTTATTAGATGGGAAAAGTTCTATTACTTAAAAATCCCATAATTAAATATTTCAACTAAATGCATATTGGAGATACACAGTATAAAAGAAAAAACTATGGATGAAAAAAAACTTCAAATCAATATTTGATAGATTATCACAATTTAATATAAGCTATAGAATACCTATTATAGCTATTGTTTTAGAAAATTAGCAAAGGGGAAAAGATATTTAATATAAGTAGTTCTTATTAATGTTAAAAAAAATAGTGTATCAACAGATTCTAACCGTGCGAGAGCACGGGTTGGTGAGCTAGTTCGATCAAATTTTAAACATTTCAACAAACAACACATGGACGATATTAGGGGCCTCGGCCCTCCAGTTTCCTCAAAAAAAAAAAAACACACACACACACACACACACACATGGACGATATATTGTAGTATTCTTTTCGGAAGGAGCATTTATATTATATATATAAAACTGGACCGGTGTGGTACACTGCTGTCTATCCCAATGATTGACCAGCTATTATACTTATTTGCATATATAGCCGATCAAGCAGGGGACCCAAGTAACACATGCCGCCAGGGCCGGCGAACATTAGTCCACCGGCAAGGTAGTACCCGACACACGACAAGGAAACTAAGGAAACGCTTACAGAAAAGGTAGTATATAGCTGCAGCCACATGACTGGACGATGTCTGATACTACTTGGGGCCACCGGCCGGGGGCCTATCTATCTATAATAACCTGGGTGTTGTTGCTGCATTTCTTGTGTTGCATTATTGGTCTGATGAGGAGAAGGTAGCTAGCGCCGGCCGGCCACGAGATCTGATCAGATCCTCAAACATGCCTGCAGCCAGCACGCATGCTCAGTCGTCGTCGTCGGTGGCCCTGAGGAGTCGAGCCTGGAGGCCGTGCTTGGGCACCGGGAACGGGCTGTAGGTCACGTCGTCGCTCCACTCCTCCACCTCCAACCTGTAGGTGGTGACGAGGTGGTGGATGAGGACGAGCATCTCGAGCTTGGCCAGGTCGTTGCCGGGGCACGCGTGCACGCCGCTCCCGAACGGCAGGAACGTGCCCGGACGCGGCGGCGTCGCCTGCGATCCATCCAATTCACGCGTCAGTACAATACATACAAACATACATACATACAAAACGACTAAATTCACCTAGCTAGGCCGGATAGATAGATAGATAGATATAGATCCTGGTCCTCTAATGCTACTACTAATTAAGCCTTGGCTGATAGCTGTTTCATCATTCTCTAGTAGTATATATATATGTATGTACGACTAGTCTGCCAACAATTAAAAA
The DNA here is from genome assembly GCA_015847255.1 of Hyparrhenia diplandra. Lineage (NCBI taxonomy): Eukaryota > Viridiplantae > Streptophyta > Magnoliopsida > Poales > Poaceae > Hyparrhenia > Hyparrhenia diplandra. The sequence goes on from JADLZK010011221.1 coordinate 467,156, forward strand.
CAACCCAAGTGCACATGTTGCATACTTGCATGCGTGCTGCTGTGGTATACTTGTTGTGGCGACTAATGCTTGTCGTGTGGCCTGTGACTTGTACATGTGCGGTACAAAAGCCAGTTCATTCGAGCTAGATGGAGACTCGTGTCACTGATTGTGATGAGCTAGGTAGCGCTGTCTCTTCGATCTCCCAACTGCAGGCCGGCCTGCCAGGCCAGGGTACGTGATTGGTCCCTTGCATGTGTTACCGTTTAACGAGTCTTCCTACCATAGTACCATACAGCAAGAGTCAACAATGACTGTGTGTGCCGCCGGGTTAAATTGATGTTGTACCTAAAAAAATGGGCAATTGCTGCTGTCCTTGACTTGAGTTGCCTGGTCGTTGCAGCAGCAAACGACACCTGGTACATGGCTGACCTGGCTTGTGTGGCCTCGATCACTGCAGCACTAGACAACTATAATATACTCGATCTGCAAGCGCTCTGTTGATTACGACTTGTGTTGGTGTTATTAATTATTATGCAAATAAATCTTTTGCAGCTCCCTCAGTGATGCTGATCGATGCTGACTTCTTGCCAATGCCAATGTCATTCATTCTTACATTACCTTGAATCGAGAAGGGTCAAACTTGTGTGGATCCTTGAAGTATTCCGGGCTGTAGTGCAGGTTCCTGAAGAGAGGCATCACCTTCCACCCTTTTGGGATCAGGAACCCTGCAAACCAAACAAGGAACAATCAGTGTCCGGAGCTAGCTTTACAGATTAAACTCCGCAACTAATGCTCATAATAATGTCTCTTCCAATCGAGTAACCAAACGACTGCACGTGTCCACCGTACGTCGCCGGCCGGCCGGCCTTCTTCCCCCTGTCTCCTCATTGATTCCTGCAGTAATGCTGTCTACAGGAATGGAGTGGATCGGAGCAGCGGCGGCCGCCGCCGGTGCCGGTGCCGTCCGGGAAGGGCATCCAGCGGTAACGAGAGGGCGTGGACGCGCTGACGTTTTTTGAGGTGAAAAATGGACCGTCCCCGCGTGGGCCGACGCCCGAAATCAACGCCTAGCTCTCGGATGCAGCCGTGTTCATACAAATAGCCGACTAGCTGAACCGGGCACAAAAATGTCTCCTTCTTGGTGGGAGTTTTCAGCTCATGACCTAATTAATAATGCCTCCGATCCTTTTAATGTTCTGAGGCTTATATGCCGCAAGACTAAAATGATTTCTGAGGCTTATATGCAAAGCGATGGATCGATGGATTCTGAGGCTTATATGCAAGAGTCACCTAACTGGATGATGCTAGGCACTCCGTATATGAAAAAGTTTGTCAGGAATGTCGTTCCTTCAATCCTTGTGGATTTTTGTTCATTATCCATCCGTTTTTATTATTCAATAAAACTCCTCCTTTCCAAATTTTGTACTCCCTCCATATTAAAAGGAAGTCGTTTAGGATATCGACACGGTCTCCAAAGTGCAACTTTGACTTCTCTTTTCTATCAAAATATTTATTAAAAAATTATATATGTATACTTTTATGAAAGTATTTTTCAAGACAAATCTATTGATATGATTTTCACATTTTAAAACTCAACGACTTAAAAGTTATTAATCATTTATGTTCTCAATGTTTGACCGAAACTTTTTCCAAAACGACTTCCTTTTTCAATATGGAGGGAGTAAGTTGTTCTGGTTTTTGTTGTTATACATATCCCTTCCACTTTATATCTGGACATACCACACTACTGATTTTATATCTAGACATAATAATTATATCTAGACACGTAGCAAAATCTATGTTTGGCAAATTGGAACGACTTACAATTTGGATTGGAGGGAGTAGAATATATATAAGCAATAATTTTTTACCATTTTTGTACTTGTTAGAGATAGGACTACGCTATCAAAATTCTTGCTTCATAGTGGCATGCACAAAGAACTTTTCCACCTTTGGCATGTTGATTGTTTAGTCTTGTACAACCATGTTTGTCTTTGCATGCATGACTTATTTCATGGTACGACGTATATATAAAGCGAAGAGCGTGAGTTTTGTCAGGTTCTCAACTTTTCCCTAAAAGCACCATGTCATCGTCCTTGCACTGGGTCTGGGTGTGTACTACCTTATGCAACATAATATGGGTATCTAAAAGGCTCAATCTCACTAAAGTAACTTTGTAAGCACACTATACACAGTACTACTGCAGCACTCAAGGCAAGCCAAGGAAACGTACCTTGATAGTGCACGTCCTCAACGGCCTCTCTGAACGTGAAGGAGATGATGCTCGCCATCCTCAAGCTCTCCAAGATAAGCTGCAGACAATGCAAGTTTCACAAGTTATAGAAAGAAATAAAAAAAGCAAGAAGCTAGGCTCTAATAACCTTAGCTGAAACGAAACAATAGCAAGGTTCCAAATGCAAGACAAGGCCTTTGTCCGTGACAGAGATGTGTGCGTGGTGGCTGCATAAGTTTACACGTCACGGCCGGGTACGTACCAGGTGTGTTATGGGCATGTTCCTTGTCTGCGCCCACGTCAGCGGCAGCCTCCCGCCATCGTTCTCCTCGTAGACTGCCATCTGCTCCCCCTGCAAATCGACACGGGGGCCGATCGAGGCCACGACAATGGTGACGTCGACACGACCATGGTTAGAACCCAACACCAACACCGAATCACACCGATCATATCGAGCTAATGTTGGTACTACTGCTACCTACTACTATGTGTCACTCTCGATCATATATATGTAGGTAGAGTAGATGCTACAAAAAAATTGCTGTGGAAGCTTGATCTCACCTTGACGGCTTCGAGAAGCTTGGGGTTGTCGTCGAGGAACTTGAGGATCCAGGTGAGCACGCTCGCCGTGGTGTCCTGCGCCGCGAACAGCACGCCGAGGACGTTGTCGGCCACCTGGTCGTCCGAGAGCGCCGCCCCGCTGCCGTCGCGGTAGCTCATGAGGGTGTTGAGGAGGTCGTCGTCGCACTGCAGGTCGTCGCTCCTCCGCGCACGCCGCTCCGCCAGGATGCTGCTCAGGATCGCGGCCAGCCGCCGCCTCGCCTGCGTACGTGAGCACCATTGATGATCTGTCGTGTCCTTGTTTCGAGAAGAGAGGATCGGGGAGGAAGATAGAAGAGCGAGAAATCCGTCGTGGTTCGGTTGTATATACTACCTTGATGGCCTTGCTGTAGCTAGTGAAGGGGACGGGGATGGGGAAGCTGTTGTATCCTTTCTCCACGATCAAGTAGTGCTCCCTCAGCTCCTCCTTCACGTGGTCGGCCAGCCGGCGGCCGAAGATGGTGACGACGCCGACGTCGAAGGTGAGCTGCAAAATAAATCAAGGACAGGCCGGAAAAGGCCAAGGGAGAGGGAGACCACCGTCAGGACAGGAACCACCGCAGGCATAGGGGCACAGTAGGCGCACCACGCGTCCACGCGCCCACGCAACCGTACAGTGCAAGAGAATGAAAGGCCGGCAACACACGCATTGAGCAGTTTCCGGCCGGCACATCTTTTTTCTTTGGTGGGCTGGCTTGGCTGGCACTGCACTTACCTTCTTCATGGTTTGGAAGGTGCTGGTGAGGTGGCCTTCCCACCCGCGGAGCGTGGACGCGACGGCGGCCTCGACGTCGGGCACGAGGGCGCGGAGCGCGTCGGGGCCGACCCAGCCCTGGACCAGGCGGCGCAGGCGGAGGTGGTAGTCGCCCTGGTGGAAGAAGAGCGCCTGCGGCCCGATCATGCGCTCCTTGCTCGGCGGGTACGTCGGCTTGAAGAGGTGCGCCTGCGACACCAGCACCATCCGCGCCGCCTCCGGGCTTGCCAGGATCACGCACGGGCAACCCAGCAAGTACGTCTTGAACACCTCGCCGTACCTGCAGATCGAGATCGTCGGTAAGCATTTGCATGTAACAGAATAATATGGCAGCAATGGCCGGCCGGCAATCGGATTATTACCTCTTCAGCCTGGAGGCAAAGAAGACCTTTGGATTCTGGGAGTAGAGCTGGAGAGTCTCGCCGATGAACGGCAGGCCCAGGGAACCAGGAGGCAGCTTTTGGTCATGCTGGGTGGTGCCACCTCCGGTGTTTCCGGCAGCCATCGCCGTTCTCCGTCTCCTAGCCGCGACCAACGACACCGACAGAGTCAGTGCAATGGAGATGAAAGCTACGGCAAGGATGAAAGCCATCTGCAGCTTCTAAGAAGAGTGATCCTCTCAAGATCACAAGGCAGCAGCAGGCGAGTGCCTTCGCTGTACTTCCCTTTCGTATCCGAGTGTGATTTGCGCCAGTGGCGCTGTGGTGTTAGGCGAGAGGGACACGAGGGGAGCGATCTTGAGAGGATCTTCTTCCAAATGGTGGTGGTAGGGGGAGCCACATGTGTGGTATTTATATAGGTCGGGCAGAGGGCTGACATTGAAATAATAGCACTTATGTGGTCCTGATCACAATTTCTAAAATATTAGGGGTCTATAAAGTAAAATAGGACAAAACTAAAAGGAGATAAAGCAGCATGAGTCACTAGAGAAACTCTAACATAGCCCTACTCTATGTATAAGGGGAGGGAAAAAGTTGTACTCTAGCCATGTTTGTCCATTTCTCGACTCTTTTTTTTGCACCGTATAATGTAGACGCCCCCCACACGCACACTCATCCTTATCAACAAATGTATACAAACCCTACCCCTATGAGCACCTTTTAAAGAACTCGACCCAACAAATATCAATATTGTCACCACATGCATCTCCCTGTCGATGACGACGTTCGCCTATCACTCAATGCATGGTGTCGATAAATACTAAAAAGTTATACTCTAGCCATGTTTGTCCAATTCTCCACTCCTTTTCTTTTGCATAGTATAATGTAGACACCCCCACACGCACACTCACCACACGTATACAAACCCTACCCCTATATATGAGCACCTTCGAAGGACTGGGCCAAGAAATATCGAGGTTTATGAAGTCACCACAAGCGTCTCGTTGTCAATGAGAACGTCGCCTATCACTGAATGCATAGAGTTGACTAGAATAAATCTAGAAAAGTATGAGCACCTCTGCTAAATCAAGGACTTGAACCCAGGTGGGAAAGTTATAACACAAGGAACCTAACCAACTAATTTTGGTTACTTGCTATCACAACTACAGAACTGGTTTTTGCCAAAACTATTTCAGCGCTAAAACTGTTAAAATCATATGATGAGAAAATCATTTCCACCACCGACATGGACTAGCAATGGCAAAGGCCATTGGTTGGGGGGCTCCCACCCAGGGTTCAAATCCTGGGTGCGACACATTATCTTGGATTTATTCCAGGATTTTCCGGCGCTGCGCATTAAGTGGTAGGCGACGTCACCGTCGACAGCGAGGCGCCTGCAGTGACTTCGTGAACTTCAAGATTGCTGGCTCCGTTCTTCGAAGGTGCTCATAGGGGTAGGTTTTGTGTACGTGTGTTCATAAGGGTGAGTGTGCGTGCGTGTTGTGCGTCTGCGTTGTACTGTGTAATCTAAAAAAAAAACCAACTAATTTTGGTTACTTGCTATCACAACTACATAACTGGTTTTTGCCAACACTATTTCAGCGCTAAAACTGTTAAAATCAGATGATGAGAAAATCATTTCCACCACCGGCATGGACTAGCACCTCCCCCTCCATGTTTGCTTGTTCGCTATGGACAATGGATGGGTACTAAATGCCCATGTGTTGCCACACGATGGCGATGGCGATGGCATGCTACTGCCCTCCCTTTGCCATATGTTATTTTTCTCATTTCTCTCTCCCTGCTAACTCCCTCCACTACTACAAAATTAACTTTTACACGACGTTCGAAAAAATGGTCTCCGAGGTGTGTGGGCATTCTAACCGCCTCGGTTAATGCATAGGATTAACCAAGATGACTACTTTTATTAACCAAGATTGTCATAATCAACCGCCTCACAAAGTCAATTTACGGAGGCGGTTAAAAATAACTGGCCCCTAAATCTATTAGCAGGGAGGTCGGCCTCTAAAAATACCCCCATTTCCAGAGGTCGACCACTCAAAAAGCCCGCTTAGCAAAATGTGGTTGAATGCATTAGAAGCCCATCTCAACCAGGTGACTAGTCACACTTATACCGAAAGTTAGGGTTTGGGCAACCATTCTTGCCTCTCTCACACAACCGTAGTCGTGCACTATGCTTCGCCTCGTCCCACTTCGCGACCGCACTTTCACTCCACTCTCACACTCCGCACCATGCTTCCACTCCGCCGGGGCGGCCATACTTCCTTCTAGCCGCTCCCTTCTCTCCATTTCTCTTGCACGTGCATTTTCTCTCTCATGAGCATCGGAGGCCGTACCCCGCACCCGAGGTTGAGTCCATCGGGAGAGGGCACTAAGCGCGAGAAGGGTGCGAAGGCGCCCCTCGGTGCTTGGTGTGATGGTATACCTAGAGCAATGGAGGCCTTCAAGATTCGCCACAACTACGGCCCTAGTGCCCATGACATGAGCATAACCTCCCTCCTCCCTTCGCAAGAAGCAGGGGACCCCTAGCAAAGTGGGAACCCTCACTTGCCACAACAATATACAACCCCGACACTCTCCACGCATCAGGCACCCATGATATAGGTGTGGTCTCGCAAATATTAGCGCTAGTGTGTTGGATGGGCACCACCTTAGGGTGGTGTTTTTTAAAAGAAGATATTTTAACCATCATCTCTTTATAGAAGCCAGCGGTGATAATAACTTATCACGTCAGTTGCAAATTGGTGGAGGTGACCTCGATGATCACCAACAAGGGTTAAAACTAATGGTGATGGGGTCTCTTGAGCTGGTCATGATGAGCATCCTACGCATAGTGTATATCCCATGGTCTCCTCAACAATGGTATGTTCACTAGGCAATTTGCCTTATCATCTCTCATCATCACTAACCACACACCCTCTACCGCCTATATGGTCTCTTTGATGCCCTCTTCTTCCTCCCCCTCACCACCATCACCATGAACACCTATAGGTGCTTGAAGAGGATACTATGTTATTTCCACGAGGCACAAAATCAAGTGGGACTTCTTCCTAAATCTCTGCCTTTCTAAGTTATGCGATCCTATGACATGCTCATGTTTTCAATGGAAAGCTTAAGATCTTGGTCTGTAGCCACTAACACTTTTAGTGACAATGGATGAGGCAAGTGTCGCCACTTACTCCGCTTACCTAACAATGGATGAGGCAAGTGTCGTCACTTACTCCGCTTACCTAACAATGGATGAGGCAAGTCTCCTCACTTACTCCGCTTACCCCCACCACGCTTTGATCACTTGGTTCCTCTACATGCCTATCAAATCGATCATTGGTAGTGTGCTAGCACTATTGGGGAGGAAGAGGGTCAAGCAGATACCAAATGACAACTTAGGAGTGATAGGAGAGACGATGTTCGAAAAAGAGAAGAAAGAAATAAAAATAAAACATGTTGACCCAATGATAGGTGGCCCTAGGTCCCATGTATTAGTTTGTACTAAAAATAAATGAAGGAGCCAAAAAAATAAGGGATGTTGTTGGAGTCGAGAGCTGATTTTAGAGACCTAGAAAACTAGGCTCCTATTTTAGGGGCCACTTTTGGAGTTGCTTTGAAGGTTGGGAAATGGACTAAGGGGAAGGGCTCTCTAGCGAATGGGCGCTCCCTCGACCAAGCCCCTGGTGGCCGCCCTCCTCCCATTCGCCAGCCCATCCTCACATTCCCTTCTTCCTCTGCGAGCTCCTCACCTGCCCCGTCATGGGAACCCCCTGAGCCTCCCTCCACCCCTGCCCTTAGTCCTGCCAGTGGCGGCTGGCGTGCCGTCCTACCCGACGATGGGAGCACCCTCCATCATTGCGTGACCCCATGTAGCCATCCTAGTAGCAACCGACGTCGGGGATGTTCGGCAGGCCTAGATCTAGGGTTGCACCGCCGTCACCAGGTGGCTTGATCGCGCTTAAGGCGCCCGACGGCCGCAGCTGGCCACCGTGGATGTGCGGGGAGACGGTGGCTACCATGTGGGGCATCGCTGCCAACTCTAGGGCCTGTTGTCGTGGCCGCCTTTGCCGACAGTAGTGCCACCGCAGCTCCCCCGTCATGGCATTCTTCCCCTACTCTTGGACCTGTTCTCCCTACTGATGTCGGCCCTGCGAGCTCCGACGCTGGTCCTGGGGCTGTGGTGGAGTGCCGCGCTTCATAGGGATGTGGCAGTGGTGGCCGGGGAGCGCCATGCTTTTGCCGATGGGACTGCACCTCTCGTGCCCATCTCGTCGTCGGATGCTGCTACCGCCCAACTTGTGCCTCTCTCGAGGACGGTGGACGAGCTAGCCATCATCGAGGATGCTCTAGGCCATAAGGATGAGTACGTCGATGCTTCGCCCCGACGTCGCCGGCCCACCCGCCTACCCCCGGCTCGACCCCGTCGCCGACCCATGTCGCCTCCCCATGCTATTCCTTCCACCTAGAGGGCCGCTCGGTGGGATGTTTGATGTACCGTTGTTAGGCGGATGACGATGACGACGTGTCCGGCGATGAGTTGCCCTCATCTTACCTGTAGGTCGCCTGTAGAAGGATGTCGTTGTGCCCTGGGTGGCACAACCGCTAGTTGGTCCTATTGTGGCTTTGATCCTTGGAGGCGTGGCTATTGGGTGGAGTAAGCCTCAGCGAAGACGAGGGAAGGGCGACCGACCACGTCCACAGCTAGTTTGCAGCATTCCTGTTCGACCAGTGGAAGGTTGTGTCCCTGCCGGCAATGCCCGGGACGCGGGTGGGAGGATGTCCGCCGCCAACGCCAGTGGGATGTAGGACATCCTTCCCACCGAGCGCCACCCATGATGTCTCTAGTGAAGCCTCGCACTAGCCAGCTATCGGCTCTACGGGGGATCCAGAAGCACTTTGGGATAGATGTTTCAATTACCTGTCTTACTCACACCGCGTGGCAACTTGTTGGCTACCCACGGTGTTGCCTGTGTTATCGTGGCCTCCACCACCTCACTAGGGACTATAGGATGTCTAAGGTCATGGCAAGGTCTTCGGCGAGGGGGGGCCTACCTGCCATGACAGCAGGTGAGGGGGGCCGACCCACCACGTCATGCTACTTGTGGATCATCACTAGCCTCCTAGTCTTGCCTAGGGGCCACAACGAAAGTGCCACGACAGCATCGGTAGGCCTCGACGCCATCGACATCGTAGGCGGCGGTGACGACATCATACGCCAATGCATGACGCTATGGAGGCACCGGAGGACCACGCCGACATCGCCATGACCTTTGTCCCCGAGGTTTCTTGCTCCTCGGTGTTGGCCTTCCATTAGAACCAACACCATCAAGGTTGAGTTTGATTGCTCGTCAAATGATTTTCCATAAGGAAAAAATTATTCATCTAATTCTACTTGAGTCTTGATCCAAAACCGATGGTATGAATTAACTTGTCTCCGCACTGTGGTATGCCCAAATTATTTTTCTTATCGGATGCCCGATATTTTTCTTTTGGTTAATTGATTCATTCACAAGATTACAGGGACAATAACTGTACTACCATGGGGGATAAACAAAAAGCACATCCTGCATTTAGTTACATAACAAACATCATCGGACAAGGTATGCTTCATTATATTGCACTTGGTCGGGCTTTTATCAAAATTTTATATCGAAGCCATAACACCGACTATATAATATCACAATAGAGACAAATACCAGGAAGATGAACCGAATGATGAAGAGAAGAAAAAGAGGGAAGAGAGAAATAGAAAACAAAGGGAATACCACGCATTAAAAAGGGCCGAGGAAACCAACGAACAGAGAGAAGAGCGGAATAGAAAGCAACGTGAATACCGAGCAAGGAAAAAAAACACCAAAGAATATGAATGGATCCTAATCATGGTAACCTAATATGCTCATCTATACTATTCTAAATTCATGTGAGTGCATCCAAAGTGAGTGACACTCTTAATTTTTTATATTAGTAGTAGAGATGCACCTAGAACCTATGTCCGGGTTGCACGGACATTAAAATGACAGATGCAAAGTACACATGAGCCGCCATCTCTAATAGAAAAATCACTACAAGAAAGTTTAGGGAAGGAAAATGATGATCCAAATGAGTCCCTAGATTGACTACATAGGAATGATAAGTATGTCGTGAAACAACGACCAACATTGATGACTTTGCATAATGAGAGTCCAAACGGTACCGTAATTAATACTGGTATGCTGCCATCTAACTACAATGAGACATTTGTATGATTTCAGTGGTAGAAAATGTGGTAATCTCTTGTGTACAATGGTTGCCAGGTACCCCCTCAAGCACTACCCAATTGCTCGTAAGACAAAAACGGTACATAAATATAAATATGGATGAGACAAACTGTAACAAGAGCATTGTATGCATGGTCATATACAATTGTGAAAGTTAAACTAAGAAAAAAATATCACCATTTAGTTCTTTTCATATGCATCTTTAAAATAAGGCCGTAGATGTTAGCACGGGCATTATACTAGTATATATAAGGTATAAGTAGGTTGGGCTTGGGCCAACACACTAGGCCACTCCTCTGGCCCATGATGGCTCACCTTACTAGCCCATGTTAGTCTAGACACAAGGTCAACTAGGTCATGTCATGGTTGGGGTGATCCTCATGCAAGCTTATTTATTTGCCCATCTATTCAACCCATGTTAAAACCAAAGTAAAACACACTAACACACTACTTGAAAGCATTGTCACACATATTTTACCAACTCCTTCTCTCATTCCAATTACTTCTACCACTCAATGACTTCACAATCTCCATGCACTGTCACAATTTTTGGAGGACCCTCCCTGTCACACCTCACGCCACTTGACAACATCTGTCACGCCAGCATATTTTGTCAGGTTCTATATCCAGCTAGTAACGCCTACAAATATCTACTCCTACTCGATGCCTTCTACAAATATCTACTCATCCCCTCATTCTTTCCCTTATCCCACACCCTGCCCTCTCTCCATCATCCACCAACTTTTATCGATGCCACCACCTCTTTAACAACTTCGATCTAGCGAAATAGCAAGAACCAGTGGATGCTTCATGGGAAGGCTGATATAGGTAAAGGTTGTGGAGTGTAGCAAGATTAGTTTCCTTATCAATTATAGAGCAAGATGCGAGGCAACAGGGGATTTCCATGCTAACATTAGAGTTTACACATCGACGATGATATTGATTGCAAATGAGGTGGTCGCTAGACAACCGGGTATGATTATTGTGATTATGTATTGTCTTAAAAATTTATTTTATGGTATGCATGCGTTTTGCAATGTTTTGACTACCGTGATTAGTCCTATGCCGCTTCGGATTGGGTAGCTGGACACTAAGGAGGCTCGTTTTGTGAGATCAAGGTAGTTTTTGTAGTTTCCAAATCTTTCATGCACTATAAATCTCATGTTTCTTGTACCACATCTTGGTTTCAAGGGTGTGCTTCACCCTCTTCTTCACCTCTATTTCCCCATTTTGCTCACCAATCCTCTGGCTTGTCTATCGTTGCTCCCTTTGCGTCTAATAGTACACCTAGGTGGTTTACTTGTGAGTCGGTCCTTTTCACCCTGGTAATATCCCCAAGCCATCAAGAGATCAGCATGTGAATCATGGGTTCCAGGACAAAGTGGGAGCTTGATTCAGGCGTTTTAGATATGTGAATTATTGGTTCTAGGCAAAATAAAACCCTGACTCATACATTTTTATGGTGGTTCTTGGCATAGCACTACATAGTGGGGAACTTGGGCTTTTTTTCGCTTGTGCCAAACACCAACAATTAGTGGATTTTGTTAGATCTACCTATCTATTTTCATCCTAACTAAAGTCCACTCATGGACATATCAAATGACAAGGAGGGGTCAGGGTATGGCCTAGGTTGGTTCTAAAGAAGTTAGATTAATCCTCCAATTCCTTTTTCTTGTTGCATATAGGTCCCTAAATTTATGAAAATACGCTTTTTAACCCGCTAAATTTTCCAAGTGTTTGATGAGAGGTCTCCCATGTTATTATCTCCTCACTTATGTTACATGCTAGTTGTGCGCTGAGTTGACACCCCATTTATGGGCCTTTTCTACTCCTTGTCTTTAATTGCATCCATGATTTGCGCGGCTGGATGAGACCATTGCTCTATATTGTATCTTGTTTGCCCATGAAGTGACTATGTTACCACACATAGTCAACATGCCACACAGATGAGGACATACTGATAGGAACTAGGACTTCTCTCGAATTACTTAACAAGATTTAGTGGCTTAAAAGTGTATTTCTCATAAACTTAGGGGCCTCGGTGTAATATGGGGAAAACATTTGACAAGTGGTGTAAAAGGCGTGACAGCAAGGGCTGCCAGTGGCGTGGCCGCGAGCGGCGGCTAGGGACAAAGTGGCAGGAGGTGGTGGCGGCTAGAGAGAGAGAGAGAGAGAGAGAGAGAGAGAGAGGATGCTCTTAAAAGTGAGAGCTAGGGTTTAAAGTCTCTAGACTATTCATTTCTTGATTGCAACGATTACAAGGTCTTAATATTTACAAGACTTAGTCGCTAAGCAATCTCAGGAGATCCTTATAGTACTCGGATTCTCCTTTCCATCTAGCAAACTTAACTCCCTATCTTAATCAACTCTTTTCTAATCCAACTTGGACTCAATATGGTAGTTGACGATGGAACCGGCGGCGGCTGCTGGTGGCTGCTGCATCCCTACCTTCTCCTCCTAGTGCACGCCGCGAGTCCCGCCTGGTGCAGCGGCAACGCCACCTTCTTCTTGGGCCTGTCTTGGCCCGTTGTCTCCACCGAGGTTCACGGCCCCGCGTTAGGGCGTGTGACATGTGGCCACTTCTTGAAACTTATACATATTTTGTCTGATATATAAAAAGAAGGAGTAGCACACTTTTTCGCCAGATCTATTCCAAAGAGTTCCACGCATTCTTGTTTTTGTTTGTAGTACCGTGAAATTTAGCCATCCAAAAGGTTGGTTAAGTGGCTTCACGCATGTTCGTGGCATGGCTCGTCGTGGCAACCTTTTGTGTGCCTGCTTTACTATGCTTGGCGAGAACCGTCGCCTGACTGCTGCACTTTTGCAATTTATCTCGTACGTAAGCTGCACCCTTTCATGGCCACACAAATAATTGAGAACTGCCCGGCCGTCTGTCATCCTTTGCATGGTGCTGCGTGCCATTTAGCTTGCACGTAAGTTCTGCACGCTGCATGGCCTCAAGTAAACTGCCCGTGCACGTAAGCCACGTAAGCTGGCCACGTACGTGAACAAGCAGATCCATGCAAACTTGAGTTCATCGTCATCCATGACTCGATCGAGGCCACACACAATCCCATATAGATATAGCAAGATCAGTTACAATAGCATACGTGTGTGCTTGCGTTCTTGATGAATGCATTTTGGCTTTTGTTTTTCCAAAAGTACTCGGGCTTTATTACTATTTTAAGATAAAGCTCAAAGAGTTTATGCAACACACCACATTGTACAAATGTTCGGTATGTAGAAGTCACATTAGCACTGCCGTGCCGTCGTCGATCGTGGGATATATAATATATATATATATGGGATAGACACTGATCATGAGGAACGTCTGGGCCGGGACTCGAGCGAAAAGCCCCGTTGTCGATCTCGCTGGCTCCAAACACGGCAAACTCGTCAGTTCTTTGTTGAAGAGTGAGGTGATCGATCGTATCCAAACTTCTCTTGTCGTAGCCGATCTACGTACACGACACACATATATAGATGTAAGCTGACAAAATGCAAGCAAGCGTGTTACCAAGACACACATCACACAGGTCCGTTCGGAAACATTGCGGCGACCTAGTCAACTTTATGGACCAAAAGCCATGCCTCCTGCAGCGTTGTTTTCTCGCAAGGAACGCCACGTCCACACACACATGTTACCATGCCAAGATCCGGTTGCTGCTGCGATGCACCACCTGCGACCTCCGTCCCGTTTCAAGTATGCACACACACGCCACGCCACGCCACGCCACGCCACGCCAGCGTGCATCGCGTCAAAACGAGAACGTAATCGCTTATGCCATCGGCGGTAAGAAACTACAAGGAGGCCGGGCGGCCGGGATCACGCACACCCACCGGCGTTTACGAAGTTATGAGCCCCGGATTTCGCTGCTGGTTCGGCGTTGACAGTTGAAGCCTTGATGGACCCCTGGCACGGCACGCTCGCCGCCACAGGTGGCGAGCTCGCAGGCAACCAAGCGTCAGGCCATGGCCGCCACGACTCGGCTCCGGAGAGCGACAGCTCGATCCGGCCGCGTGCCGGCAACAACTGCCGCCTGCCCGGCCGCGACTCGGCCACGAGTGCCGGGCCAATCGCGTGTGCCAGCGTGTGGCCGCGGCATCAGTAGTTGGTGCGGTTTTGGAGATACTATACGTTCGGTGCCCCTGGTTTCAAAACTGGGATTAGAAACTTGGGAAATTTTCGCTGGGGCTGTTCATTTCCACGCCTCGCGTGCGTACACGCTGGTCCAGATTCGATTGACTTTGCGTACGAAATTAAATATGCACACGGTCAGCGCTTGACATTTCTGAACGGGTCCGGATACCGCTAGGTTCATCGATCTCAGCCGCAGTGCTTATTTGCATTGTATACGTGTCCGGGAGATGAAGGTAGACGGTCAAGAAAGTTTGGTCCTTTTTTCTCTCGGTTTTCTATGCGAATTCAAGGAAAAGCACGGTAGGATTTTACATTGACCGGCGCTGGGTTCGTCGAGTACTCAGGTCTCACAACGTGTAACGTCGTAGCTGCACCACGTGCCACGTATATGTAGTACCAATGTGTCAATCGAAATGAACTCATCCTTGGAAGAATACGAGTCGGGTGATGCAGTGAACATGTATATATATATTTATATGCACTAAAACAACGGGTCTCATCAACCATTTCCGCAATTGAAGCATTGTAACGTCTTGCGCGCACACTGACTGTGCATGCATCTGATGACGCCTACCAAATATTACTATACTACTTGCATCGTAGAGACGACAATCGGCCTGCTAATGGGGCGGGGCCAAACGGGGTTTTGGGGCGGGTTCTAATATGGAGTGTGTACAAAAGTGAAACGGATTTGTCTATATTAGGGGCGGGCGGGTTTGTCTATGTTGCGGGCGGGTTTGTCTATCTTGGCGGGCGGGGCGGGTTGGGGCGGGCGGGACTTGGGCCGTCTCCGTGGACGCTCTTGGTTGGGGAAGGAGAAGACGGGCCGCTGCCAACCCGGCTCCATCGGGCGGGCGGGGCGGGGGGCGGGGCGGGGCGGGGTGGGGCGGGTTGAGGGAGATCATTTTGCGGGCGGGCGGGACTTGGGGCGCGTCTCCGGATCGTTTTTTGGTTGGGGAAGGAGAAGACGGGCCGTTACCAACCCCGCACCATCGGGCGGGGTGGGGCGGGTTGAGGAGATCATTTTGCGGGGCGGGGCGAGTTGAGCAGATTGTTTTATGGAGCGGGCGGGGCGGGTGAACCGACTCATTATTTGCGGGTGGGGCGGGTTCGAGAGGGTTTGCCTCGGTGTCACGCTGGAGACGACATTTATACGATAGGCTATGCATGCTGATTTTACACTGAAGGCAGGCGGGTTTTACATTGAATAGATGATAAAAAACTCGAAAACTACCCGCGTTTTAAATTATATAGTTCGTTTAACTTTTTTGACCCTAAATTTGACCACTCGCCTTATCCAAAAAACTCGTGGAAACTTCAGAATTTTATATTTCTTATATTAAATAAGAACATTACTGTGAACGTTTGACTATACATATAACCAATTACATACAAATCCATCGAATTCAGATTCAGCCTTCGGAGTTTCCTTTCGGCAAAAGTTTAGCCCTTTCACATTGAATTTTGTTGAAGAATCCTTTCACATTGACATTGAATCTTTGATGCCAATTAGGAATAATAAGCATAGGCTAATTACACAAACTGAGGGTAATTTATGAGACGAATCTAATTAGTGCATGATCCACAGTAAATTAACATTTGCTAATGATGGACTAATTAGGCGTGGCGTGGCGTGGCATGGCGTGCGTGTGCACACTTGAAACCGACGGAGGTCGCGCGGGCGGTGCATTGTAACGGCACCTGGATCTTAGCGTGGTAACATGTGTGCGCGTGGACGTGGCGTTCCTTTTGAGAAAACAACGCTGCAGCAGGCATGGCTTTTGGTCCATAACGATGAGTAGCTCACCGCTAAGTTTCCGAACTAACCTGTGTGATGTATCTCGCGGTAACGCTTGGTTGCATTGTCAACTTACATATCTGCGTGTCCTGTGGATCGGCTGCGACAATTAACCGATCGAACTTAATTTGGATTCACCTCAGTCTTCAACAAAGAACTGATCGAGTTTCGCCGTGTTTGGAGCTAGTCAGCCAACGCGAAACTCTGCTGGAGTCCCCAGCCGTTCGCCATCATCAGTGTCTATAGCCCAGTATATGTCCCACGATCCACGATGGCACGGCAGTGCTAACGTGACTTCTACCGAACATTTCTACAATGTGGCGTGTTGCATGAACTCTTCGAACCGGCCTTATTATGTATCTTATTACGATAGTAAAGCCAGACTACATTTGGGAAAAACAAAGCCAAAATGCATTCATCAAGAATGTAATGCAAGTACACACGTATATATGCTATTGTAACTGATCTTGTTATCTCTCTATGCGTGGCCTCGAGTCATGCGTGCCTGATAAACTCAGGTTTTTACATGGATCTGCTTGATGTTGACGTGGCCAGGAAAGCAAGCACGTACAGAGCTCACCCATGCAAGGTGCAGAGCTTACGTGCAAAATAATGGCAGACGTACT
Source organism: Hyparrhenia diplandra (assembly GCA_015847255.1). Lineage (NCBI taxonomy): Eukaryota > Viridiplantae > Streptophyta > Magnoliopsida > Poales > Poaceae > Hyparrhenia > Hyparrhenia diplandra. The sequence continues at coordinate 483,936 of JADLZK010011221.1, forward strand.
TGTGTGGCCATGGAAAGGGTGCAGCTTACGTGCAAGATAAATGGCAAACTGGCAGCTATTAGGCGACCGTTCTCGCCCTATATCATACTAAAGGTGGCAGACAAAAGGTTTGCCACGACGAGCCCACGACAAGCGTGAAGCCAACCGGACTTATGGATGCTTAACTCTACGGTACCGAACAAAAGAAGAATAACTGTGACTTCACGGAATTAATATATCTGGCTCAGGCTCAAAGATGTGTTAATATTTCTTTTATATAATGGGACAAAATGTGGATAAATTTCAAGACGTGTAAAGGCCACTTAGCTTGTCACAAATCTTTTTTTCAAGACAAGTCCTAGTCTTCGTATCATTATCTCCTAGCCCCCTAACTTAATGAGAAATGCGCTTTTTAAGCCACTAAATTTTGGTAACTCAAGAAAAGTCCTAGTCTTCATATCATTATTATCCCCCTGTCTACGTGGCATGCTGACTGTATGTGCTAGCATAGTCACCTGAACATTTCGATATTCATGCACGAGAAGATACAATATGGTACATATTGCCTTTGTGTCGTGATGTTTTGAACTAAAGATTTTAGCTTACCAATTTTGTTCGTAATTACTTGTAATTTTTTTATCCATTTTAATTTGAAACTCTAATGCTTATTGCAACTATTATTCAAAAGTATCATTTAATATCTTATTACAAAGTATTGGTTTTGGTAACCGGTGATGTTACAAGTGAATTCCCACTTTGAGTTACATGTGTTGCAAAGAGAGAGAGACAATGTGATCGAGGAGGCCTTCTCCAGTGTGTAGTGATGCTAAGGGGGCGTTCGATTGCCATGCAACCCGAAAAATTTGGGTTGGAGCTACTGTTGCACATTTCGTTTGTATTTGATAATTATTGTCCTAACATGCATTAATTAAGTTCAAAAGATTCGTTCCTCGCACTTTTCTCCGCCAAACTGTGCAATTAGTTTTGTTATTTACCTATGTTTAGTGATCCATTTATACGTTAAAAATTCGATGTGACGGAGGATCAGAAGCACTTTTGGGTTTGCTTTTTGCCTTTGCATGGGAAGTGAACACCCTCTAAGGAAAAAAGTAGGCCCACCATAATAACAAGCATCGGTTCTTGTAAGGCTGCAGTGTACATAGATACTCCCTCTGTCCCTTTTTAGAAGTCGTTTTGGGGTGCGTGCCGGTCAAACTTTCTCAACTTTGACTAGGTTTGTAGAAAATACGTGTAACATTTATATCTCTAGATAAATTTATTAAAAAACTAGACTTAAAGATCTTTCCGATGATACTAATTACTTAGCATAAATATTTATATATTTTAATATATAATTGCCGGCAGTTTGAAAACGTTGACTTCTCGGGAAGCGAGAATGACATCTATTTAGGGGACGGAGGGAGTAGTTTCTATTCTCCTTTGCTTTACTGCTGGTGTCCCGCCAAACGAAAAATAGTTTTCTATTCTCTTAGCACGGGTGAATGAACATGCACCGCTCCCAATGTTTTGAGCATCACTCAAAGTTAGTGTCGCATGTCACAGTGTTGAAGTGGTGCCAAAATACTCTCTCCAGTTCAAGCACCACTCAGACACAACACTGCAGAAGGCCTAACATTACCCTTGTCTCAGAATTGGTGACCATATATTAACTTTACCGAGCCAACGAAACACAAGTACTTCTGCGTTTCCAGCACCTAGTGCAGGCAACCAAACAGAACTTTATGTGCAAAGTTGAAACGCAGACAACCAACCGCTGCTTGAAAGCACAGGGCTATGCTAGATTGGAGATATTCTAGTGCTAAACCGTTATCCAGGCTATCACAATGCAAGGAATCAATCAGACCCAGTCTGAATCTGTATCAGGACAAGCAGTGGCTGTCCAGCTACAGAGTATTACAGTCCGTAGAATGGTCGACCGGCGGCCGGCGGGCGACTCCTGATCGGCACTGTACCGTGATGCTGTTAAATTCACACGGGTGGACAGCACCGACAGCGACGGATGTACTACCGTTCGATCGATGATTTGAATCCATACGTACTGCCGCTATCAAATCATGGTGCATTCGTATCGTGTTGCCCCTGAGTGCGTGTACTGTGTACATACAGCAACAGTTATGGTCTGATGTGGCTTTTGCTGTTTGCGTACGCCGCCGGTGCACCAACAGAGATGCCCTTGGGCTACTAGCTGCTTCGTTCGATCTGTCACCAAATCGAGGGCATTTGTGACCGGTAGCAGATGAGGTTTCTCGTCGATTTGGGGCAAGAGGAACAGGGACTAGACCATCAGTAAGGTCGGCAAGCGTGTTAACGTGTCGCCGCCACCACCAGATCTTATAGATGAGTAGCATTTATCAACCTTGGATTATCAGAAACTATCTCTGAAAAAATGCCTGATCATAAGTCTCACCATCGTTGTGGTTCCATCGGTTTAAGTGTCTTTAAATTCAAATAGGATTGATTATCATCAGGTACTCCCTGTTTTCAAAAAAAAAAAAAAAAAAAAAATAACACTATAAAAATGGTGGGCCACTCAGATGGGCTACTGGACCTTGTCGGTTCCACGACGCCTCCTCCTCATGTCCACCGCCGCCGCCGCCGTCGACCGCGCAGCTTGCGCCGCAGTCTCCGTACCACAGCAGCTACTTGCGTGACCATGTAGTGTTCCGCGACATGGAGGGCCCAATTCGGGATTTCGATCCCATGCTCGTTGAGGTGGAAGTGCCAGTGGTGGCCCAGGTGGTGTCGCCGGCCTCGGAGGATTGGTCGCAAGTATGGCTGACATTGAGGTGGGATTTGCGCTGCTCGTCTTCCTAGTACCGAATCGCACGCTTCGGTTTGGCCTCCGGGGCCTTGAGTTGCCTACGTTGCCGGTGCGTGAAGATTGGTGGGCCGATCTTGCTGCAGCGAAGCTTGCAAGCTCCCTCGGTCGGCTATCCCCCTGTCGTAGCGTAGCGGCCGGATGATGGGGATGTGGCGGCACCGTGCAAGCTTCCGCCGGAGATCGAGATACTCCGAGGCCTCGGGTTACCAGGACCCACGACGCCGAGACCCCACGCCGCGGTCACCGGGCTAGCCGCCAAAGCGCCTTTCCATGATCCAAATCTGAGAGACAGGCGGAGCGCGTCCTCGCCAAGACGTTCGCCAGGGTGTCTTGATCAGCCGTCCAAGTCGCTTTAGTCGCACATTAGTTTCATCCCTTAATACACCACTCTAAGCGTCACCGTTTAAGCCGGTGTCTTCGGGTCAATGTGTTTAGCCTAGTGAGCTCCCGTCCCGGAAACTCACTAAGGGGACTCACTAGGATGTAAAAACATTCTCACTTTTCTTAATGCAATGCAGGTACGGGCCCGGTTTGAAAAAAAAAATGGTGGAATCCTTCTAGTGTTTTTAAGTAGCAATAAAATACTATTACTAGCCATTGCACATGAGAATCTTATTGGGGACATTTAGTAGAGAAAGTTTATACTTAATTTTGAAAATAGCAAAACACTAGAAGAAGCCCACGTCAATAGGATTCTGGTTGTTTAATATCGTATTTGGTCACAGAAGACAAAATGTTTTTTCATTATCTAAAGAGAAAATTTATCGACAGACATTTATCTCAAAGACAAGAGAACTGGATCGATATGATAACTAATAATTAATCCATAATATGATCCATCCCACATGCAAAGTTGCATGGTTTCTTCTCGTAATCTGGGTTTCCTCAACTCAATGCACACTGCACAGTACCAGAGATTCGGCCGTGTACAGTGGCGGGCACAGGATTTGAGGGCTGGGTATTCAAAAAATTTTGGCAAACCAAATGGCTCATATTCAGCATGTATAGTGCCATATATATAGTTCATGGTGTGCCCGCCACTGCACGTAGCAATGGGCCTTGGAAGGCTTCGATGGAAACTAGGCTGAATACCATTGAATACGTACAGGTTCTGTATTTTTTTTTCTCATGTGCAGCCGTATATATATATACATTATATATATGAATTTTTTTGGCAAAAAATTTGGGTATTCAGCTGAATACCATTGAATCATGGTGTGCCCGCCACTGGCCGTGCACAAGACAAACGCCCGGCAGAGACGGCTGCCTCCTCACGCCGTTCTGATCAACAGACAACAAGTTGTTCCTGTAGCACGAAAGATCCATCCTCGAACTGCATTTCGGCGATGGCTGATAGCTCGACGGCGGCCGTACTGACGTCGGCGTCACCGAAGTTCATCGCGCGACACGCCCAGCCGAGAGCTCGAGACTCCTCTAGAACCGAAGCATGGTTTTCGGTTGTCCCACCACACCATCATTTTTGTGTGGTGCCTGTGGTGACTTCGTGAACTTTAAGATTTGCCGCTCAAGCACCGAAGGTGCTCATAGCGCAGGCTTTTGCGACGTGTGTTCATAGGGGTGAATGTGCGTGCGTGTTGAGTGTCTGCGTTGTACTTGTGTAATTTCAAAAAAAAAAAAAGACCCGGAAGTAAAGGGCGGGCCTTTAGTCCCAAAAAACTTTAACTCGATTGGAAACTGGGAGAGGATCGAGGGTTTGCCAACCAAGAATAGATCCCGTTTCAGCACTAGTGTTCCATTGGTTTCAGCTTTTTCAAATTGAAAACTCAGATAATATTGTATCTAGATTCGGTTGTGTGATAGCAAAAGCTAGATTCCTTTTCCATTATGTAAAGAGATTTTATAGACAAACATTTAGGTTGAACTAAACCTGCTAAATTGTTTGGATAAACTTAATTGAGTATACATGTTTGTCTATAAATAAACAAGCCCTTATACAAGAAGATGAAAAAGTATTGTAGTTACATTTTTAACTCAAGACCCGTGAGGGCCGCGAAGACGCCGTGTCGCCGAATCCAATTACGAGATGGTTTTGTTATAAAAAACAAATACTGCCCCCCTCCCCAAGTGCCCCTAACGGGCGACTCGGGGCGCCCTCGCCGGCGGGCCTAGGCCCCTTCCCCCCGCCTACTCTCCGGCCGCCCGTCGCCGCCGCCATCCGCGGGCGCGGGCGGCGGCCCGCGGTGGCGCCGAAAAAATGAGCTGCCCGCACCTCCCCTCCCACCCCTGCTTCCCACCTCCCTCCTCCACCTCCACCCCTGTTCTTGGCGGCTCCTACGGGTTGGCCGACGGTAGACCGAATCGGGGCCTCGACGACGACGGATCCGCCCTTCCCTCGCCGGATCTAGGCCTTCGCGCCCGGCGCCGCCGCCTTGGGCGACCGCAGCTAACCTGCGCGCTGGTGGCCGCGGGCGGCCCGTCTCCGGCGGGATGGATGGCCGGTGGGCGGTTTCAGGTTCCCGGTGCCGGATCCGCCCTTCCCTAGCGGATCCGAGCTCGGTGCACCGCATCGCTCGTCGTCCCGGGCAGCCGCAGCGGCCGCCCATTCATCGGGCGGTTCGGCAAAGACGGGCGGCGGGCTGCGCAGAGGCCGACCATCTCCATCGCCGTCTTCCTCTTTGCCAGCTTCAGCCCGCCCCGCTACGTTGTCGGACTCGGGCCGAACGACGTGCACGCTTGGCATGCTTACCGTATGGCGGACCTTGCGTCGCGTGGTAGGCCCCTGCGGTGAGGTCAGCTGCCCCATGGTGGCGCGACGGACGGCGATTAGGTTGCTTTTGCTCCACCGTGGTGGTGGGGTGGGTGGCGATGACCATTTCTTCACCCGCGGGGAGATGCGGGTGAAAACCAATTCCTCTTGGGGACGGCGTCGACGGTGCCTTGGCGCCGTGTGTCGCTGCTGAAGGCGACGTCGAGCATCTCTTCCGAACGTCTCGTCGGGCGTTGGCATGGGGCCGGTTGCCATTCGTCGTGCTGTGCCTACTTGCACCTCATGTCGCTCTTCACTTGGTATGTCTAGTTGGTGTTTGTCGTAGCCATAGTGGTTGTTTACGGATGCTTTGCCGCCTGTGAATCTTTCACGAGCGCTGCGTTTCCGGTGTCGCGTGTACTTCCAAGGTCGCGGGTCGTTACGAGCCTCGTGTTTACGGTATCGCGCGTCTGCCGAGGTCGCTGGTCGTTACGAGCCTGCATTTCCGTGTGCGCGTGCCACCGGTGTCGCGGTCGTTTCCGTGATTCTTTTGCCGCCGAGGTGCCGAGGTTGTTCGCGGTGGATGCTTTGCCACCGAGGTCGTTGATGGATGCTTTGCCGTCTGGAGTGCTAGCGGAAGCTTTGCCGCTATTATCCGGTCGTTTGACTTTGACGGATGCTTGGCCGCTGTTTATCGCCTATGGCTACACGGCACGGCGGCTACCTAGGTTTTGAGTTATCTTTATCTTTGTATTAGGCTCTTGCGGGGTGTTAGGTGGAGGGTCCATCGCCCCCTCGTGTTTCTTGCTTTTCGTTTGTGTTTCAAGGCTTCGTTGGTAATACTTGGATTACTTACGTAATCGTGTTGTATCAGCGTCTATTGACCATTCTCTTCTACTTAATGAAAAATGAGTTATATCCCTGATCTCGAAAAAAAGAGATGGTTTTTTGTTTTGATTTGTTTTTTTTAATATTAAATCACAAGATGGTTGAAACATAGTCAATCTGCAAGAGCTCAAAGACAAGAGAACCGGATATATAATATCTAATAGTTAATCCATGGCCCATCCCACATGCAAACTTGCATGGTTTCTTCTCCTAACCTGGTTTCCTCAACTCAGTGCACACAGCACACTGCACAACGCCAGGCAGAAACGGCTTCCTCTTCGCGCCGTTCTGATCAACAAGTTGTTCCTGTAGCACGAAAGCTCCATCCTCGAACTGCATCGACGATGGCTGATAGCTCGACGGCGGCCGTACTGACATCGGCGTCACCGAGTTCATCGCGACATGCCCAGCCGAGAGCTCGAGACCCCTCTAGAACCGAAGCATGGTTTTCATTCGGTTGTCCCATGATACCGTCATTTTGTGTGGTCTGTGCGCTGGCCGGACGTGAAAACGAAAACAAGCACAGAAAGTGGCCAAAATGCAGCTATCTCGGCATCCATGAACCTCCAGCGTTCGTAGTTGCAACTTAATTACACTCGTTTTATCTCCAGAATTGACACAGTTTCACACAGGACAGGACGACGACGACCCCGGCAGCCGGCCGGACGTGCCGCCCCTGGTTCCCCTGGCCATACGTCACACGGCTACCTCGGATTTTGGTCATGTCGACGCATGCGCGACGCCGACGGCACGGTGGCCGCCGGATCGCCCCGTCGCCATATCCTGGCGCGCGCGCTCGTTCTGCCCCGTGTGGCGTGGCAATGCATGCACCGCCACAACTGCTCGCCGGGCTGCTCCGATCGAAGCCGTCGTATGCAGATAGGGGCGCCGGGTTACTGTACGACGCGCCGACTGAGCAGCGGGCTACCACACGTTCCGCGAGGTAGGCCGGCGGGCGCACGGTAATGTCGGTGCCTCGCGCGCCATGAGACCAATGGGTCTGGTCTGGGCACACTGTCACCGCGACAGGGACCAATGGCCAATGGGTGTGGTCTGGCCGGGTCTTTGCGACCATCCTCTGGCATACATCAAAATATCAATTTTATCATTTTTCGTGAAGATCAGATCATCAAGGAGGAGATAAGGGATCGATCTGAGTGCAACACTGAAATTGTAGACAAAAATTCAATCTTATTGCCACATTCCAGCGCTCAGGACTTCAGGTAAAAAAAAACAAATAGATAAACATTTACAGCAAATACAACTATAGATGTGTGGAATGAATATGCATCATTTCAAAACTAAAGTTCTCTGTAGTATGAGTTCTAAGCGGATTTTCATGATTGCCTTATTAAGGTTGGTCTGCACCTATAATATTTATTTTGTCGTATGTCTTTGTCGCGTTCCTAAGAACGGCAACGATAACTAGAATCGGAATTTAGTTGGCGAACATCATGAACGAGGTAGTATGCAGAAGAACAGAGTTCAGACAGGGAACATCAAATGGGGTTCAGAGTTCTCTTGTTCCCTAATCAGTTCACGGACGGTTGGACGGCTGATATAGCCGGACTCGACAACTTGACGCCTAAGCTTGCTGCTGGCACAACCGGCCTTGCTACAACGATAACAGCTAAGCAATGCGCTGCTGCTAGAATAATGCCGTCTTCAGATAACCCGGCCTCAGCGCCTGTTGCCAGATAATGGACAGTGCCAGCATCCTTGTCACCAATCCTGACAGTCTTCTATACAAGGCTATCGTGTTAAACTTATTCAGTGTCCTGTTACCAAAAAATAGGGTACTGAATAGGGTTCGTGTTTTCTAGCCATTTTGTCCAATGTCATAGCTTCAAAATTCGTTTTTATGGTCTTGTACCTGTTGGAAAGTTAGTGCAATAGTCCAATGTCTCCATATTTTGCCTCATGTTCTAGCTTCAGACTCCAAATTTCACGATCTTTGATTTGTTCGAGAGCTTGTGAATTTCTTTACATAATTGAAGTGATATTACGTTGGTATAAGGGGAATCATCGTCTTTGTGGTACGTGCTCGGCTACTAGGAACAGCACCTTCCGTTCAAAAAACTAGGAACAGCACCACACGCTACTTCGGCACCAATCCAATCCGCCGCAGCTCAAATGGCCGAGGTTCGCACACGAGGAATCTCCAGCGGCATAGCGGTGCTTGGCTGCTGCAACGACGACACTTTGCCACTTTATCACTTTGCAATCCAAATACACAGTCCCTACAGATCTGGTAGCGTCGACTACGGATAGAGCTGCCCTTCACAATCCATATAAGGACACATCCACAAATGTTGTAGAATCTGGACCTGAGAAAAGCGTGCAGCTAGGAAGATCCCGGCCGCCGGAGCGAGCGATGGAACGAGGAACCCTGGACGGAACGAGCGGAATGGCTGGCTTCCAACAAGATTTCGTGGTGTGATGATGCATGCAGCTAGGGGACCGACCCTGCATATAGCCGCCGGCTACAATTGCGCATCCTAATCGAGCACACGATCCTTTTGCCGCTGGTGGACGCCATTGTTCTCTTGTTCCCTAATCAGTTCACTGACGGTTGGACGGCTGATATAGCCGGACTCGACAACTTGACGCCTAAGCTTGCTAGCTGGCACAACCGGCCTTGCTACAACGATTACAGCTAAGCAATGCACTGCTGGTAGAATAATGCCGTCTTCAGATAACCCCGCCTCAGCCGCCTGTTGCCAGATAATGGACAGTCCCGGCATCCTTGTCACCAATCCGGACAGTGTTATACAAGGCTATCGTGGTGGGCTAGACAGGAACCGCTTAAACTTATTCAGTGTCCTGTTACGAAAAAGTAGGGTACTGAATAGGGTTTGTATTTTCTAGCCATTTTGTCCAATGTCATAGCTTCAAAATTCGTTTTTATGGTCTGGTACCTGTTGCAAAGTTAGTGCAATAGTCCAATGTGTCCATATTTTGCCTCATGTTCTAGCTTCAGACTCCAAATTTCACGATCTTCGATTTGTTCGAAAGCTTGTGAATTTCTTTACACACACCTTGAAGTGATATTCGGTTGGTACAAGGGGAATCATCGGCTTTTTACTGTTGGTGGAGGCAAATGCAAGGTGGCTTGGCCTGGCGTTTGCAGGCCACGGGTGCTTGGTGGCTTGGGCGTCATTGACTTGAGAAGGGCAAGCATTGCTCTCAGAGTTCGGTGGGAGTGGAAGCTTCGGACAGGGGACCCAAGCTGGGCCGGTCTACCAGGATCCAATGAGAAGACGGTGACCAGCCTATTTCGGGCGGCCACAGTATCAACGGTCATGTCCAGGGCGCCTACGTATTTTTGGACCGATAATTGGATTCAGGGCGACAACATTCAAAACTTGGCACCGGCTCTTTTCAAGGCAATCTCAGGCCGGAGATGGAAGACGTTCGTTAGCGACGCTCTTCCGGGCCACGCTTGGGTGAGGCACATCACAGGAGCCTACACTGCACAGGTACTGGCCGAGTTCTTTGAACTTTGGAACGTCATAAGTGAGGTGCAGCTCGACCACGGAACGCCGGACACTTTACGTTGGCGCTTCAGTGCTGATGGTTGCTACTCGTCGGCGTCGGCATATGGGGCGATGTTCCTGGGATCTTCCAGGCTACCTGGTGCGAGAGAGATTTGGAAGACAGCAGCGCCTCCCAAAGTGAAGCACTTCTTCTCGCTAGTGATGCATAACCGGTGCTGGACAGCGGAACGGCGACACCGGCATGGCCTTCAGAACTCTGATAAATGCATCTTCTGTGATCAACTTCCGGAAACCATGGGGCACATCATCTTGGGCTGCACCTACAGTCGCGAGGTTTGGCATATCCTACTTACTCGCTTGCATCTTGCTTTGACGGTCCAGGAGGAGGATGTGCTCCTTTGGTGGCTACGTAACAGGAAGCTGATCAGAAAAGAGGCAAGGAAAGGATTCAATACTTTTGTCTTTCTTGTGGGATGGTCGCTCTGGAAGGAGAGAAACTCAAGAACCTTTGCAGGCAAGACCTCAACGCCGGCACAGCTGGCTCAATAGATAGGTGATGAGGCGGCCGAGTGGTGCCAGGCGGGTTACCGACACCTGGTCAGCATCTTACCGCAGCACTGATGGGCTTGACATCTTTCTCTAGTTGCAAAATGGATTCTTTTGTAGTCACAATCGCTTGCTGCATTTGGGCCGTGCTTGTAGTAATCCGCGGATTATTCCGGTTCTTATTTATGTACTGAACTATCTTTCCTTCTTAATGAAATCCATGCAAAGCACGTTCGAGAAAAAAAAATCATCGGCTTTGTGGTACGTGCTCGGCTACTAGGAACAGCACCACGCTACTTCGGCACCAATCCAATCCGCTGCAGCTCAAATGGCCGAGGTTCGCACACGAGGAATCTCCAGCGGCATTGCGGTGCTTGGCTGCTGCAACGACGACACTTTGCCACTTTATCACTTTGCAATCCAAATACACAGTCCCTACAGATCCGGTGGCGTCGACTACGGATAGAGCTGCCCTTCACAATCCATATAAGGACACATCCACGAATAATGTTGTAGAATCTGGACCTGAGAAAAGCGTGCAGCTAGGAAGATCCCGGCGGCCGGATCGAGCGAGCGATGGAACGCGAGGAACCCTGGACGGAACGAGCGGAATGGCTGGCGTCCAACAAGGTTTCGTGGTGTGATGATGCATGCAGCTAGGGGACCGACCCTGCATAGCCGCCGGCTACAATTGCGCATCCTAATCGAGCACACGATCCTTTTGACGCTGGTGGACGCCATTGTTCTGTGCGTCGGCGATCGACGCGCGCGTGCTGCTGCTGACTCGTTGATCCATCCAGAGTTCGTCGGCGATCCGTCGGCGCCGTGGAATCATGCATGCATCGTATTCGAGGCGTGCCAGTAACCTCTTCAGTGATCGCGAGAGAAATTTAAATCCGATCCGACTAAGATACTCCTGAAATCCTGATCCTTGTATAGATTGCCGTTCATGCTGTTTAGTAGGTTACGGTCGTGATCAGAACCAAATTTGCGCGACGGTTTCATCTCGCTATCGCAACTTTTTGCCCTGAATGTTGGCCTTCAGCTTCAGCTTCCGTGAATGCATATGTAATGTGAGTGCTAAACTTTCCACTGCAGCCGTCGCTTTTCGTAGGCTAGCTCGAGGTCCAGCTGCTGCAAAAGCACAATCCCAGACAATGGGGCGAGCAGAATCTAACCGATTTATCGGCGTCGATCGCGATCGACATGGCCCATGGTTTACATCTGCACGCGCGTGATGCTGAGTTGCTAACATGATACGAAGGGTCTAAACTACTACCCGTAGCATGGTACATTCTCCGGCGTGCCGGCCTGGCGAGACGGCGACCATAGGTTCCGCGCGGACGTGCATCCCAGCAGCAGCGTATACATGCCCTGATGCCCTCCTGGATAGGATAGGGATGCTGCATTGTGTTGGCACCCAAAAAGGCGCGCACTTACGATCCGGCGAAGTCAGGAAAAGTTGTGACGAGGAAACCGCCACGCCGCGGAGAGCCCCGCAAAGCAGAATCCGAAAAGGAATCTGTTTCAAAATTCCTATGTGTCCATGTCATGTCCTACCAGGAGCGGAGCTTTTCTTCCCAATTCATTTGCTATTTTGAAGAATATCTCACCGTCAAGCTTGTGAACACACAAGGGCCTGTTTGGATCACCGGAGTAAAGTCCTTTAACATGTTGTTGGATAATTAGTAGGCTCCCACCGCACCATCCTCGAGCCCAGACCCTAGACCCTCCATGCGCCGCTGCTCACCCCGGGCAAATCGGGCGGGGTGTGCCAAATCTGGCCGTGAGAGGACTAAAGATGTCGGATCCGACAACAAAGGTTGCGGAACGGGAGCGCTGGCCGCCACCATCCCGGCTAGAGAAAATCGCCACCGCCACATCCTCGTCGTTGTTTAGCCTATGGCAGCACACTCCTGGCGCGACAAGGAGCCATGAGGAGGGGGAGGGAGGAGAAGATGGCGGATATGGGAGCGCCGCCACCTATGTAGCCTAGGCGGGCGACACGGGGGCAGGGGTGGTTATGTCACATTTTGTGCCCCTCAGAGTACTCTAATGGAAAACTAGAAAAAAAAATATTTAGAAGAAAACTAAAAGTGAGTTAGATGGAGTAGTTAATAAAAAAACTTAAGAATTTCTACGGTACTTAGGAGGAACCATTAAATTGTTTTCAGCCAGTTCCTCCCGTTAAATAAAGTGTAGTTTAGTATTTTGCTAACAACACAGCTTCTCGGCTCCGTATGCCAATTTCACGCATCCAAAATCCACGAACTGCTACTGTGCTACGAGCACGAGGAGGCTTCCCGCAATCCTTCCTTGCGCCTTGCCGCCCGTCTCCTAGATCAAAAGGAACGCTGCCCGTATGGACGTCTCCGTGAGATCCATCTATCCACCCCTTCATCTCTGTGAGATCAGAGTTCACGTACAGCCTCCGTCTACCCGGGGACTACAGACTACTCCATCTTGATTTGTGAGTTCGAGTCCGCGATCGTCAGTCGTTAGGCATTAGATAGCCAGTGAGGTAATCACTTGGCATTTTATACTATCGTTGGTGACAACAATTAGTTAAAAGGCAAGATCTATCTAGCATTAATGCGTCGGAAGTTCCTTCTTCTACTACCTTGCACCGTCGTCGTCTCTTTGTTTGCCGCCAGAAGAAGTCCGATAACAAATCTCAAGCGAATCCTACTCGCTGTTGATTTACGTAAGCTCTTTTTATTTAGAGAAGTAGCTCCTTAGATATTAAAAGACCGTTATACCCTTAAAAATCAGTTCTGGGGCCCATGTAATTTTTTGGTTCGGGTTTCTTTTATTTTTAGACCTTTAGATTTGACGAAACAGAGGGCTCATATTAATTATTTCTGAGCGTAGTAGAAACTCACTCTAGGCATTCAAGTACTACCGAACCGATCGGTTCGGTTCCTCGGTATCTACCGACCTAATTCGGTTCCAAGAAAACTTCGTTACCGATTGGTTCCAAAAGAAACTCGGCACTGAGGTAGTTTGGTTTCGGTTCTTTTGGTTTGGTTCCGGTAAATAGTGAAAGAACCGAACAGGTACAACAACATGTAGTATCTAGTTGAACAGCCAATTTTGATAGGAATTTGACATAATTTCATGGACATATAGTGCCAAATCATACACATATAAAATCACAAATACATAATATAGTTTTCCATAGATCCATAAACAAACATTACTTAGTACTCACTTGAGTCACTACTCAAATACAACATATTATTCAAAGTTTCAAACTGAGCACTAGGCGTACAGCAGCCAGCAAGCAACAAGGGACAGGAAGCATTAAGGAAAAAACAAACACAAGGGTGGGAGCAAGTCCAGCAAGCACATGCATAGCCATCCAACAAACACATGCACAACAGCACACATGTATGCAGCAACTCACTTAGAAACATGCCAACAACAAGCATCCCCTTCAGCCTTCACTTGTTCTTGCTGGCTTTGGTGTTGCAAGTTGATTTTGGTTGGGAGCTGATGTTGGTAGAGGTAACCATCCTGCTTTTGCTACCTTGAATGGATGGCTTGGCAGCATGGCCATCAATAATGGCCAAGTCATTGAACTCTTGTATTAATTCTGAAATATTTTAAAAAGAGGATGCAATCAAATTTAGCTAACTAACATCGAGATAGAGTAATGAAAACAACAAGCATGGGAAATAAATGACATAGAGATAGAGTTATGAAGCTATCGCCTTCTTCATATTTAGCTAACTTCTACGTATTTTCTAAAAGATTGATTGGAGTTGCCCTTCTAAGCCAATCTTGAGTACAAACAAGAGCTTCAACCATAAATGGAGTGAGTGACTAAAATCTTCCAATACACGCCCACCAGTGCTAAAGGCAGATTCACTAGCAACAGTAGAGATTTGGATCGCGAGCACATCACGAGCTAACTTAGACAGTATGGGAAATCTGGAGGCCTGACCCTTCCACCAAGTAAGAATGTCAAAATTTTTGACATCTTCTTCTCACTCTTGACCAAGTGTCAATCCAATTCAGTCCTGTTGTCCCTATTGCTACAACCAATTCCACTATTCAACTTCATTCTCTTAACAATGTTACTCCTTGCCTTTCTAGGGTTGTCTCCACCTTGTTTAGATTGGGGCTCATCACTTGTTTGGGTGTTGTCATTACTTGGGTGTGAATACTTGGCCCTGTATTCTTCAAAAAGATCATGCAAGCACTTTGTAATAGCAGCCCAAACTTTTTGTCCAACACCCTCAAAGCATACATGTCTTCAATTGCAAGTTTTGTATACTAGCCAATCTTGTACCTAGGGTCAAGTATAACAGCTACAAAGATCAACAAGTTAATATTTTCCTTCTCCTTCTCCTTCTCCTTCTCCTTGCCCTTGCCCTTGCCCTTACCCTTCTCATTTTGCAAAACCAAATTATCATGCCACTGCCCCCAATACTTGTCATACTTCTATTTCATTCTCTTCCCCATGTCTTGTTGGACAAAATCAGCACTACTCGGCCACTCATTGACCACAACATTGACGTCTAAAATCTCATGGAAGTAAGTGTGAGCGATTACCCTTAAGGACGCTGAAACACGTGTTGGTATCTTGGCAAAATGCTTTAGAAAATCAGCTAGTTTCCTTGCATTATCCCAATCATGCTCATAAAAACTCTCGGACCTGGAACACCTGACTTAATCTCACTAAGCAATTCAATTGTATAGTATGGATCTTCCTCGAGATATCTAGCTAACACCTTTTCATATGTGCATGCAAATGCTAACATTTTATATGTTGAATTCCAACTTGTGCATACAAGGGTCAAGAATGCCTTGTTGTCCACTTTCTCTAATTGAGCAATCTCTTTAAATTTGGCAATCCTACATGCACCAGCCTTAACTAATCTAATAGCAGAGCTTATACGCTTGATAGATTGGTCTACTTATTTGAAACCAACTTGCACAATTAAATTAATTATATGTGCAAGCACATCTCATATAAAGATACTTGCCATCTGCTATGCTAGTTTTTCAACTATTCAATTGTCTTCTCAAATAACTAACACCACTATCATTTGCTTAGTGGATTGGACAAAGTAATAACAAGTGGATGGTTGATAATGCTAGTGCAAATGATAGTGGTATTAGCCCTCTAGGGTTTCATATTCGGCTTCTAGGATTTCATATTCGCCGTCTCCCTCTCGGGTCCTATATTTGTTCTCGGGCTCTCATATTCGTCTTCGAGTCTTCCTCTCCAGTCCTATACTCTTCCTCTTGGGTCCGATATTCTTACTCTAGGATCCTATATCTAAATTGAACAATTCCTTTCTCTCTTTCGGGATTGATTCCTACTCACTCTAGCTTGCTTCAATGAAAGCTAGGGCTAAGGGTAATTAGAATAAGGATTAAAATTTGAACACAACGACAAGAAGAAATGAGTGAACAAAATTTTAGTATATCATAAATGAATTCACGAGGCCCTTACATAGAAGTTAATGCTTCTTATTTATAGTCCTCATCAATAGTCATGGTTCAATTACAATTGAGAACCTTGAATATTCTAGAATATTCTACATTTCCTTGTGGACCCTGTAAGGGCACAACGTCTTCTACTCTTAGTTAACGCCTTAGCTTTTGGGCTCGACACTGGCCCATTAGGGGCCTAGCCGCCAAAAGAGTTCCTTTTGCACCATCTTCCTCAGTGCACTAACCTCCGCTCGGCTCCGGTTCTTCTTCCTCCGATGTGTCTTCGAACGTAGATAACATCGCCGCCGCCCGATCCTTGGGCCTTTTGTCTAGACCTCTGCGAGATTTTTTTACGGTCGGAGAAGCGATCGGCGGAGGTTTGGGCGGAGATACTCCATCCATATTGGGAAAGGAAGACATTTTGGATAAGGTTTGGGTCAAACATTGGGAATATAAATCATGAATAAGTTTTAAGTCGTTGAGTTTGGAAATGTGAAAATGATATCAATAGATTTGTCTTGAAAATTATTTTCATAAAAATATACATATATAACTTTTCAATAAATATTTTTATAGAAAAGACAAGTAAAATTTGTTTTTTTGAAGGCGTGTCATTTGTCCTAAACGTCTTTCTTTTCGAAGTATCTTCTCTACTCCTAACGAAGGTTCCGTCTTCGTTCTCGCAAGGGAAAACTCGACATATGTTCATTGCCTAAGATTTTCGAGATGACCTTTTTTTTCCTCCGCTCACTACTCTTTGGGACCATGTCCCAAGCAAATTACAATTGTATTAAAAAAAGTCACTCACCACATTTCAATTAACTGAATCAAACTTCAAGTAAACATAAGTAAAGAAAGGAACATTCCAAAAAAATCTTCTTCCTTCAAATCGTCCTCAGAATCATGAATTGATCCAGATTTTTGAACTTTCAATTACTTTCACCCTCTTGACCATCTCTAACCAAATCTATTTGAACAGAACAAAAATACTATCCCTTAATCAAACATTAATTTAATTATCAGAAAAATTACAACATTCAAATAGTAGCAATGATGTAGAAGAGCAAAGTGATTAGATTGAGAGAGATGCCGTTGGAGGTGAGCGAGAATCGAATGAGGACGAGGCGACGGGGATGAGCGCATTGAGCATCCGGATGAAGGAGATGGTGAGGTAGATGTAGCCGGAGACGGAGATCCAGTGCGAGAGGGAGTAGAGCGCGCCCGATGAGGATGGCGTAAGAAAAGTAGAACTATGACAACATGACGGGGAGGAAGCGAGTTCGACGACACGGAGGATGAGGACGAGCGCGATGGCTAGAGGGAGGAGAAGAAGGCGACACAACTACAACCACCGATGCATACAATGGAATCCTCAAAATCTAGAGCAAAATGATGAACGAAAAAACCCAATTCCACCTAAAAATCCATATTCCTTCCATGGAGCCGAACGACAGGCGCGCAAGCTGAGCAAGAAAAGAGAGAAGAAATCTCACCACGAGAGACGAAACACGCGCGGAGGAGGAAGCGAATGCCGCGATGACATCGAATTGTTCGAGAGGCCCGTTCGAGGGCAACCGACGCACGGCCTTGGCGAACGGGCGGCGGGGGGCGCTTGGCGAGCAAGACAAGAGAGAAGAAATCTAACCACGGAGATGGAACACGCGAGCGGAGGAAGGCGAATGCCGCCCGCCGAGCTCGATAAGTTCCCAAGTGCAATCGATGCGGCTTGAAGGCAAAACAAGACTCTTCAAACAACCGCTCTATTTCCGTCGCCGTGTGGAAGAAAAAGGTCATCGAAGGAGTTATTGGGCCCCCGAATTATTGGGCTTAAAAAGAAAAAGAGAAAGAAAAGCCCAATACACGACTGAACCAAGAATGAGAGGGAAGAAGCAAGCCTACGACACTTGGGCCGCACAAGAAAAAAAATAAGAAGGAAGCCCGAGATCGGTTGGGCCAACAGTTAACAAAAAGAGAAAGGAAGCGCGGACGCGCGAGATAAAAAAAATGAAAGCAAGCACGCGATCGACCGCTATGAAGAAAACGCGTGTGGTCGACCTCAAAACTGGAATTGGGCACTTCTTCTCTAGATAACGGTGAAAAACCACACCAACAGCCGCCCGATGAGCCACGTCCATATGCCATGGCATGCGGGATCAGTTCGCGGCGTGCGGCGCCGTCGTAGCTGCTCACGTCGTCGTGCTCGTGACGCGGCCGACAACGCATACCGGCGGCGAGCTTGATATCGTCCCGGTTGCTCGACGCACTACCTGGAATCTCGCAAGTTTCCCAGGGTTTTTTTTTCTTTCCCTACGGTTTTTAAAAACCCAGGGATAGTTATGTTTCCCTAGAGTTGGTGTGTAAGACCCTAGGGAAACTTGGATTTCCCTACGAATCTTGCCATCGCCGGGAGAGTCCAGAGAAGGAAACACAGGCCCGAGCCAAGTTGGCACCAGTGGGTCCTCTGTCCCCAGAAACTTTCCCCACCCACGGTCACAATTCTTTTTCCCGTCCTTCATCTCCACGCCGCCGTTCACCCCAACCTGCTCCATGCGCGCTCCAGCCAGAGGACTCCGCCACCGGACTCCGCCAGCAGGATACGTCATCGGGCGCCGCCGGAGGCCAGCACCGGCATGGCCGCCCGTCCTGACAGCGCCTCCAAATCCCGCTGCCCTGAGGTTCGTGGCCGGAGGCCGCATCGGCGCATCCCCGCCCCAGGCCGAGCTCCTCGCTGCCCAAGGCCGGTGTCTCCGTAGCCCACCGCCGGCCAGCAAGAGGGATCCCGCCGCCATCCTCATCGAGGTGTGTCACCGCCGCATCCCCTTCCTCTCATCCCTTCCCTGCGTGCTAGGGTTTGGGTTATTTTTCTAGCTAAGTTTTCATTCAGTCAGATCCACCATCTCTTCCCCAGCAGGATTCAAGATCTGGCGAACGGGAGGCCTATGCGGCTGCTTCGGGAGGGCACCGCCGTGCTGCTGTGCTGCGGCGTGCCAAATCGAGCAGGGGCAAGGGCGGCCAACCGGCGGCGAGCGGGAGGCCTGGTGGCTGCTGCGGGAGGGCACCGGCCGGCGGCAGCTGCTGCGGGCGAGTGCCGGCTGCTGCGGTGCGCCAGCGAGCGCTCAGTTAATCTGCTTGCTTTCCCAGCGCCGAGCACCTCCTGTCGTGTCTGTTCTTGTGTGTGCAGGTCGTGTCTGTTCTTGTGTGTGCAGGTCGTGTCTTGATCAGTTCATCCGCTCGGTCAGATCAGCACCCGGTGCTCACCAACATCCAGGAGCTGCATGTCCGTGGGAATCCCGATCCTGACTGCTGCTTAGCAGCAGTTTGCAACTCATTCACTCTGCATCTTTCTCAAGGTAACAGGCAGGTACAGCATCGTAATCGGCAAGGTAAAGCAGCTCAAGTTCAATACGTAACTTCATTCATGAATTAGTACTTTTAGAATAGTGCTATTATTTATATTGCTCATTGCTCATTGGTGATGATTTGATAGTGCTAGAGTATTTGTTGAAGGACTAAAGGTGTCAAGTGTTGATTTGTCCAGATCTGGTTAATTTGTCAAGTGTTCAACATTTCATTCATATGAAAATTGATAATATATATACATTGCTTCAATCTTAATTATTAATTAAATTTTCTGCTCTGAATCTCTGATCGTTGTATGTCAACAGATTTATAGTTTGTGGCATGTCAAAAATTTTCTGCTCTAAAAATGTGGGTGGAATTTGGTGGATGTATATTACAATGCAAGAATCCTTTCGTAGCTCTGTCATAAAACAACTCATTGATTTAGTGGAGGTAGAAAACTAAAATATATGTCTAATAGATGCCACCTGCTCTGTACTATTTTCTCTATCTAAATTTATATGTCCAATATCCAAGTTGCTCCACAGAAGATATCTCTATGCAATAAGTGTTGGAATTTACTGGTCACTTTCCTTGTTTAATATTGCACATGTGTCATTTTCAGGGAGACAAGTACAAAGACCAGGAACTTGATGCAATGTTTTTCTTGAAGGAGTTTCGGTTGTCTGCAAATTTGTATGGACAGGATTTACTACAAAGTCTACAATAGAGTGTTGTGCTTGTGTTTGGATTTTGGTGTAAACTTGTAAATTATTGTGGATATGTCATTATCAGTTGTTATTGCTTGTTTCTCATTTGATTTGTAGTCGTGAGCACCAAATGTAGTAGCAGGACTTGCTAGCTAAGTATGATGACATGGCTGTATTATGACGATATTATAATTTCTATGTTTGAATGTATGGATTTATATGGTTATTGGATGAAATGAGTACTTGATTACGTGTTCATGTGTGAATTTGAATTAAAATAATTTTTGTAGCTGAATTTGAATACGAAATGACATTTGAATTAAAAAAATCTGGTTGCTCTTTCCCTAGAGTTTAAATTCCTAGGGATTCCTAAGGAATCTACCTGTCCACGTAGGATGAAGAGTTAGCATGTGAGACAGTTTCCCTGGGGGGGCTGTGTACCCTAGGGAAAGACCTTTCCCTACGGTTTCGCACCAAAACCCAGGGAAAGTTTCTCTTTCCCGTCGAATCTGCACCTAGGGGCCTTTCCCTTTTCAACCACCCTAGGGAAACTGTTTCCCCTAGGGTTTTTTTTCCCTGGGAATACGAACCCTAGGGAAACTTGCAGATTCTAGTAGTGACGTGCGTGCCTGACCGAGACACGTGCCGGCTAACGTTCATCTCTGTCTTAAATGTACGTCGATCGGTAGTAGATCAACATGGCCACAGGTCTCAAGTATATCCAAACATTTGGACCACTGATCTCAAGTATATCCACATTGTGTTGCCCCTATAAATACAACATGGCCACGGGCTTTGCAGCTCACTTCACTTCCAACTTGCATCTCGTACTACACGTCGTCCAAAACCTGCAGAAGAACACGCAGCTGACTCAAAAAGACACGAGCCTCGCCGGCATGGGCCGCATGGCGAAACACCTAGCCGGCCTGCTCGGGCTCCTAGCTGTCGCGGCGCTGTCGTGCTTGCTTGGCTCCAACACGGCACGAGCCCAGATCCTGTTCCAGGTATGTACGTGCGTGATCGAGTCGAGAACGTCTTTTTCCATGCATTCTTGCTGACAGATACGACGTACGCAGGGGTTCAACTGGGAGTCGTGCAAGAAGCAAGACGGCTGGTACAAGTTTCTCCAGTCACGGGTGGACGACATCGCCAATGCCGGCGCCACGCACGTCTGGCTGCCGCCGCCATCGCACTCCGTGTCGCCACAAGGCTACATGCCGGGACGGCTCTACGACCTGAACGCGTCGAGGTACGGCACAGAGGCGGAGCTGCGGTCGCTGATCGCCGCGTTCCGGGGCAAGGGCGTCGAGGCCGTGGCGGACATCGTCATCAACCACCGGTGCGCCGACAAGAAGGACAGCCGCGGCGTGTACTGCATCTTCGAGGGCGGCGGGGCCGGGCCCGGGCGGCTCAACTGGGACGCCGACATGATCTGCAGCGACGACACGGAGTTCTCCAACGGGCGCGGCAACCGCGACACGGGCAAGGACTTCGGCGCCGCGCCGGACATCGACCACCTCAACCCGCGCGTGCAGCGGGAGCTCTCGGACTGGCTGGACTGGCTCAGCGCCGACGTCGGCTTCACCGGCGGCTGGCGCCTCGACTTCGCCAAGGGGTACTCCGCCGCCGTCGCTAAGGCGTACGTGGACAGAAGCCAGCCGAGCTTCGTGGTCGCGGAGATATGGAGCTCCCTCAGCTACGACGGCGACGGCAAGCCCAAGCACAACCAGGATGGGGACCGGCAGGAGCTGGTGGACTGGGTGAGCGCCGTGGGTGGACCCGCCGCCGCGTTCGACTTCACCACCAAGGGCGTGCTGCAGGCGGCCGTGCAAGGGGAGCTGTGGCGAATGCGCGACGCCAACGGCAAGGCGCCCGGCATGATCGGCTGGCTGCCTGAGAAGGCCGTCACGTTCGTCGACAACCACGACACGGGCTCGACGCAGAAGTCGTGGCCGTTCCCGTCCGACAAGGTCATGCAGGGCTACGCCTACATCCTCACCCACCCAGGGATCCCATCCATCGTGAGTACCACGACCAGCATTGTTAGCATTTCGTCGATCGCTAGGTAGCTAACCGTATGTGCTCGATCGATGGATGCAGTTCTACGATCACGTGTTCGACTGGAACCTAAAGCAGGAGATCAGCACGCTGGCGGCGATCAGGAAGAGAAACGGGATCCGTCCGGGGAGCAAGCTAAGCATCGTAAAAGCAGAAGGTGATGTCTACGTCGCCACCATTGACGACAATGTTATCACCAAGATCGGGCCGAGGTACGACGTCGGCAGCCTGATCCCGTCGGGTTTCAGTGTCGCTGCGCACGGCGACGGCTACTGCGTTTGGGAGAAGAGCGGCCCCCGAGTCGCGGCCGGACGCTACCACTAAAGACATCAAGCGGGTTTAGCTAGCTATAGGCCAGTTTGCATGCGGTGATCACACGAGTCCGCTCCTCGTGAACACCCGAATGTCGGCATACGGCAGGTTACTGTGTGTAACGCCCGACCGGGATGACGGCTAAGATCCACTCTACACGTTGAATGGACCACACCGCTAATTAACTCTCTTGCGCTTTCGTCCTCGCCGCGCCAAAAGGATCGATCCGAGTTAATAGCCTCGGGTGCCTGGGCTTTTAAGCTAGTCTACCTCTTCTTGAATTTCCAATGTGGTACTAAAGTTTAGTTGCTCCAATTCCCGACTGCTGAACTTGAATTTGGTGCGGCCCAACTTGGCCCATGGGCGGGTCTCACATCCACCCACCCTCAAGGACTCGGCGTCCTCGTCGAACCAAATTTTTACCCATACGGGACAAATGTCTAGGATCAACTCTCTTGGAGTGCGGCCCAACTTGGCCCATGGGCGGGTCTCACATCCACCCACCCTCAAGGACTCGACGTCCTCGTCGAACCAGCTTACCCATACGGGACAAATGTCTAGGATCAACTCTCTTGGGTCTGGCCCAACTTGGCCCATGGGCCGGGTCTCACATCCACCCACCCTCAAGGACTCGACGTCCTCGTCGAACCGGCTTACCCATACGGGACAAATGTCTAGGATCAACTCTCTTGGCTCACGTACGCATTACCAGCTCCTCGGTCTATTTGCCATGCCCTCTACGGAGCCATGCGCAACTTTTCCGAGCTCCCGATCCATACGTCCGTGAAACCGCGAGAGTTGGCTCTGAATACCATTTGTAACGCCCCGACCGGGATGACGGCTAAGATCCACTCTACACGTTGAATGGACCACACCTGCTAATTAACTCTCTTTGCGCTTTCGTCGCCGCCGCGCAAAAGGATCGATCCGGAGTTAATAGCCTCCCGGGCCTGGGCTTTTAAGCTAGTCTACCTCTTCTTGAATTTCCAATGTGGTACTAAAGTTTAGTTGCTCCAATTCCCGCACTGCTACAGTAACGCGAATTTGGTCTGGCCCAACTTGGCCCATGGGCCGGGTCTCACACTGTGCTACATGTAGCAACACGCTATTATGTACTTATAAGGGGAAAGCCCTGATTCAGCCCTTGAGCGTGCAAAGTTGTTTGCTAAGTCTGGAACGAAAATTAGCCTCTTTTCAAAGGTGAAAATGGTCGAATAAATAAAATTTAGTGTTGAGTTCCCATGAGAAAACCTTCTTGATTATCTTCGGAGCCTTTATTTTCTCTTCGAACTATAAAAGTAGATTTTACTTTCTTTAACTTTGCGAACAATTCCCTCCATCCTAAAATATAAGGAATCGAAGCAATTTTTTAGATAAAATAGGGAACATGGAAAAAAATACTGCATTAAATTAACCTCGCTAATTAGGAGGGAGTGAGTTGCTCGGTTATTGCTTTCCTAGTTTAAAAGGGATCTTTAATACATGTTATTCTTTCCTACCATGAATTAGAGAGGAAATATATGGTATATAGAAGGAAACAGGTGTTCAGTTAATAAAGAAGAGGTGAGAGAGGAGCTGAGGACCTAGAATAGGGAACATATCCTGTACAACAAGCTTCATGCAACCACCAATTAAGAACACATGATTTAGATCCAACGCACGTAGTTTTTTTCACTTAAACCCTCCCACCTAGATACACACGGGTTAGATTTAAACCCCACAGGTGGAGGGGTTTAAGTGAAAAACACCGAGACGTTGGATCCGGATCATGTGACCTTAATTGATGATTGCATATGTTGCACGCGAAGCTTGGTTGCACATGATACGTTGGTGGAGGGGTTTAAGTGAAAAACACCGGAGGCGTTGGATCCAGATCTTGTGACCTTAATTGATGGTTACATATGTTGCACGCGAAGCTTGGTTGCATATGATACGTTCCTCCTAGAATATACGTTACAATACCTTACATTTTTATATAATTTTGAACCGTTGATTTTTATATTTTAGGGTAGAGGGAGTAGTTGTTTTTCCTAACTACTTGATTTCACCCTTGATCCATATCTTATATATTTCACCCTGGATCCATTTGACGTTTGTTTAATGTGGCATGGTTTTCGTATATTGTACGGTAGAGGGAGTAGATTTTTTTTCCTCACTAGATTTCACCCATTTGACGTTGGATCGTTGTGGCAGTGGTTAATCTATGAGCTTGATTATATGCTGGTTTGGTTTTCTAGGTACATGACCTTATCTATTTACCAAGATACATATTTATATCTAGACAAATATATTGTAAAAACTAAAAAAAAAATATGCATGAAAAGCTAAAGTCCCAGGAGGACTTACATATAATTTAAAATGCATGGAGTAATTGAAATGGGCCAGGCGTTAAGCTTACAGTCTTCCAGGTCGTCGCACCCGGAGCATAGCCTATACATACTAGGCCCACCTCTGTGTTAGTTGGGCTCTTCTCAAAAAAAAATGTGTTAGTTGGGCATAAATAAATGAATGGAAAAGGCCTAACAATAGTATTGGGCCAACTTTATATGCCTTCCATTAGATTGATAGCCCAATAATAATATTTGGTAGGGCATAAATGAATGGAAAATGTTTATTTTGCCTTTCCCAGCCAGGTTGGCTTCTCGCACTCCAATTCTCCAATAGACAACCGTCTCCTAACTCTCAAAACCAATTTAATCACCTCCTTGCCTGGTTAGTGATTTCCAAGATAGTTTAAATCATTTTCAATTAAAAGATAATTGGTAAACACTTCATCAGCTTTCTAAACAACGGAAAATATTGATAAGCTTCTAAAAATCCTTAAAAACATCCTAGAGAGAGGATAAGACACAAGACCCCCCCCACCCACCCACCCAAAAAATAGAGCTTGTCAAAATATATCTATAGGATTTCGGAAATGGAATTTAGCTCCAAAAACATGGGAAAATATCCAAGAAGTTCTAGAATTCCCAAAACATTGTAAACAATGTCTAAACACATTTTGAAAACTTTCCACAACAAAAATATGAGATTGACTAGTATGAGTACATTTTGGTTGTAGAAAAACATGTTTGAACATTGATTATAATGTTTTGAATTTTTCAAAAAAATGATATTTCAATTTTCTAGAGAAAAATCTATTTTGTGGAAGCTTCCAAATATATTTCATGACCACTTAACATATTATTTGGGATTCTCATGTCCTAATCTGTATCTAGAATTTTTCTCAATATTTTTAGAACCTTGCAGATATTTTTCATGGTATAAAACTCTTATATGGTGCTATCAGAATGTTTCTTTAAAAAAACTATGAAAAATTTGGATGTTGTTTCGTTCATCAACTTAAAGCACTTTGATGATGTAGTGGTTTTAAAACAAAATTCTGCACCGGCTAGACGACTAATGTAAGGGTTCTTGTAATGTTGTAGTACAGCCCATATCATTCAAGCATTTAAGTGTATATAAAACTAACATGTGACACCTCGGCACGAGGGGCTTAATAAGATTGATAGAATACTCGTACCAATAAGTTACAACTTCTTTTCCGGAAGCCCATCTATATTAGTCTGTGAGGGCAGTCTTGATCCTTAGAGATCGGGGTCTCAAGTTAGCTATAGGTTGTGTCGTATCTACAATTTAAGTTCGTCGGATGTAAAGCGGGCCTGGCCTCGAGGAGGCGGGACGTTACATAACACTTTTAGGTGACAGTACAGATTTGCATCGCAGTATATGCAATAACCCTTTCGTTATTGCAAGGTTAGCTGTGAAGATGCATAAACAGCAAACAGGCGATCTCAATTCTCATCACAAAAGCAACATAAAAGGTATTGGACACCAATCGAATAAAAGTATTTCTCTGTGCAGGTTATGAAAAACAAGTGGCAGACTAAATTAAAAAGAGCAGGGTGGTTCCAAAATGACTATGGATGTTGCAAATTTAGGGTCTAGAATTTTGCAATATGGTATTTCAAGCACATCTAGCAATTTGCATGCTGAAAAACACGCCCCAAGCAGAACCAACTTACTGTTTTAG
Source organism: Hyparrhenia diplandra (assembly GCA_015847255.1). Taxonomy (NCBI): domain Eukaryota; kingdom Viridiplantae; phylum Streptophyta; class Magnoliopsida; order Poales; family Poaceae; genus Hyparrhenia; species Hyparrhenia diplandra. The sequence goes on from JADLZK010011221.1 coordinate 510,292, forward strand.
CACTTTTTCAATTCTTTCACGTGTAATATACTTTTGGCCTTTAATTTGCTATTTTTTGAGGAAAATGGCAATATACTTTTGGCCTTTAGGAGCCATATAATTTCATATATTATTATCTAAGCGAGAAAATTTTCGGCTTTCCGTCGTCCAGCCACCCCTCCCATGTCTATCTGTGTCCAAAGACCAGAGTCACTACGAGAAGGATTTTAGCGCACACGATTGCCCATCACCCGTGCAAGTCCGCCCCCGACCGAGGATCGCCTCGCCCCGCTCTTGCGGAGTCTGCGTCGTGTGCGTATACTGCAGGAGAGATTGCTATCCAAGCCCGAGGCGCAACCACGATGTGACGCGGCGCAGGCAACCGATTCACCATCAGGTACGAGTACGACGTCGTCGTGGCCAATTGCTTCCACGCGAAGGAGGAGGCGACAGGGTCGACCACCATCCCCACACCCCGTCTGACCTGCACAAGCACCTCGGCAACCTCATCCAGTGTGGGAGAGGCAGGGACGTCGTGTTCGAGTTCGGCGGCGAGACGTTCGCTGTGCACCGGTGTGTGCTCGCGGCCCAGTCGTCGGTCATAATCGTGGATCCACACGGCTCAGCGAACGACGACGCCGTTAGCTGCCGCCTGCCGGTGCTATATACATGTGGAAAGCGTGGATCCGCCGGCGTCCAGGGCAATTCGCTGCAGGAGATGGGGAGAGCGGCGGCGCAAGCGTTGGGTGCGAGAGCAGATCAGGCCGCGGCGCAAGCATCGCGTGCAACCATGCGAGGAGCTAAGGAGCGATCGCGAGCGGCGGCAGCAGCATACGAGAGGATGAGGATGCATAGGACATTCTTTTTTTATGGAAAAAACTACTAGGACATTCTTTTTCACAGGACCGTGTATAGAACAAATATTCGGGCAGGCTGATTTAGGCCTCGGCCCATATGGTATTTGATTTAGCCCTATTTTTGTTATAAACAAATACTTTAAATATAGTCTACTTTAATCATGAGCAATATTATAAATAATTGATGCCAGATTGCCATTTATAAGTATTTTAATTACTCATGATAAGTGTAGCATGAGCATTTGGTATATTTTATCCATTCCTAAAAATCAGAAGGAAATATTTTACCAATTATTTTTTAGAAAAGTTTTCGCTTTATTTTTAGAGAAGTCTCTTCTTTACAAAAAAAAAAAAAAAAAAAAACTGCAGGCCTGTTTGTTCACGGATTGGGAAACCTGCCCTGGCCAGGGCAGTGATCTCAGGCGTCCAATTCAGTCGCCTGGGTTGGATAGAGTTACCTAGACCTAGATCCTAGGTCATGATTCCCGTTGCAACCCACGGGCATTTTTCCTAGTATATAGAAAAGCGGGAATTTTCTAGCCTTCTTCAGACATCAGTGCAGGTGTTTCCTTCACACATTTCCGAGATTTTTGTGGTCGAGAAATGCTCTACACACCATTACTCCCAATTTCCCAAACAGTTGAACAAACAAATGCCATCAAGAACGCTGTAGCCAGTACCAGGACGCAGAGAAGTAGATATAGTGTGGGTCGGCAATTCAGCGAGTTTGAGTCCAATTTCATCAGAGATGCTGACTGACATGAGATCGATATGCATGATTGTGTTCAACCAGCTACATCCAGCTACAACCAGTATAGATTACGGTGGGCCTCTTTCTGTTGGACTGCTTCGTTGGCCAAGCAAGCTGCTCCATTGGCTCCATTGATTGGAGCATTATCCAGTTCACCCCGTTCGAGGTTGGCATCAGGGGCTCGACTGCTCGACCGATCTGATCGATCACTTTGCGTTTCAGGATGTGGATAGCATCGCCAGGTCAAGAAATTTAAGGAGGCGAGAAAAAGCCGGTTGCCTCCATAGTCCATACTCCATCCGTCCGTCCAGTCAGAGCTACCGCGGCCTAGCCGAGTGTCGTGGCGCTTCCACCGCCAGCCAGGCCTCCAGTTGCGACTGCCCGCCGCTGCAGGCCGCGAGCTCGATCGCCGAGCTCCTCCGTCTTGCAGCTGGTGCAGTCACTGCAGTGGGAGGCTGAGACTGAGAGCAACCGCCGCCGCCGCCGCCGCCGCAGCAACCGCAACGGGTGTTGGTCGTCAACAGCACCACGCCGCCGCATCCTCGGCGCCTGTTGGACTTCCCCTTTTGTCCAAGCGGGACCTACGTGGCCTCTTTATCCATATATCCACATCGCATTAATGTGGGGCCTTCCCTCGACATTTCTCTGCCTCAGCCACCGTGCCGCCGGCGGCCTATATATAGCCCCCCCGGCGAGCCCACTCGGCCAAACCACACAACACACCACCCAACCTGAGATAAGTGAAGCACTCGCTGAAAGAGATGAAGAACGCGAGCAGATTGTGTTTGCTCTTCCTCGTGGCGCTCTGCATCAGCCTGGTCCAGGCACAGGTCCTCTTCCAGGTAATTGTACCTGTAGTCCTGTACAGTGTACACGTCAATGTCATCGTACGTAGAACGAAGATCATGTCGTCGACTTATCGTGCCACAATCTGTGCAGGGGTTTAATTGGGAGTCGTGCAAGCAGCAGGGAGGTTGGTACAATAGGCTCAAGGCCCAGGTCGACGACATCGCCAACGCCGGCGTCACGCACGTCTGGCTGCCTCCGCCCTCGCACTCCGTCTCGCCACAAGGTACTCTCACTGCCCTACACCACATGGCTCTGGCTCAGCAGATTACTGGCGTACGTCCATGTTTGTTGACATGTATAACTCTGAACAACACGACGATCGACCATCTTCTCGGCAGGTTACATGCCGGGGCGCCTCTACGACCTGGACGCGTCCAAGTACGGCACGGCGGCGGAGCTCAAGTCCCTGATCGCGGCGTTCCACGGCAGGGGCGTGCAGTGCGTGGCGGACGTCGTCATCAACCACCGGTGCACGGACAAGAAGGACGCGCGGGGCATCTACTGCATCTTCGAGGGCGGGACGGCCGACGACCGCCTGGACTGGGGCCCCGGCATGATCTGCAGCGACGACACCGAGTACTCGGACGGGACGGGCCACCGCGACACGGGCGAAGGCTTCGCGGCCGCGCCCGACATCGACCACCTCAACGAGCGCGTCCAGCGGGAGCTCTCCGCGTGGCTCAACTGGCTCAAGTCCGACGACGTCGGCTTCGATGGCTGGCGCCTCGACTTCGCCAAGGGCTACTCGCCGGCCGTCGCCAAGATGTACGTGGACAACACCGGGCCTAGCTTCGTCGTCGCCGAGATTTGGAACTCCCTGAGCTACGGCGGTGACGGTAAGCCGTCGCCCAACCAGGATCAGTGCCGGCAGGAGTTGGTGAACTGGGTGCAGGCTGTTGGAGGACCGGCGATGGCGTTCGACTTCACTACCAAGGGCCTGCTGCAGGCCGGCGTGGAGGGAGCTGTGGCGGCTGCGCGACAGCTCCGGCAAGGCGGCTGGTATGATCGGGTGGATGCCGGAGAAAGCCGTCACTTTCGTCGACAACCATGATACCGGGTCCACGCAGAAGCTGTGGCCGTTCCCGTCCGACAAGGTCATGCAGGGCTATGCCTACATCCTCACTCATCCAGGAGTCCCCCTGCATCGTAAGGGCTCGATCATTAGTTATACTCCAGAATCTCCAAGTTTAAAATCGTGCCTATACGTACCTAATATAATCCGTGTATGTGTGCATATATATCCAGTTCTACGACCACATGTTCGACTGGAATCTGAAGCAGGAGATATCCACGCTGTCTGCCATCAGGGCGCGGAACGGCATCCACGCCGGGAGCAAGCTGCGGATCCTCGTCGCGGACGCCGACGCGTACGTGGCCGTCGTCGACGAGAAGATCATGGTGAAGATCGGGACACGGTACGACGTGAGCAACGTGATCCCGTCGGATTTCCGCCCCGCGGCACACGGCAAGGACTACTGCGTCTGGGAGAAGGGGAGCCTCCGGGTCCCGGCTGGGCGGCACCTTTAGCATGCAGTTCAGTCTAGCGCTGCAACACAGCATCACAACACCGAATAGTCCCCACCGTCTTTTCTATAACGAGGATTTCCTGAATTTTACCTTTCTCTAGTTCAATTTCATATATATATTTCACAATTTCACACTGTTATAATCAGATAAATAATCAAGTTTGATCTCATGAACGTGGGTATTCCTCTGCATCATAGGAGATTATCTAACAAGGATGGCTATAGAAGAAAAAATTCCAAAAGAATGCTTGCAAGTTGGAAAGGCAAGTTATTGTCTGTCGAAGGGCGACTTGTGCTAATCAATTCCGTCCTTACAAGTCTAGCTATGTTTATGTTGTCCTTCTTCGAAGTCCCTAAAGGGGTCCTCAAGAAACTTGACTACTATCGATCGAGATTCTTTTGGCAATGTCAACCGAAAGATTGTGGGGCTAGGGGTTAAAAACTTGGAAATCCAGAATGCATGTCTTCTAAGCAAATGGCTTTTCAAATTATTGAATGAGGAGGGTATGAGGCAAGACCTTCTATGAAGGAAATACTTGTCTAATAAAACTCTCAGTCAAGTCAATAAAAAACCGGAGGATTCTCACTTCTGGACTAGACTTATGATTCTCAAACTAGATTCTGGGAAGACACTTTTTTTAATATCCTTGATTGTGGTCGCTTTAAAATCCTTGATGGTTCTCAAACTGGATTCTGGGAAGACACTTGGATTGGGGATAAACCTTTGGGTATTGCTTATCCGAACCTTTATAACATTGTTATGAGGAAGGATGCTACTGTGGCCCAGGTGGTAAGTTCCACCCCTTTTAATGTTTCCTTTCGAAGAACCCTTTGTGGAGCTAATCTCCAATCCTGGTATGAACTGGTTGCAAAGGTTATGGATGTTCCCATATCTAGTGGTAGGGATGTGTTTGTTTGGGGTCTACATAGTAAAGGAACCTTTACGGTCAAATCTATGTATAAGGCGCTTATTCATCAATTCTTCATTCCTATCAAATGTCCTATTTGCAAAGGCAAGGTGCCTTTGAAGATTAAAATCTTCCTTTGGTTCCTTTCTAAAGGTCTTACAAAGGACAATCTTGCGAAACGGAATTGACATGGTAGTTTGAAGTGTTGCTTTTGTACTAAAGATGAGAGTATTCAACATCTTTTCTTTGAGTGTCCTGTGGCTCACTTTGTATGGACTGCATGCTTGTTCTCTTTTGGAATACAACCACCGGCTAGTACTCCCTCCGTTCCACAATACTTGCAATTCTTTGACTCATATAAACTGTGTTTGACCTCTCGTCTTATTCAACTTTTTTTAATAAATATTACCACTTTTGTTATGACTTATTACATCACTAAAGATATTGTAATAACGTTTTGTTTGTTTTATAATTTACATAAAAACTTTGAATAAGACGCAGCGGTCAAACAGTTTATATGAAAGTCAAAGAATTGCAAGTATGGAACGGAGCAATATCTCACATTTATTTGGTCCTTGGATTAAAGGTTTTCCACCTGTGCTTAGGCATCGAATTTTTGTGGGTGTTGCGGCACTTTTATGGGCTCTGTGCTTGTATAGAAATGATATGGTCTTTAACAGTGCCAAATATAATACTCCTTTGCAGGTAATCTTTCGCATGACATATTGGATTCAAACATGGTCTTTGTTGCTTAAGGAGGAGGAAGCTCAAGGGTCTCTAATCGATGGATGCCGGCGGTTGGAGGCTGTGGTGATGGAAGTGTTTGCAAAATCCGGTTGGAGGCCTACAAATAGAATTGCAACCTAGCTGTGCCTTTTATTTGTAGTTCCATTTTCATTTCATTTAAACTTTAAACCTTTGTTTCGTCTCCTACGTGAGACGTCCGAGTCTTAGTACTCGTGTGGGTTGGTTGTGTTTGGACCGTTTTGCTATGTACACCGCGAGGTGTAGAGGCAGGAATTTATTTCCATTATCTAAAAAATGAACGTGTATATTCCATAAAAAAATGGAAGTTGCTATATTTCAGTGCCTGAAAAAAACAGTTGAGATTTCAGGCGACGAATCTCAGCCACTTTGGAAAAGACGACGGGGAAGCGGTCGCCTGAAATCGTGTGGGGATTTCAGGCACCTCATCGATAGGAAAAGTGTAAAAAAAATTAGATTGAAAGATATTTGTTGGTGTATTAGGCCCCGGATACTCTTGCTGTAAGGAGAAATGCCCAGTTAGGACAAGATGGGCCGACCTTGCTATGGAAGAGAGCCAAAACTGCAATAAGACAACGACATCCATGTCTACCCTCGACCTGGCAGTGGGGATAATTCTTTGATGATCTACTTGCACCATCAATGGAGTACGCCATCATGGGAGGCACTCGAACACAAGTTCGGGGCCTCATGATTTATGGAAATGATAGAAATTCAGTGACCCAAATATTAAATCCCACAATAAGAAAAGACAAACAACATGTATCATACGATACGAGACCGACTCATATAATCTAGTGCTAGTAAAAGAGAAAGTAAAAATACGAAGAAAAGAGAGAAGATCGACATTCTTGTGGGCTTGTCGGCGCTAGCAGTGCAAAAGTAGACGAAACAAACCGTTGATGGGGATTCGGCGAGGAGGGAAGAAGACGTCCAACGAGCTGTCGCGACGGGCGCTTCCCAAAAACATGATACATCCCCTACACCGTGGAGGGACGCGAGGAGGCGTAGGCTTGAGCCTCCACTCCTGGGGCGATGGCACATCGGTGACGGGATGGGGAAGTCGAAAACGATGACACGAGTAAAAGATGAATTCTAAAATTGTGAGGACGACGTCTCGCCCCTATATATACACTTTCGTCGCAGCTCAGGAAAGTAAATAGCCACTCAATCGTAGCATTAAGTTAATTGATCCTCCTTGAGAGCAAATAAAATAATACGAGAATAATTGTTTTTCCAAATAGGCCAGCGCAATTTTCTCCATGTATGCAAAAATATCGAAAGTGGGAAAAAGGAAGCCTCGCACACGCAAGCGCGAGGCGGAAATTGCCGGACCATTCACGCCGCGTATGTGTCGCGCCCGCAAGGATGCTTGATAGGACCTTTCACGCCGCATGTTGCGCGCCCGCAAGGATGCTTGATATTTTGCACAACACAACTATTCTACTTTATCATCATGAAAAAATAGAACAATGTAATATATATTTATTTATTTTGGAACCTTAGGAAGGGGACGCATGTCATCTTTGCATGACCCTCCATGGCTTATAAATAGAGGCAAGCCTCCTTCCAAGAGCTTGAGAAGGGTACACATATGTGAAGCACTTGTAGTGCCTGTTGCAATGTATTGGCAACATGAGTCTTAACAGCATAGTAAGTTTAATAAAAAGGTAAAAGTAAATAAATAAGAGCAATAGAAACAGGTAGTCAAGCATTTTGTTGTCCACTAGTAGAGAGCGCGCGCCACTGTGCGCACGGGTTGGTTTGAGTGCTGGGGTAATGCGTAGGAACACATGTTTCGTGCACATAGAAAGATAAGTTTTGACGCAATATGAATGAACCACAACTTTTACACTATATTTATAAAAAATCAATAAAGTCCATCTTGACAGCAAGAGATAGGAAACCAATTGACAGTAATTATTGTATCCAATTAAGACTTATCGTGTTACAAGGACAGTTAAAGTAGAAAAAAAAAACATCCACAACAATAACAATATCACTACTCTGTATATACATATTTAGTTATCCGTAGAGAAAACAATTTGATTATATGGCTAAGAAGAGAGTCTACAGGTAGCATCATTAACAACCTCTTTTCATCTTAAGCTAGGAAGCATGCCTTAGTCTTATTCCAAAAAGCTAATTGGATGACTTCCTTAATCGTCTCACTTTACAAAACTGAGTCCCACCAAAATTGTTATGGTTATTTCCACCTGCATGTATTTATGCAGATTTTCAATAAAAATTACAAATTAAATAAGATAATATTTGCAATAAAGTTACATGTTTTGCAAATGGCTGTTGGAATTCCGTTTAGCATAATTTAAAATACATTTAGGTGCTTATCGCTCTAAGTAGTTCATTTATTAGCTTAGATGTAAAAGTTTGAATGCGCAGTTATTACACAGAAAGTTACAGGTCCCGACACCTAACAAGAGCCATAAAAACGAAGATCATAGGTAAAACTAAGACAATAAGGTCTGAACCAAGGTTTGTTCAAAGTGGATTAGGCTGAAAACATTTTGTTTCCTTACTGTTTAATAGAGTAGAGAGCTAAACTAAATTTAGTTCATATATACCACACAATGAGATATTAACAATTTAAACTATGACAATTTATCAAAAGTTTGAGGTCACTCTTTCAGAGGTATTAATTTAACTTGTGGCATGTCCAGATTGGTACCATTAGTAGAGGTGTCTCTCCAATTATGGGGGTTCGCTCCATTGGTTACAACCGCATCGGGGAGCCATCAAGGGATGCAGATGCTGTCATCCTTGGAGCGATCAATGATAATCGAGATTGGCCAACCAATTGCTAAAAGCATGAAAGGGTATAGTCAATATCAAATTTGCATAGTATTTGTATGAGTTAAATTAAGAAACATGCCGGAACTCAGTACATAACAGAGCATAACATTGAAATGTTTGCAACCACTAAATTGTTCCACGGTCAGACTCTATAACTTTGTTGACACGAAGATGTGAAATTTCCATGCATTGACCACGAGAAACTATTACAATGAAACAAGTTCATGTTCCAATCGACTGAAACTCTAGTAGTAAGTTTCTTCCTCAAACTCTAGTAGTAAGTTTCTTCCTCAAACTCTATAAAGTACTAGTAGTAAGTTTCTTCCTCAACCGGCTAGCGGCCGGGAACACTACTTCTTCTTCCTCTTGCGTGTTCTACTTTGTTTCTCTTCGATCCTCGCCGTCGTTGAGCGTCGGGGGTTGACAGCGGCGGCGGACGGTGGCAAGGGAAGGGGGGGATGGTGGCGGCGGCGGTGTGTATGCGTGCCTGGAGATGGGGATGGAGATAGAGGGCAAGGACGAGCAACTGGGCTGGCTAGACCGGCCCGTTCCAGATACAAAGAGAAGGAGGCAAGGTTGGGGGGGGGCATTTTCGTTGAGTTGCAAGCGGGTGCTAGCGTGGACGGGTGACCTGGCTCTCCACATCGACCAAAGTGGTAAAATTGTATCGCTTGGCCACGAGCCATGCTAAAAATATAGTGCCATCCATTAGAGTGAGATCTGGAAAGTTTTCATCTGCTATAATGGTAAAAAGGTTATATTTCCTGGAAAACGGCGACTAGAGCGAGGCAGAAGTCAAGGGGCCTTTTTTTAATAAGACTATACAAAGCAAAAGATGTTTCTAGTATGGAGCCCAGGTGGCCCAATCGCTGAACGTGGCCTGGCTAAAGAACTGAGGAAGCGTCATGGCTCCCTGTGCATCCGATGTGTCGCAGCTGAGAATTAAGGACTGTACAGGGATCCGACGTTGCATAGGTAAAAATGGAGGAAGGGTCAGAGAAATGAAGGTTTTAAATATTGGACACATCTAATGCATGTTCACTTTCATTGTGTCTATATTCCTCTGTTCCATGAATCTTTAAGAGTCGCAACTGACTCATCTCATAACCTAATTTCTACTTTCTTTCTTCCCTAGAAACATCATGTCCTTGCAAACATCATTAGTTGTCTAAAGGCTCCATCTAACTAAAGAAGTTAAATTTGTTAGCACAATATCCTGTTGTGGCAAAGCACTCAAGGCGAGCTAGGTTAGACACTATTGCTTCTATGTTATATATGTGTTGCCTTTGCAATTGTTTTTTTTATTATTTTTGAGCGAAGAAACATACCTTTATATACAGTGCCCCTCCACATTTGGGACAAAGTCGATACTCAATGCGGTGCCATCTTGTAGAAGAACACTTACTCGTTGGCATGCGTGTGGTCAGGGTAGAAGCAACTCTTAGAGCGGAAAAATGGCCACAACACCAGTCATGGATGGCAAAGACTTATGTAGAGGTGGGTGATGTCATACGCTGTGGGTATTAGAAGCAGGACGCGAAGCACCTTGTTGGGATTCTGGGTTCTGATTACGAGCAATATGTTGTAGAGCCCGTCTCAAATTAACTTAGCCACCTCTCCCGGAGACGTCGTAGGAGCTTCATTGTGGCGCCACCTCCTACCTGAGACGTCTTAGGAGTTTCATTGTGGCTAGGAGTTGTAAAGCTTTTGCTAGTTTAGAATTTATATATTTCAACATATACGATCCTAAAACAAAAAAAGAAAGATTAACATGATTTCACACAAGAATACAAGATTAATACAACAGTAAAGAATAGCATAAGTCCAAGAAAAAGGAGCTACTAGCTAGCAAACTCACATGTTCTCTAGAAACCAATCAACTATGCACAAATAGCTCGATATACCTTGTGTTGTCCCCATCAGAAAAAACATCACCTAGGTTTTACACATATTAAAACACCACTAAGTGCATACAGTCCTTAACACACATTTATACCGCCAACATTAATTTCAATAAAATAATTTAAATAATGACCACTAAAGCTTAGAGATACTTATTTATGACTAAAGTTTCCACAAGTTTTGGTATATATATGTTTTGTAGAGACAATCATGGAAAACACCAAAATACGCTTCTCGGAAGGCATATTTGAGTAAAACAAATATAAAATCACACCATAGAGCAGAAATAGGATGAAACACCAAAGAAGAGATGCATCCATGCCATCCAACAAGGCCACCAAAGGAAAGTGGTGCCCAGCGAAGCCGACCTAGTGCGGCCGCACCGCCCCAACTCGTCTCGGGCCCACATTTCTTCGAAGGTGCATTTATGACACGGGGAGGCGGTTGGATGTGGCGGTTTTCTAAAATACAAGAAAACGGACCTCTCCCTCCACTATAAGAAGACCCCATCTTCACATTCAAGGGACAACAACACACAAGAGCGAAAAGAGCATCAAAGCAAGATCACAACTCTAAAGGGATATGCCCTATACTAGCTATCTAGAGGAAGAAAATGAGATGTCAAGGGCTAGAGCAAGGAAGTGTCAGGCTTGTCGGTGTCTCCCTGAGCTTGTACCTCGATGAACACATGTTTGACACCTTGACGGGATCTTAGCTAAGTAAGTGTTTGTGATTCTTATAATCTTTTATGTCTGATGTTTAGTTGAGCTTTACCTTTACTTGTTTGCAGGTTCATCGTCCATCCCCATGGCAGATACTCTAGTAGAGGCTCCCTGATAAAGACGGGTCACCCAACGTAATGCTAGAGTAGTAATCAATAGCGTAGATGTGGTGTCTAGGCTAGAGGTTGCCTTCATTTGCCTTGTAGTCTATGGTAGTGGGGTAGGTGGTGATAACCCTTTTCCGTCCCTCGCACTCCCCCACGTTCCGCTATCTGATGAGAGCCATAGGCTATCAGACCAGATGCAATCTGGTGCTCGAAGTGAGCAAATGCAAGTAAAGTTAGCTACCCAAAACACCTAAGAGGTATAGAATCTGTCTCTACCTCTTTCCATCTATACCCTTGTGTTCTCCTTGGACGAACTAGCTAGAGGAAAGTATAATCGTACCATGTGGAAAATACAATAGCATGAATACTTCCGAGTAAAGGCTACAACGCTAATTTAAATGCGCTTATTGACTCTTGTACATTCATTAAGAAATACCAACAGGAAGATATATCATGTTCCCTATCCACCCCAATTGTGAAACCACACTTTTAAAAAATGTGAAACCACAAGAAGCGACACACACACATAACCGAATCTGCTCACCAAGGGCATGTACCAGGTGTGTTATGGGCATCCTCCTCGTTTGTGCCCATGTCAGTGATGGCCTCCCGCCATCATTCTCCTAGTAAGTTGTTGTCATGATCAACACCCTTTTAAACAAGTACCCAAGATGATAGTCTTCCATTAACTATGCTCAAGACATATTCATGATGCATTTAATAAATCTAATTTGATATGTTTTGTCCTCTAAAAATTATCCACATCTAAATGCGTTATCAAGTAACAACTAAATCTTGGCATAAATTACTACCACTTCCAATATGTAAAACAACCTAAGTAACCTAAACCTTTCATCTATATTACTCTTGTCTACTATTATGAGAAATGATATGAAAGTACTACATAAATTTGTATCTAAATTTATCCCCTTTGTTATTTGAAAAATAACATAAATCTAAATTTACCTACATTATTTTGATCTAAATTTACCTACATCATTTTGTTCTCCTTTTTGGACATTTGTGTGCAATATATTGGATCCAATCGGAATGTGCTTGGAAATAAAATGAGAACAACACAATGGTAGTATGATATTAGCTATTTATTTATTAATGTATGCACTTTATAGTACTATTACAAATAAATCTTCATACATATGAGTCCCTATACGTGAAGTGTCTACATACATTAGTTTAGACGGTTATGCCCCAATTTTCTCTTTAAGTAATCACTTCTCAGTCAGCTAGCCAAATGATTTTATCATGTTGAATCACTTCTACCAGAGAAATAGTAGTACAGCTACAGAATCAAAGAGGGGAGGTCTGCCAGTCTAGCCCTCGTCAAAAGCGTCGTTTGATTGGACCATTGGTTACTTCATTGCTCTCTGTTGTGTAATGTTTTCTCACACAATGACTAAGACTTTAGCAATTACTCTTTTCATCCTAAAAAATAAAGCAAACATCACTTTTCCAAAAAAACAAATCAAACATTCTCATGTTTGAATGAATTTATAGGAAGAGTAAAGTTCAACACCAGTCCTTACTTGTTTGACTGTGTCATCCCAAACCCTAAACTCACAAATCAATCCTTTAGGTCCTCAAACTTGTTCGGCTATGTCATCCCGGTCCCATAACTTGTAAATCATCCGGTCCATAAATTTGGTTTTGAGTCTCATCTAGGTCCAAACAAGACTCTATATCAACAAATAAATAATAACTTTTTCATACAATCTCAAATGAAGACATACTATGTGACAAAATCATATCTCTCGACGCGATCTACAAGTTTGTAGTTGAAAAGTTTTTGAATTAAAACTGTTTAGAGTCCCAAAATTTAATTTAAAAATTTAAATTTCAAAATCTATAATCTTACATCAATCTTTTGGAACCCAAACGGTTTTAATTCAAAAATGTTTCAAATACAAAGTTTTAATTTAAAAATATTTTGTGTCGAGGGCCATACTTTTGATATAAAGTTTATCTTCATTCAAGTTCATACGAAAAGTTTTGATTTTTCTATATGAAGTTTTTTAGATCGCCTTGTTTTGACCCGGATGAGACTTAAGACAAAGTTTAGGGGCTGGAATGATCTGACTAGACAAGTTTGAGGATCTAAACATACGATTTACAAGTTTAGAGACTAGGATGACACAAGTCAAATAAGTTTATGAACCGAGATGGTATATATGGACAAGTTTAAGGACCTGAATGGTCGATTTGCGAAGTTTAGGGACCGGGATGACACAATAGTACAAGTTTAAGGACCAATGGTAGACTTTTACTCTTATAGGAAATAGTACCAACGTTTATATCTCAAATAAGATCCATTTTGAAAATGTATTCCATAACGAATTTTACTTAGTGCACATTATAAACGTGTTAAGATTTTTGAAGATATTTAGTTAAACTTGAGATTGATTGGCTCCTCATAAGTGAGATTATCATTTTTTTAGGTGGCACTAACCGAATTTGACGAGAATGGTATCTCCAAATAGAACATTAAAATAAACTATGACCATTGACAAATGTATCTCTACGAGGATTTATCTGTTAGAACATTCATGCCACTTTTTTTCCTTTTTTTATTATTTGATGCATTTCTTGTTCAATGGTTTCCTATGCAAATGTGTTGTTGCATTATTAGGTCATGGACCACCCTAGGATTTGGCTAGTGCTGGATTTGGAACTAGAGGAATGTGTTGTCTAGTAGTACTCTTGAAGGTTGTATATGGAACACCCTGTCGTTTGCATTACATCTAGAAATAGACCATCCGTGCTCAAAATCCTAGGTACGTGGCATTTGGATAAGTGACCCGCTGATCTGAGACCTCAAAATACAAGGTCCGTCCTTTTGAAGAAGACTCGTAAATTCTCAAGAACCACATCTGATCTGGGGTCCTGTATTAGGAGGCTTTTGTTGATAAGTAGTACGGTCTTGTTATGATGTTTATCTAGAATCTGTGTGCTAGTGATGATCTTCTTTCACAAAAAGAGAGATTCCAGTATGTGGATAGTATCTGGCAAGTTGGCAAGTTGGTGAGAATTATAAGAACGTAGCTTTCGGGGTCCCATTGGCCATCCGCCGACGGCCCCCGCACAAGTACACGAGATGTGGAGCGCCACATGCGTCTCCGCTGCACTTCACGGATGAGCGCGACCGGACGAGGTCCTGGTCAGGTCGGCACACGTCTGGCCAAGAGCCAATGGGCCATGCACTTTTTATTCCCTTGTCACCTCAGCTCAGGAAGTCGGCAGCGCGCAGGTGGTCGACGCCCGGCACGCCGGCGCCGCTTCCTAGATCCTAATCCCGGTCCCCGGACTTGAATCCGCATCAGTACTAGTATCTCGCACAGCAACCTGATCCGATGCATGTGGCGCCGTCCCAGAGTTCTTGAGCCCTGATTGGGTTGCTGAGCCTCGCCGACCAGAGTGAACACCGCGCACGTGTTCAATTTCTATCTATGGATACCCGTCGTCCGATCGATACTACGACATCATATCACGCTGACGCACGCACGCACGCCGATCGGTATGAATCGTATGATATGGATAAACACGAATCCGAAATTCAACTTAGGCCTCGTTTAGATGGCTAAAAATTAGAACCGAATGTCACATCGCATTAATCGTGAAGACGTTTCGTTTGTTAGTGGTAAATATCATCCTACCATGGAGTAACTAGGCTCAAAAAAAGAATCGCCTCGCAATGTACATCTAAACTGTGTAATTAGTTATTTTTTTACCTATATTTAATATTCGAACATATGTCTTTTGGTGTATTTAATGTGATGTGATGGAGAGAAAGTGGGAAAAAGGTTAGAAATTTTAGCCATCTAAACAAGGTCTTAGGCACACTGGTCGTCTGGTCAGAAGTCAGATTAAAACATTCTCGATCGGCGATTTGCTTGCGTACTCTACCATGCGTGACAGCGATGCGTGACAGCGCCGAGCTCGGATGGCAAAGGCGCGCGCACTACAGGTGGTGCAATTGCAGGCGCGTAGTGCAGTAGTGCAGTGCGTTTATATTTGAGTACATCTTTGACTTTAACACTACAGCTCCCACGACTCAGTCAAAAAAAATACAGTTTTAAATACATCTTTGACTTTAACACTACAGCAGTGCGTTTATATTTGAGTAAAGTACTAGCAGCATCTTGGTACACTAAGAGCAGGACCTGTTAGATCATCTCAACAAAAGTCTAGTAACTAATGACCTGACCTTTACCAAACAGATAGCCTAAACATATAGAGTAACTTTTGCATTGTCCTGTTCACTTGAACTTATCACTCGGTTTATCAGTCATAGCACATTGTTTTTCTCTCACAATAAAACAACATCAACTGGCTTATCAACCGCAAAACCATCAGCTAAACAGTCCTAAAAGCTCGTTAGTTCATTAGTAATTTGCCAGAACAAGCCTCGCGTGAACTAAGGGGATCTTTGACCACCATACGCCACCACCAATACGAAGGCTGCCACAATTATTGCACTCTTGCTGATTGGTTGGCACTCCGGTGTTGGTAGATATGTGGTGCAGTCATCTATAGAGTGCGGCTGGATAAGTCATGGAACTAAACATGTTGTGCTTGTAACATGAAAGCACCTATAGAGTGTTAACATGGAAGCTTTTTGCGACGAAAGAAGAATTATATTAGACACAAGATGGCCAGGTACATCAACATGTTACAAGCACTCGATTACACTACAAATATTCAAACTGGTTATCATCTAAGACCATCTACACCGTGAACTGTAAAGACGTCTTTGGAGGAGGCAGTAGCGTAAAAAGAGCTGCCGGCGGCGGGCTTTGTAAGCACACGCTACACTCCAGGAATGGCCTGTCAGACGGTACAGATAGCGAGATATAGCGCGTCTCCGGTACAGCCAAGTGGGGTCCGCCGATGGCCAGAGAAGCGCGCAACAGAGAGAGCAGCGGGAGAGAGAGGGAGGAGAGAGGTGATACCATGCGGTGCGGGTCCTAATTGTTTGAAATACCAAAAATGTTATATCTCGCAAAACCAAAAAACCAAATTAAATTTCGATTGCACCATTAAATTCGTTTCGATAAATCCTTCAAAACAAGATCACACATTAATATATTTAGATAAAATTATAAATGGGCCCTACTGTTGGTGGTTGGTATAGAGTAGAGATATAAAAGAAAGATGAGTGCGGGGAGATAGGACCAGTAAAAGGAGAGAATCTTGATGACTAGGATGTATAGAGAAGGTAAATAGAGGAACATGAGTGCGGATAGTCTAAATTGTAACCATCTTTGAACAACAACCAGATCTCAAAACCAATTAAACATGTACGGCGATTTGCGGTATGGATCAGATGTGCTGAGACAAACATACTCGCAAAAGGCCTAAGTATAGATAACCAACGAACAACGACCAACATTCATGCAAGCGGAATTGAATAACTTCTTTTTCCTAGTGTCTTCCTTCTTCTTTTCGCCCATCGAAGAATGAAGTAGATTGACCTCGACTTATTCTCCCTAGTCTTTCATCGTGGCGGATCCAACTATATCAAAATGGAGAAGAGACCGACAAAAATTATTCCATGGCGACGACATCATCTCCGCCATGATGTCCCCATCTGGAAAGAAAAGTCTCTATATCGTCATGCCAATGAAGTTGTTGACACCGTAGTTGTCGCCGGGTCATCTTCAACGGTGTTGCCATGGAGAAAATGATTCCAAACCGTCCCCTCGCCGAAGAGTAGTAGGAAGAAGAGATAAATCTCCAACACCAAGAAACTTTGGCAGCACAAAAGGACCCTAACCCTAAACACTTGACCTACTGAAACCTTATTAAAAATGATGGATCCCCACTCCCTTCATCCTTCGGCGAGATGTCGAAGAGGTAGTGAGGGGGAATAGTAGTGGACCAAGTGAGTAACAGCGCTCTACATCGAACGGACTACTTTGTTTACATTGCAATATGTTGAGATGGCGAGATGACAGATTACAATAGGGCTAAGCCTTGAGATTTTCGATGATTACAACAAACATAGATACTAGCTATTTATATCGGAGGCCTACTTGCCCTACAAGTTACATAAGTCGTGCCCTAGTTAGACTCTGTACGTGATCCGTGGATAACCTTCCTTGAATAGGCGAGTTGTGACATACTAGGCGTCCGTTGGTATGGATTCGATAGCTAGCATATCCCATAGTCGCCACTGGCCCTGCCCTGGGAGTATAGAACCATCAGCTATATTTCAGTCTACCTAAAATTTTTAGTTTGACTAGATTGTACTCCCTCCGTCCAAAAAAAAAAAGAATGACGTTATAGGAAGCGCGCGTGCGGTCAAACTTTCTTAACGTTGACTAAGTTTGTAGAAAATACATGCAACATTTAAATCTTCAAATCTTACTACTAAAAAGAGTGAAAAGCAATCGTCCATCCGGCAGACTCACCCCGCCTCCGCATGAAACACCGTCCGGCTAAAAATAGGAATTTCACCCCGCTAAACACCCGCCCGGCTATAATCACCCCGCTCCCTACCAACCGCCGCATGCCACACGCGTTAGCTAAAAATAGAAATTTAATTCTTGAATATTAAATCAGTAATATCACCCCACAAACCTATAATTGTGATTGATATGTTTTCTAGATAGATTTACAAACATGGGTTTAGATTAAATGCAAACTTTTGTGTTCACTTTGAAAAATGCTTTTGCCTTTTTCTTTTTCAGATTATTATTGCTTTTAAAATTGAAACATGTATTTTTATGATTTTTTTTCTTGCTCCTGTTGCAACGCATGGTAAGAGTAATTTGCATCTAACATTATAAATTATAATTATAATTGGCAGTTTCATAACCACATGACATATGCTTTTAGCTAACTGTGTAGTCACTACTGCACTTAGCCTCATGTTGCATGATATGATAACTTTTTTTGTATGTATCATTTTGGGATAATTTGTACCATGAGTATCCGGGATGATTGCCTTCAACTTAAATATCTTGAAGATGATACCTAATAATCGTATTTTCATTACTCTCCCCCTTCGAATTTGTGAGCTTGTTCTAAATGCGTGATGTTTCTAAACTATATTTATTGTTTTAGCATTAGAACCCCACTAATTACATGACATTTAGTATGAGTTTAGCCCTAAAATGGTGGGCATAAAGAGGGATTTTTGGCTTTTCACTTTACTCAAAGATCAAGTGCACTGAGGGCAGTTAGAGGAACTAAAAAAAATTGAAATTGATGGCAGCCTTCCCTCACTGTTATCATCAAATATCTTGTCAAATTTAGAGTCGTAGAAGGTGCACAATGAGAATTTGTTTTTGGCCAAAATAATCCAAAATTATTTGTAGTTGAACCACTTTAAAATTATCTAAGTTTCTATTGGTACCAATACTAATTAATTGTACACCTCTCAGCTTTGCATATACAATTGTGACTTGAGTTTATTATTTTAGATCTTGAGAGTCATTTATTAACATAACTATGTCCTCTTCCTTCCAATGGAGGGCTGGTGGTGAGATCCTGTATGGTGTTTATTTATATATGGTGGCATAAGTCCACGCTTACAACCAGCCACCGGGTGATCCAACCTTAAATTTATGACAATCACATGTCCGCGGATCGCAATATATTATCTTTCTTTATTAACGTAGTATTTATTGGCAGCCAATGATATATGGCGCACAACCAAAGACCGGGCAAGAATGAGAATGATGCTTCACGATGATCACCTTGACTATGCCATGTCGAAATATTTGCAATATCATCCAGACTTTGTGACAACATGTTTTGTTGTTGACAGCAACAACTCGGTGCAATGCCACCTTTGCCTCCACGCGTGGAGGGTGCTAACCGAAGAGATAGTAACAGAGGTGACGGCGGACATAGTTGGCGACATCGCCCTTGCTAGCTTTTCCCTTGTGAGCTGTACTCTCATCACTTCATGTGAAGCATTTGTACGAGATGGGATAGGAGCATGTGTTCTTGTCCCCGTGATAAGACCTACGATGGGAGGATGCTTGTACCACCCGCTTTTTTTTGTTAATTTAATTTTCATGCAATGCATACTTGAAAATGTGATAGCCTTGTAATTCTTGCCGCCTTCCAACACCTATAATAGTGAATTGATCAACAAAGCACCTATGAACTCGAAGCTTTGTTGGCTTTACATGGGACAAATACATGTGCACTCTAAGCTTTAGGTTAAAATGCTTATTTTATAAGGTTTTTATGCAACTTCGATTGGAGGGTTGTTGGCCTTATTTTGCAAATGTAAAATTCTAAACAACTTCAAGCGTTTCGGTACTTAAATTTATCTTCGTGATCGAACCTCTTGTTGTCGAGGATCTATTATATGGCCGTAACACATTGAAGTCCAAAGGAAATGAGAATTGTTGATCACGGAAGAAGTAAAAAGTGAATGACATTTTTTTTCCGGTCAACGCCGCTGGCATTTAACTAAGTAAATTTGTTAAAAAACAAGACTTAAAGATCTTTCCGATGATACTAATTATTTAGCGTAAATATTTATATAACATCTTAAAATATAATTCTGACATTTTGAAAACGTTAACTTCTCAAAAGCGAGAATGACATTTATTTTTGGGGACGGAGAGAGTATGTTTGTATGATCCGGAACAAGCTAAGACACACACGAAGCAAACAATTTGACCTTGACGTGTTTGACGCTGACCGGAGCGCCACGCCACCGCGCCCTGTTGGTATTTCAGGAGCGTGGCTCCTGAATCCGCAGTGGACGCCCCGCGCCCAGGAGCTGTCGCCAATCTGTACGCGTCGCCGTCGAATCACCACCAGTTCTCGTTACCACGTCAGACCCACGTCTGCAGTAAGCACCAAAGTTCCACGCCACCAACACAGGACACAGCACACGGGCGGGGGCAGTATCGGCAAGTGGCCAAAACAAATGGAGAGTGGCCAAAGCAAAGGCACTGGTATTCCGTGACCTCCCTTTTGGGCGTGGGGCCCGGAAGGCACGATTGTGTCGCGGAACGAGTGATATTTTAGGTACAAGTACTCAGCAGCAGCATGGATCTCATTTTTGGTGCCTGAACAACGACCTTGAATTGAATAAAGAATACACGGGTTCACTTCGTGCCTGACAGGCGACAGCACAGCAGGGATAGTCGCAGTTAAGAAAACAATACCGGCCCTGTTTAGAACCCCAAATTTTGCACCAAATTTCACTATACAAAAAGAAGATTCCCCATCACATCACAACGCCGACACGTATCGAAAGTCTTAAATGTAGGTAAAAAATAAACTAATTGCACAGTTTAGATGTGCGTTTAGAGGCGATTCTTTTGAGCCTAGTTACGCCATGGTAGGATAATATTTATCACTAACAAACTAAACGTCTTCACAAAGTGTCGAGATGTGACATGCTACGGGATTTTTTTGTACCAAATTTTGGTGATCTAAACACACCCACCGTCATTTTACCTAAGGTCAACAACATTCTTTTTTACAGTTTACCCACTTTGTGTGAACAACGTTGGGTTTTTTTCTAATAAACTCATGCTTTTAGTGTTTCCTTCGTGCACGTATTAACTAGCTCACAAGTTCTAGAATCTTTAACGTGTACTACTCCAATACGAGAGAATCATAATGCTAATCCCAGTGCAAAGATGTAATGTTGAATTAGTTTCTAGAGACAAATCCGCCAATGTATAGTATTTCTTGAGCCCTAAACAATCACTCGTTCACCGATCCCAAAGCTCTCTCATACACAACATCAGTTTATCACTAGAAAGATCCTCTTGCCACCTAGACTTGATCACATTTTTTTTTCCCCTATGGTCGCCCAACGAACATGTCGGAGTGGGCCGGATAGATGTATTTTTTGACTTTTGTGTTTTTTTCTAGGTTAGATCAGGATTTTCAGGTTACCTTACTGGTAAATATTTATGGGTTAGACCCACCCAATGCATTTGTTGGGTCGAGCTAGGTTAAGTTCTCTTGTCTAGAATTGGATTGAATTGAGCTGAAACAAATCAGTAGGTGTAGGATTGGTTTGGGTGCAATGCTTAATCACCTTAGGGTTGGAGTGTGGTTAAGGTCGGATCTCGATCCATTAATAGGGTGGTCCATGTCAGGGATTGTGACACTGACACTTACTCAATGCACATAATACTACTCATTGGACTTTGCCTAAGCAAAAAGAAGAGCAAATTTCCATAGCAAAACCATTTTAATTGGTTGTGCTAGTTGAATGTGCTATGGACCCGTGTAGTGTATATTTTGTCATGTTAGCAATGTTTGGACCATAGATTGCATCATTTGCTAAGTTGTTACATGCATTTGACTATAGAGAGGATATGTCGCTAGCATTGCAGAGTTCTTTGCTACATGTCTTTGCCAAAATAAATTAAAACTTAGTGTATATAAACAGAGTCATGATATGCTCACTCCGTTTCAAAAATACAATGTGCAATTGACATGGTACAATCTTCAAAAATAAACTTTAGCCGCTAACAAGTATAGTAACAAAAGTTTGATCGTTAAAAGTTTAATTTTGAGTTAAATGCAATTGTAGCACCTTAAACTTGTCATAGTGTGCCATCCGGGTCCATCATCTTGCAAAACGCACACATCCGGCACCTTAAACTTGTCATTGTGTGCCATCCGGGTCCACCATCTTGCAAAACACACATCTAGCACCTTAAACTTGTTATAGTGTGCCATCCGGGTCCATCATCTTGCAAAACACACATCGGTCACCTTAAACAACTAAGCTGATTACTTGTGAAATAAACAACTAAGGTCGTGCACTCGGATAGAGTACGCACGCGCCGCGTCCTCCGCGGCGCTTCTGGGGTGGAGCGGCCGCCGACGTCCGGGAACGGCCGTCTCGCAGTCTCCTTATGCGAAGGTTGTCGCCGAACGTATTTCGTATGCTTGTTTGCCCTCCTCCGTCGGGCGTGCCTTTGATGAACCCCATGCGTTGCATTACAAGGATCTCTCCGCGTTTGGCGACGGTACCTTGGTGAGTGGCTACGCGGCGATCCGCCTGCTCCCGCGGCGGCGCCTTGGCCGATGAGGAGTATTGTGCCTTGTAATATAGCGGTGGAGATGCCACTTTCTTGAGGACCCGTCAAATGCACTTAATCCCGCCCCGTCGGTGAGGAGGGTCGCTTTCGGATGTGCGTTTTGCAAGATGATGGACCCGGATGGTACACCATGACAAGTTTAAGGTGCGGATGTGCGTTTTGCAAGATGATGGACCCAGATGGCACATCATGACAAGTTCAAGGTGCCGATGTGCGTTTTGCAAGATGATGGACCCGGATGGCACAATATGACAAGTTTAAGGTGCTACAATGCATTTAACTCTTTAATTTTTAATCATCTTATTTCTTATGGACGGAGTAAATTGCAGGACTTTGTGTATTCAGGCTTATCCATAACTTTCTCTGTAAATAAAATTGCTATCCTGTCACCCTCGCTAATGGTAAGACTCCTAATCGAGTTGATAATGATCAGTGTGATGACAAGGTGACTGATGACGGCGGCGTTGGCGGGAAGAGGACGAAAAACCAAACCTGAAGATCAGCGGGTCGGATTGGGTGTGAAGGATCCAGAGCCAGTTAGGTGCCTGAACAACGACCTTGAATAAAGAATACACGGGTTCACTTCGTGCCTGACAGGCGACAGCAGGGATAGTCACGGTTAAGAAAAAACAATACCGTCATTTTCCCCAAGGTCAACATTCTTTTTACATTTTACCCACTTGTGTGAACAACGTTGGTTTTTTTTTCTAAGAAACTCATGCTTTTATTGTTTCCTTCGTGCACGTATTAACTAGCTCACAAGTTCTAGAATCTTCAACGTGTACTACTCCAATACGAGAGAATCATAATGCTAATCCCAGTGCAAAGATGTTATGTTGAATTAGTTTCTAGAGACAAATCCGCCAATGTATAGTATTTCTTGAGCCATAAACAATCAATTGTTGCGATGTTGTTTCTATGAGAGTGGACCCATATTAAGACAATTAATGGTTATATTATAATATTAGGTTTTGGTTCAAAATACACAAGATCAGTTTATCACTAGAAAGATCCTCTTGCCACCTAGACTTGATCAGGCCTAAAAAAAAACGTTAGATTTTTTTTTTTTTTTTTTTCCTATGGTCACCCAACGAACATGTCGGAGTGGGCCGGATCGATGTATTTCTTTGACTTTTGTGTGTTTTTGTAGGTTATTAGATCAGGATTTTCAGGTTAACTCCAGTTATTGGCGAATATTTATGCGTCAAACCCACCCAATGCATTTGTTGGTCGAGCTATGGGTTTTCTTGTCTAGAATTGGATTGGATTGGATTGAGCTGAAACAAAACAGTAGATGTAGGATTGGTTTGGGTGCAATGCTTAATCACCTTAGGGTTGGAGTGTGGTTAAGGTCGGATCTCGATCCATTAATAGGGTGGTCCATGTCGGGATTGTGACACTGACACTTACTCAATGCACATAATACTACTCATTTGGACTTTGCCTAAGCAGAAAAGAGCAGCAAATTTCCATAGCAAAACCATTTTAATTGGTTGTGCTAGTTGAATGTGTTATGGACCCCTGTAGTGTATATTTTGTCATGTTAGCAATGTTTGGACCATAGATTGCATCATTTGCTAAGTTGTTACACATATTTGACTATAGAGAGGATATGTCGCTAGCATTGCAGAGTTCTTTGTCACATGTTTGCCAAAATAAATTAAAACTTAGCGTACATAAACAGAGTCATGCATGATATGCTCACTCCGTTTCAAAATACAATGTGCAATTGACATGGTACAATCTTCAAAAATAAACTTTAGCCGCTAACAAGTTATAGTAACAAAAGTATGATCGTTAGAAGTTTAATTTCGAATCATCTTATTTCTTTTGGAAGGAGTAAATTGCAGGACTTTGTGTATTCAGGCTTTATCCATAACTTTCTCTATAAAAAATTGCTTCGTTTTCAGTCAAAGTCGACTGTCTGAAAAGCTTAAGTGTACAGACTACAGTGATCTATTGAGCTCTATTTTGACCGCTGTAATTGATTTATCCAAATTACTACTGTACAAGATTGAAAAAGTGCTTTAACGAGGCTTAAAGCAGGTAGTAGGAGTACCTGCACATCCTTATCCGTAACAGAAATTCCTTCTCGAAGCCTTTCCGACAGGTGGGCCCCACCCTTCGAAACACTCCCCTACCCCACCACGACCGACCTCGCGCCACGTTGGACGAGTCGAGACGAGACGAGACTCGCTCTGACCCTTTCAACGAACAGGACCCTCCATGTCCCCATCGGAATCCCGTAGTAGTAGTCCGCTGACGTCATCTCCACCATCACGGCACGTGACCCCGCACCATTGCCCCACTGTAGCCCCGCGTCCACACTCTGTCGCTTTACAGCCAGGAGGGCAAAACCGGGACAGAAAAATAAAGAAAACAGAGGACGGGGGGCCATTACGCGCACGTTTCACACGTTTATTTTGCGCCGCTGAGAGGCCATTAGCAGCAGGAGCTGGAGCTTACTAATCAATTCGCACGCATCTCTGTCCGCTTCTCCGCGTCCTCTCCGATGTCAGCCACGTATAAAAGCCTCGCCATCCCTCTCCAGTTGCCGCTCTCAGTTCGAAGCAAAGCAAGCAGCAGCCTCGCCATCAGACGAACACACAAGCTCACTCAGATCAACAGCACATGACCAACCGCACCTTCTCCGCCATGGCAGCAGCGAACCAATCATCATCCTACATGATCCGATTCGACGGCTCCGACGACCCGTCGCCGAGCTCCGAGCCGCCGGGCCCCGCGCAGCCGCAGCCACCGTTCGCGGGGAGGAGGAGGGTGATCTCCCCGAGCAGGAGCACCAGGTCATTGTCGCCGCCCTGCTCCACGTCGTGTCCGGGTACACCACGCCACCGCCGGAGGTCTTCCCGCCGCCGCCGACAGCAGCAGCGGCCGCGTGCTGCCAGGTTTGCGGCATGGAGCGGTGCCTCGGCTGCGAGTTCTTCGCCGGGGACGCGACGACGACCGCATTGGACGGCGCGCGGGGGAATACTAAGCTGGTGGCAGTGGCAGCAGCAGGCGCGGCGGCGGCGCCGGGGCAGAGGAGGCGGAGGAAGAAGAAGAACAAGTACCGCGGCGTGCGGCAGCGGCCGTGGGGAAGTGGGCGGCGGAGATCCGCGACCCGCGCCGCGCCGTGCGCAAGTGGTTTTGGCACGTTCGACACCGCCGAGGAGGCCGCCAGGGCGTACGACCAGGCCGCCATCGAGTTCCGCGGCCCGCGCGC
The DNA here is from genome assembly GCA_015847255.1 of Hyparrhenia diplandra. Classification (NCBI taxonomy): domain Eukaryota; kingdom Viridiplantae; phylum Streptophyta; class Magnoliopsida; order Poales; family Poaceae; genus Hyparrhenia; species Hyparrhenia diplandra. Next base: position 535,743 of record JADLZK010011221.1, read on the forward strand.
CAAGCTCAACTTCCCGTTCCCCGAGCAGCTGTCGACGACGACCCACGACGAGGCGGCCACCACCAAGTCGTCGGACAACACGCTGTCGCTGTCGCCGTCGCTCTGCAGCGAGCAGCGGGGGCAGCAGCAGCCAGAGTGGCCGCCAACTTCCGGCGACGGGCAGGAAACAGGGGAGCAGCTCTGGGAAGGCCTGCAGGACCTGATGAAGCTGGACGAAGGCGAGTTCTGCTGGTTCCCGCCAACCTCGAGCGCTTGGAATTGAATTGAATTCAAACGCCCGCGCGCGACGAAATCCCAGCCGTTCAACTTGTTTGAAAAGGAACATCCTAGCCTTCCGCTATGCTTTTTTTTTCCCCTTGGCTCTTCTTTTTCTAAGCTCTGTTGTACTTATTTGAACAAAGCAGAGTTTTGTAAATTACTACAGTACATTACAAGTCCTGCCAAGTGTATCGAATAGGGCAATTTTGGAGTGTACGTATTTTCTACTTGAAAGCAATTAACACGAGCTGACTACTGACATGTCAACCAATTGAATACATGATCAGAGTTTGGATATGTATTTTTTTATTAAGGTATTTCGTACTTTACCGGCATATAGCAGTAGGATTGAGACTTTTTGCTTTAAAAATATTGAGAGTAGCCCTTGCAAATTTGTTAATAATATTCAGCTAACAATATGATCAACGTGGTAACCATGCGGGTGGTTGGCAAATTAAGTATTGTTATGTTTGCATCACGTTGTTCGGTGACAGACAGAATTGCTACGCGATGGTTAGTTTATTCTAATCCACGAGCGGGTATCTATCTAGTACTCACTGCTCTGTCACCAAGCAACTATTTTAATGCAATCATTCTAGTAGCTACAGATTATTTGAAAGCAACAGATCTCCAAATGATCCCCAGGTTTTGACGTTGCATCATCTCCTATGCCTGGTATTGGCAAATCTCATTTAGGCACATGCTTCCTTACTACCCATAAAAAATCTTGGCTTTTCTGCGCCTCTAGACACACTTGAATCAGATGAAAACTTCAATGACAGGAACCTCATAAATTACCAGAATCGTAAAAACATTGCTTGTACCTAACAGAACCGGAGAATCAACCTTATAAAGTAGGATCACAAAGTCGTATTGTGCTTAGGTGTACGTACATTCACATTTACCGCAAGTTAAATCGGCTCTCTTAATCAGCACACGTTTCACTAATCCCATGGCATGATGGGGTCGGCGCAAACCAAACATGCAAGATCGAAGGGGATAGATATATATATCCAACTGCAAAAGTTATTTCCCAATTGACATCCATTCATTCATATCTTGATCCGATCCGAGAGACTGAATGATGGCTCTGAGAAGTCATTTTTACTGATCAAGTTGTTTCAGGATATGGGAGTATTACGTTGTACTCTGCTGCAGCTGCTATAATGAACACGCACGTCGTCATCTCTGACTGTAAATATCTGCATATTCACCATTCGGACGACGGCCACATCCCTGCAGACGCAGGTGATTTCCCCGTGCGGGAAAGAGAGACAAAAAAATCCTAGGAACGCCTCAAAGTCTCCTCGACTCGAGATATTAGCGTACCGATTGTGATTTGTGAGTGTCTGAGTGACGTCTCCTGACTGTGACTGGGACTCTGGCTGGCGATCGCAGCAATAGCATGCAGTCGTGCCGGCAGCTCGTTCCAGTGCCCACCAGACGCCCTAGGAGAGTCGAGAGGACGGGGCCAGAGGTCCCTACCCGTCAGCCGGTGCGGGGAGGTGACGCGGCGACCGGCACCACTCCACTCTCCAATGCAGGCAGGCTGCGCACAACGAACGGTCAACTGACGAGTGAGCGGCGGGGGAATGGGCTGGCTGGGCTCCGGCCTGGTGGCGGGTGGCCCGTAGTGAGTGGGTGGGTCAGTGGGTGCTGCGCTCAGGGCGGACGTCAGCGTCAGCCGCGGTTCCAGCTGGGGAATCGCTGGCTCGCGGCCCGCCAAGCAGGCAGGGGAAACTGCGCGGGCGGAAGGCTCTCTTTTCTTGTTGATGATCCCGTCCGAGGCTTCCTGCGGCTGGCAGCCGGCTGCGCTGCGCACGGGTTTTTCTTTCACTTTACACAATGAATGAATTGAAAGGCTTGCGTGGAGCATCACGGATTGGACGCGTGGTATGAGTGTGATCTCCTTTTTATGTCTGCCATGCGAGGTCTGACTTTGTCTTTTCAGTTTTGACTTTGACCTATCCGTCGATCCGTCCGTCGGCTAAGTCTTTGACGCACCGTATCCTCATTCGTCAACTCCCTTCGTATTTGAACTTTTCCATTTTTCGACTCATGTGTTATCCAAACATACTCTGGTACCGTGGTACGTACTTCCTCGGTCCTAAACTACAAGATGTTTGATTTTTTTTTTCACCAAATTTGACTATTCGTCTTATTAAAAATATGTGTAAAATATTTTTGTTTTATAATAACTTGTTTTATTAATAAAAGTTTTTCAAGAATGATATACATGTTACTATATTAGTACATAGGAGTATCACTTTTTAAATAAAACGAGTGGTCAAACTTGTAGCGAAGAAAAAGTCAAATAACTTACATATTGAAAGTAAGCCTTAACAAAATTAAAAAGAAGTTGAAAAAAAACCAAACCGAAATCAAGAAAATCGCGACAAAGAAAAAACGGTTCCTGAGGAACCAAAAAATTTCGGTTCCTACCCTCGGTTAACTGATTTAACTGAATTATGTCAATTATGTTTCACTATCGGCACGGTCATTCAAAGATGGGAGGAGGTGGGCAGACGGCAGGGTCCCATCGAAGACCGGAAGTCAGAAGCAGGCCAGCTCAACAGTAGCATAGATTTTCGTATCGAGCAGTAGATGAATTCAAAGGCACCGACCCACCCAGTTACGAATTCAAAGGCACAGTGCCAGTATTCAAAAAAGGCTTGAAGCAGGGCTCCCTCCAGCGGTCCAGCTGGCATAGTACCGTAGCATCGCATCGCATCATGCATGGCACGGCCTGAAGGCTGAAGCTCTGCAGTCTGAAATAAATTGGCTGCTGGCCTGCTGATAACGAGTCCGATCTCCACGCAGACGTGCGTAAATGCCGTGTCCATGAAAACGAGCGATCTTCCCTTCCCTCCCGTGCATCCGGCCGGACGTACGGCAGGTGCTGCTGCCGCGGGCGGAAGTGCATCCATGCATGACAAAACATGCATGCACGGACGCCGGTGAAGTGCGCTGGCTTGCCGATGAAACACACACACGCGCTGCCGACACCCTGCAGCTGGTAGTAGTAGGTGTGTGGCATAATGGATATCAAGCCGGGCTGCCTGCCTGCCACATCACATGGCGAAATTGCCCATGCGCCGATGTTGGTGTGCCATTGTGCCAAACGTCACAAGCTTAGCTTAGGTCAAACTAAAAGAAATCGACCATATGACCTCATACAATTCATACGCAGCAGCAGCTAGAACGGCGGGAAGGAGGTGATGAGTGGCGGCGGGAAGGAGGTGACGAGGAAGGCCAACGTGGCGCCGTGGCGGTGGTGAGGGAGATGAGGGGGCGGCAGGGCGACGCAGCCGCGGCGCCGGTGCAGAGTGGGCGATGGACGGGGGCCATGCCCCCCTAATATTGCGTAGCAAGAAAGAAAATTACTAGTATAATATATAAGCAAGACATAACCCTAAGTTCCTTCCAAATTTCTTTTTGGCTTAGAAATTTTCTCCTGAACGAGTCAAGATTAGCCCGTTTGTTCCTGATGGCAAGATTAGCTTGCTTGTTTCTTTTTCTATTTTTAGCTTTCCTTATAGTGTCAAAATATATAACTGCTAATATATTGAGAAAAGTTATAGTGGTTTACGTTGCACCAAAAATACTTTGTTCTTGTTCTCGTTTGTTATTGAGCATCTGTAAGCAAGTTTGTCGGAGAGACTTTTCGACTCACATAATTCAATACTTTTATTTATATTAAGAGTGAGATTATACAAAATTCTTGTCTTATAATATACCTATTAATATCTTCTATATAATAAAATACAACTAGTGGATATAAATCATCACTAAAAGACAGAGTTGATACTCAATACTTACAAAGTCACCTAGACGTCTTCTCGTCCTTGAGGCATATCACTTATTGAAAAAATACCTAGGATACATATAAGAAATTGCTAGCACCCATTGATGTCAATGAATTAACCCGGACAATCACCATTAGGAAACTAACAAGTTGAGTTGCACTTAGTTTTACATGTTGGTTTTGGCCGCCTCTAAATATAATTTCGGCTCCGCCACTATTCATACTGTATATTTCTCTCTCTCTCTCTGGAATTTTTTGAGTGTTAATTAGGCTCTCCCCCACTTTCTTTCGATTGCATTAAAAGGCAGTATAAGTTCAATACAACGCAGAAGGTGGCATATTGTCAAGACCTGCTAGGGAAGAAGGATTGTCAAGCGTCCGTCAACAGCAAAGGCGACTCAAGATGGTGGCTAGCGTCGTGGTCCTAGATTGTGTGTGTCCTGTTTTGGGCTTTGGCGTAGATGGGCCATGTGCTCGGGTGAGCCCGGTGCGAGTCTGGGTGGGGAGTATAACACCCTTGTAACCGTCTTGGTGACGGCATCGATCATTTTGAAATCTGAACTCATATCTCGAACTCGAAATTCCTCTGAACTACCCGATTGCTGTTCGTGATAATCTCTCATTGATCTATGCTAATCTACCCCTATATCCATCCAATCCAGTTATCATTTGCGACCTGATTCGGGCACCCAAGACCAAAGTACTTAAACCAAGAAAAACAAACACTTACTCACTACGTCCTGAAATACAGCGCATTTTGCCCATTCATAGACAAAATAAGAGGAAATGTAATAGATGCATTACCGCTCGCTTACCTTTCTAATCTATTGAAATTTGATATTTCCTTTGATTAAATGATGAAGTCTCAATATAATGTTTTTTTTTTATTTAAGTGAATCTTATCTTCATGTTCTCTGGATGTACTATATTGCACATGACAATTTTCAAATGTCAGAATATACACCATATTTCAAGACAGAGGGAGTAAAGCATTTTAAACCTCCACAAGATACCTACAGCCAGAGCAACTACCTCAATGGCATCATCAAGCTTAGATCGAGGACGACTAGGATGGGGTCGTCAATGGGGATGGACAAGATACAAGGAGACAGGACATGACAACGTCAATGGTAGGCGGCCCAGATCGAGGCTCGGGCTAGTTCGCTAGGCTCTTTTCTCTTTTTTCATTTGGATTAACATAGGCGGGCATTTACAGTCGTCTCCATAAATAAATAATGATTAACATAGGCCCCCATTTACCGCCGCTTTCGTAAATTAAGGCGGACATTTACAGTCGCCTCCATAAATAATGATTAACATAGGTGGCCATTTACCGCCGCTTTCGTAAATTAGTGATTAACGGTGACGTTTGAGCCACGCATAAATTTAATAGAATGTCGTTATTCCTTTTTGAGAGACAAATTCGCAAAACAAAAATAGTTTTTTTTACATGAAACAAAAATAGTTTGGGAGTTGCACACATATGCACGCGCACGGACGACATTCAATTCAGAACAATGTAAAGTAGAACCACACAGCTGGCTGTTATCTGTTCCTTGGGCCTGCTGCATTCCTGACCGTGAAACTGTTTTATTTTTTTGCAAATGGAGCAAAGTCAAAGCTCCGAAGCCGCCCCGGCCATATGACTATAGCTTGCCCGAGATTTTGACTTGCGTATTTTTTAGTTAGTGTCAAAACCAGTTAAAGTCTTCGAAGCCGATCAACGCGTAGTATGCATAAGGTACATTACATGCAAGGTCAACGGAATGAGGAATCAACTGTAATATCTTGGCGCAGTAATCTGTTTTTATTTCCTCTTCCATTGTTTCAGTCAACATGCAGTTTATTAGTAACTGCATTATGTTTAATTTGGATTATCTCCCAGCCAGAACCTGACACACACACCTGCATTGCTGGCTGGCTGCCACCGGGACACGTAAACAGGCCGCAGTCAATCCATCCTCTCTAGGAGTTGCCGTAAGAACAATTCAACAAATCACATTGCTGCACGTACGGGAGTCCCTAAATTACCACCGTCCGTTTCACTGCACTGACGCACGCATGCAATTATGTTTGCATAAACAACCCCGCCGTTCCCTACGACCCTCAGTCTCACACTCCTCCACCACTCATCCTCCCACTGAAGGCAAGCTCCAGCTATATAACATCGCATACTTGCAGCCACCAGCCAACCTCACAGTCAGTGGGAGGATGAGTGGTGACGACATGTCGTACAACCCGGAGCAACCACCGCAGGCCCGCCAGCAGCTGACGATGGCGCCGCCGCGAATGTCCTTCTCCAGCGACTTCGCGCTGGAGCCACCGCCACCGAGACCACCACCGGGCCGCGCGGACGCGGACTTCTTCGAGTTCTCGCCGGCGGGCAGCCGGGCTATGATGGACGCGGACCAGCTCTTCTCCAAGGGCCGCATCCTCCCGCTGCGGGAGGCGGGCGCCGCGCGGGGCCGGGGCCCCGACGACCCTGCGCGACGAGCTGCTGCGCGCGCCGGACGCCGCCGCCGACCGTGGCGGACGTCGTGGGCATGCACGGTGGAAGGAGATGCTTGGGATCAAGACGAGGGCGCCGCACCCGCACGCGCACAAGAAGGGGGCCGCCGCTGACGCTCACGTGGTAATAATCACAACGCGCGCACTGACCACCATGCATGGCATTTTGTACTGTAAATTGCTTTTGACTTGCTCCCATGTCCCTCCGCTTGTTGAGCACCGACTTGGCACTTCTTTCAGTTTAAATTAACTATGTTTTTTACTGACAGCATGTGTACTCTTGGCAGGATCTTGGAGAGCATGGAGAGGCTTCAGAGGCAGCAGGAGAGTGAAGCCACAGATGACCGTCACTTGCATTTGAAGGTTTAGGGCGGCACTAAACTGGAGCATGACAAAGTAATTACTGAGGAAAATTTGGTGTTGGAGAGAGTTGTATCATTGAACCATTGATCTTTCACCGTCTAACTCCTGATATCTGTCACTGGTTGGGGGCGCAAGAAATCTAAGGCCACCAGCTCCGTTCAACAATATAATTTCTGTCCTTCATTTTGGAGTGTAACAGATTTTTTTTTCTTTGGTTTGTGGGTCAACTGATCGTTTTTTTTTCTCGCCAGCTGCTGTGTAGTTGGTAGGATTATTAGTTTCGTTTGTGCTTGTCTCAACCAGTCAATCTGTACAAATGCGATGTCTGCAACTTTTGAATTCAGTGAAGAAAAACTGTGATGGAAAATGGTTGCGCGATCCAATCCTAGCCAATGATAATGAGCTAGCTATCCCTTGAAACTCTGTAACTTGTAGCTTTGCTTTCTTTTCCTTTGTCACTCCCACTAACTTGCTTTAACTTTTATTAATATATTCAGTAGGGGGCTAAAAAGAGCCCCTCCTGTTCATTCAAAAAAATGAGCTAGCTATCTTTGTTGAATTAAACTGTGTTTGGCCCAACCTTATTTTAATAAAATCAAATAAAATTCAAAATCTATAATAAATGCTACAGCCAATAAATGATTAATTAATACCATATAGGGAAGCTGACTAGATATTGAGACTCAGCTTAAATGAGTAGCCACTACTAAAAAAACAGTATTTTCTTCAACAACATTTTCATCTATGGGTTTATTAAAACTATTGGTGATAATTAATGTATCACTATCAGTTAAGAATACAAAAGGCGATAAAAACGATTCTCACCGTAGGTTTGGAACAATCGTGTTCCAAACTAGCAGTCAAGATCTTGTTCAACCAAGCTAGGTGAGGAGCAGGCAATGAAAGCACTTAGACCCAACCTCTGCGGCCTATGAGCCGACGTGTGGAATGCTCACCCCACGCGGGATTACAAACAACAATTCTAGTACAACAAGGCCAAGCTTGAGCGGTTTGTTAGTGTGTGAATCATAACATTGAGACTCTCACCTCAAGAGGACATAAGTTTGCCGACAAGCAACCGAACCTCGGGATACATCAATGTCTCCCTCTTGCACGCTTGTTTGTCTACTCACACAGTTGTGTGCTTTACATCTGTATACATTTTTTTTTTTTTTGTGTAGCTCTCTAGTTGTAGTTATAATTTAGTGGTAGAATTAGCTAGTTTAGTAATAACTTCACTAGTTTAGCTCAACTAGAGTAGTGCTTGCCTCTTGTGTATGTTTGAGAGACCTAGTAGCTAGTAGTTCACCTTGCTACTAGACTTGTGTAGGAGGCTTGTTTTGGGTGAAATAGTGCTAGGCAAGGTAATTGCTATTAGGATCTCACATTGCTCTAGTGTTTTGTTTTTATCTGTATAGACTTTTAGAAAAAGATATTCACGATCCCTCTAGTCATTTAGATGATCCTTGGATAACATATCATCACAAGTCAGAGGTATGTGCTCATCCTCTTTTGACAATGCCTTTTTTCTATCCACGTGTCTCTCCATGTCTTTCTCGTCTTCCTCACGGGTGGGCGGTGTCACCTTGGCACAAACTCCACCCTAGTGTGGATCCATGAGGTCGCAAGAGTTTGGGCCTAGCATGTGGGATGAGCATGCCAATGGCGAATGCGGTGGTGGGCGCGTTGCATGGGATCGTGGTTGGGCTTGAACGGGGAAGCATGTAGAACGATGGTGTGTAGTCTCAATAACTAAGGTCGGGGATCATTGTGGACGGGGCAGCTATGGCTAAGGTGATAGTGGATGGGGCAGGGGCATTGTGAAGTAGCAACTGGAGGTAGCAGTGTGGAAGACGGATGACATGCAGATCCTGCTTGATGAATGTCTAAATGCATCTCAAATAGTATTGTACCCTCTTGGTCCGTATCCCTCCAAAACACATAACAAGTAAGTCCTCATCTCGCCAACTAAACATAGAGATGAAACCACCATCTCACCTCACGAAACTAGAATTGATCCTTTTGGTTCCTTCTCAACCAAATGCATGTCTAGTCTTTTTTAAGAAACTGGTGCTTTGTTGATTAATCAAAAGAAAGATTACAATAACTTACTTAAATATCCCATAATTCAGGTGGGGTTATAAGCTATTCCTCCACCTAAGAATTTTGCTCAGGATATCGAATGAGCACTCTTCTTCTTGAGCTAATTTATTACAAATTCTACTAACAAAACGAAATTTGAAACCTTCGAAACTCCGGCTTAGGCCGTCCCCAACACCCAACATGGACGTTGGTTTCAAAAACACCACATCAGCAACAATCTGTAGTTGATGAGAGAGAGTATAGAAAAGTGTTAGCTTGTAGAGCTGGAGAGCAGGCCTGGCCGGGGGGGGGGGGGTGGGGTGCGAGCCATGCCTGGGCACAGGGCCCTTGAAGCCAAGGGGCCCAATCCCATGCAAGCTATAATTGGTGGTATACTCTGGCTCAATAGAAAATCATACCTATGGCCCATACAAAATACTACTAGGAGTGTGTGAGGAAGGAGAGGTCTATCGATTCCCCTTCCACCGCGGCCGCTTTGCGTCGATCTCGCGCGTGGCCGTCGCCGATCGTCCGTGTGTTCTGCTCGCTGTGTAACTCCATTCCCAGCGTCGAGACATCATCACGTCCAGGCGTGTTCAGGTAAAGTATCATGCCCAATTGCTCCTCTTCCGTAAGTCCCCTTCGTTGTTTGTCTAATGTTTGATTTGCCTAATCGCCTTTGCCCATACTCCTCTAAAATTCTAGTTTGGGATTGGGGAGTCCCTAATGGTGCAGCAAGGGAAGTGAATAAGTATTATCTCTATTCTCAACTTGGAGTGAAAAAGTTACTTTTTTGAGAGGAGAAAAAAAGAAAAAGAAAAAAGTGATGGATATGCATAGTTTATACATTTAGAAGTGAAAAAAAACCAATGATAAATAGTTTATGCATATAGTATTATAATTATAAACAATGATGAAGGGTCCATCTTTCTAGCTTCGCACCGGGCCCATAAATGGACAGCGTCAGGCCTATTGGAGAGGTGCTTGGAGGCACCCGGTGGTTTGGAGAAAAAGGTTGTGGTCCATGAGAGAGAATGTGAGATGAGCAAAATACATAACGTAATCCAATGCATCTGTTGTTTCATGCGGTAGCACGAATCTTGAAGCTTATTTAGACAGTGCAAATACTACGTGCTGAGCACATATACATACTGCATTGCATATTCGTTTCGTCCTGATATCGATGTACTGTAGGCCGAGTACCCTGTCATATATGCTCTCTGTCTCTTCTGAAACCACTACTCCATGGTGTTTAGCGTTGGCCTTGTTCTTAGCGAATCCATTTGGTGCAGCCGGGGATAACATACTGATAATCCGTCCCTAGTCCATAGCGAGACCAGAGCCGAACCAGAAACGGTCGCCATCTGGGCTGAAATGCGGTGCTCCAGACCAGGCCAGTACGGCCTGCTGGTGGAAGAAGCTTTCGAATTCATTACGGTGATCATTGTCGCCAACCATACTGCTTCTGTCATATGTGTCTCGTATATCAAAACAAAAATAAGGTTTGGCAAAAAATAAGGTCTGGCTTCTAGCTATCTCGTCAAGAAAAAGGTACTTTTGGTCTCGTAATACATTTATAGATTTCATAAGAAATCACACACGTGATGGAAGGGGCCGATGCCTCTCTTCTTTGCATTAAAAGTTCTAAACCTGTCAAATATAGAAACAATGATCAGAACAGTTGAATTCAGCTGATATCACTACAAGATTCAAATCCCATGAGGAGCCCACACGTCCCCGCACACTACAACAAGATTCATTTTTCGTGACGGGTGTTTTACATTTACCATGGCGGGCAAAGGCGTCCACCACCGTGGTATGGTCGACGTTTTTGCCCACCACGGTAAATAATTTATAAAAAAAATTAAAAAAAGAAACCCTAACCCAGGTTCGGCGGGTCCAGGATGCTAGGCCTAGTCGCGTTGTCGGTGCCGCCGCCACCGGATCCGCCCCCGTACTCCCGTGTACCGCCGCCGCGAGTGGGCCTCCACCGATCAAGCTCGTCAACGAGCCCCTCCACCGGATCGAGCCCCTCCACCGTAAATAAAAATGTCCGCCATGGTTAATCGGGCATTAACTTTGATGGGCAAACGGGACGCCGTCACGGTTAATTTTTGGATTGTATCTTGTAAAATCATTTTCGTAGTAGTGACAATTCACAAAGAACACAAGTTCACTAGAAATTTGAGTCATTTTTCTCTCCTTTCAGTCATGCTTGCTGGCATGCTAGCTGCTTATATAATTTACACATACCGATCGAATTTACCGATGAACACACGGCGAACCATTAAACTCATCACGGCCATGGCCCGAGCCACGTAGTACGATTTACATTTGCTCGTGACGTACGGACGTACAGCTAGCGCACCGTGAAGTGTCACGCACGCAAAGACGCGCGCCACCACCGCCTCAACATTTACGCTGCTGCTGCGTTGTCGCCGGCGGCGGCGGCGGCGGCGACGGAATTCTTGCAGTGCGCGATGGCGGCCTGGATGGCGCTCTGCAGCTCCTCCATCGTACTCACCTCCGACGACGCCTTGGTCACCGACTCCCCACGGAGAGGTGCCCGCTGGTGGCGGGCGACCCTCGCAGCGACGCGGGCGCCGACGACAGCCGCCCCCTGCTGTGCCGCTTGGACGACGACTGGGCGTGGGCGGCGGCGTTACCCCGGCGACGACGTGGCGCCCGGAGGTGAACGTGTGCGGCCGGCTCCCGTTCCGCCGCCTGTCCGCGTCCGGCCGGCTGCTACTGCTACTGCCGGAGTAGGACGACGACGTGAGGAGCTGCTCCACCATCGCCACGACGTACTTCCGCACCACCAGGACTATGTCCAGGCCTCGACGTCTTCTCCCGCCAGTTCCGCCGCCGTTGGCTTGCTGCTTCGTCCTGCTGCTGCCGTTCTTCTCCCTGCCGGCGGTTTCGCCGCTGCTCTCGCTTCTTGTCCAGGCGACGACGCCGGAGATGAGGAACGAGAGCTTCTGCTTGGTGGCCTTGCCGACGTTGCCGCCCTCGACCTCGTTGTTGCTGCTCGTCGTCGTCGTTGCGCTCTGGTGGTGGTGGTGGTGGTGGTGGAGGCTGTGGTCCGTCGTCGTCACTGAGCGGGAGGTGAGGTCGCTGACGACGCGGCCGAGGCGGTGGTGGGACATCATGTCGTCGGTGCGCCCCGTCGGTGGTGCGGAACAGAGCTACACGAGACGACGAAGGGAAGGGAGGAGGATGGTGAGGCAGAGACAAGAGAGGTGGTGGGAGAGCGATCGAGGCACGAAGCTGTATAATTATTGGCTTGCATTGGATGCCGACGGCGGTGGTGACTGGTGGCCATGGCTCTGAGAGACGAAGGGCTCGTGTCACTGCACGTGTTTGCGAGTAAGTTAAATTTACACCTAGGTGCATATGCACCCATGCGCTGGAACACTGGATACGCATTGTGATCCCGTCGCAAGACACTTCTCAACGCACACCGCTCGGAAGTGTCTTGCAAGACGGATCACAACGCTGTATCCCTGTGGCCCACACGTGTTTGCATGCAGGCCGGTGTGCATGGTGAGCCATTAGTGCCAGTCGATTGCTTGTTCAGTGAGAGTGAGGCACCTGAATGCCTGATTATTGCAATGTCGAGTTGTTCAGTTGCACTAATTCATCACCAAATTGACTGAAACGAGACGAAAATTGTTGCCGTTGTGAAAAACGGGTGAACAGCCCGATCGCGGAAAAAATGTTACCGTTGTTTGTAGGTTTTGAATGTTTGCTAGGATGCAGTATGAATGGCAGCAGCTCAAGGAGATGATGATGTTGACGTCGATAGTGTAAAGTGTAAGCGTATTAAGAGCAACGGCAATGACGCCGTGTGCAGTTTTTTTGCCCCATGAGTGGCACAAAAGTTGCAGGATAACCAGACATGATCAACGACAACAGGTGATGCGGGCCTCCGTGTGATTTGTGAGGCACACGAAATGCCTCGTTTTGCAATTGCAGCCGAACACGATGTAGGAGTATATCCATAGCTAAGGGCTGTAGCTTGGTCAATCGTGCTGACAATATTGTTTCCAGAACATGCTAGATATCGCTAGATAGTAGTACTGTGCTTTAACATTTGTGCGAGAAGACGATGAATGAAGCAGATTAATTATATATATACGAGGATTTTCACTATAAAGAAACCAAAATACTGTACAGTGACGACATTGGAGCAAGAGGTTCATGGAGAATTTCCTCAAAATAGCCGTGTTCACACTTCAACAGTGTACCCTACCGATGTAAGGTTCTCATCTGATCAAAACCGACAGCTGCATTTCAACCATATATGATTCCGATTGAGCATACCACAACGGGCCGTATGGATAGAATATGGAAACAGATATTTATCCGAATTATCCTACGCTCTGTATTCACCAAAACTTGTAATATGGATATCCATATTCATATATCGGTTTCTATTGCGGACCAAGTATGGAAGTATTTGAATTCATTTTCGGTATTTTCCTCTATATGATTAATTCTAGATCTCGTATTTGATAGAATTATTATGGAATATGAAATATGCGATTTTTTTTTGAGATTACACAAGATAACGCAGACACTCAACACGCACGCACACTCACCCCTATGAACACACGTATGCACACCCTATCCCTATTAGCACCTTCGAAGGACCGATCCAAAGAATCTTGAAGTTCACGGTCGCCACAGCGCCCTCTCGTCGACGGGGCTCGCCTATCATTTAATGCGCTAAATACCGGAAAATCCTAGAATAAACCCAGGGATAAAGTGTCGCACCCAGATTTGAACCACAGGTGGGACCTCCACAACCAATGGCCTTTGTCATTGCGCTATGAACCCCTTGACAAATATGCGATTCTCAGATCCACAAAGAATAAGATATAATGAATCTATTTAAAATTTCTCTTGATGACTACCGACTAATTATTTAATTTAATATTACTAATGATGCATCAAAACTATTCAATAGTATATCTATATTATCAGCGATACATAAAGGTTAAATTAATTTTAGTATTTTTCTAATTTAGTTTAAACCTAATATTAGTATTTTTCTAGTTTAACCCTAATATTAATATTTTTCTAATTTTTTTTAAACCTAATATTACGAATGATGCATTGAAACTATTTAATAGTATTCTTTCTAATTTAGTTTAATATACTATATATTTACTATTGAAAACAAAAGTTATTCTCATCCATTGGGTTTAATTTTGAGGCTTAATAGAACAATATATTATTGCCAACATTAACTTATATATAGATGTCTTAGTCATCATAAAATAAGTTATATATTTTAAGTTTCTAACGTTTTTCTATTAATGTTTGATATTCTTTCCATTATTTCAAATTATAGTCGCTTTTTTTTTTTTGTTCATCCATTTTACTATGTCTCTCTATGTCTTTAGATATATTATATCTAGATACATAGCAAAATGGATGTACCAAAAAATCTATGTACCAACAATTTTTATATTTTTATAGAAAGTCAACACGCAGAACATAGTTGTCCTAAAATCTCTATAATACACTATATTGCACAACAAATGGAGTATTATGGATTTCATGATCATCACGAAATAAAATATACCAACAACTTTTATATTTTTATAGAAAGGATAAAATATAATTAGATTTTTTGAGGGGAAAATGTAAACAGATAGGATATATTTAGCCATTGATAGATTTTTTTTCCTTCTATTACAACACACATGAGCTTGTTTGCAGTTTGGCTTGAGACAATTTGGCTCTCCTCTGTTAGCAAGGCAAAACTTGCTGGGCCGGTCTAGTTTTCTTCTCGGAGGAAGGAATCCAAGTCCAAACGGCCTGCTCGGAACTCGGAAGAGAACTCGCAATTGCAACTCCTCGCTGTCAGCAAAAACTTCCGGTACTTCGGCGACGGGGTTCGGCGACGGGCGAGTAGAGGCTTACCACCGATCGCCGTCCCTGTCCGCTCCAGTGCTTCTCGCCGGCTCCCCTCCACCCGTTCCCTCACCGCGCCCGCGGCGGGGGCGAGTCCCCGCGACACCTCCCACCCAGGGTCCCCAGCCTCATACCACCTCCGAAACCCCCTTCCACCGAAGCGAACCACATCAGCGCTCCTCCGTGGAGTTAGTTCGCTCAGTCCTCTTCGTTGGAGTGGAGATCCATACGGGCGCGGGTTGATTTCGATTTCGCCTTCTGGTGGTAAGTAAGTAAGCCCTAGCTTGCTCGAATCAGTGTCTGAGATTTGCGTTTTGGTCTGCGACAAAATTACTGTGAGCAATCGAATTCGGTTATTTGCTGGAATTGATGCTCCAACCCCCAATCCTTCTGCGAGCTGGTCTGCTGTGCTGTAGTGTACTGCAATTCAGTTATTTCGCAGTTAATTTATCCTTTTTATATAAATTATAGGGGGGGACTCAACCTATATTCCTTATGATATATGCATGATCAACCTTCTCCTCAGGTGGTGATGGCTTCGTAGAGATCTCCACTTATTAGCTCTGAATATTGCTTAGTAATATAAATTTTCAAAAGGGATCTCTGATATCATAGACTTCAGGTTTACATTCTGTTCAGGAATAGTTTATTTATTTATTTATTTGTTTTTAACTTTCGGTTCATGAATAGTTGACACTCATTGTAGAACCACTTCTATCATTAATGTTTGGATTGTGTGCTTCAGTTGTTTCAAAATTCAGAAGTTCACTATAACTTATACTCCCTGTATATCAGTAGCCTATATAGTTAATTTGATTTGTTTATATCAATTGTCTTCTGTTTTCTCTGTTGTGTTTGGCTTTCTCCGATTTAACCCAATGTTGAATTGGCTGTTATATTACAGGCTGGAGAGGTTCTGTTTGAAGAAACTACCGCTATAGCCACTTGATTACAGAAAATGGCTGAGTTTCTGGACCTTGAGACCCAGGATGGGATAAGAATGACATGGAATGTTATACCAGGCACAAAGCAGGATGCTACTAACTGTGTCGTTCCTGTTTCTGCCATTTATACTCCCCTAAAGCCAAATCCTTCCATTCCTGTTCTTCCTTATGCCCCTCTCCGTTGCCGCATGTGCCGTTCGATTCTCAATCCTTTCTCAGTTGTTGATTTTGTTGCAAAGATTTGGGTCTGTCCGTTCTGCTTTCAGCGCAACCATTTCCCCCAGCATTACAACTCTATTTCAGAAAACAACCTCCCTGCTGAGCTGTTTCCTCAATATACCACTGTTGAGTACGCATCCACTTCTGAAACGGGTCCTGTGGCGCCTCCAGTCTTCCTCTTTGTTGTTGATACATGTATGATTGAGGAGGAGATTGGCTATTTGAAGTCTGCTTTAGCACAAGCAATTGAACTATTGCCAGATCACTCCCTTGTTGGATTTATTACTTTTGGGACATATGTTCAGGTCATTATCATCTCTTATAGTGATACTCCATTGCTGAATGCACTGGTAAACAACTAATACAGAGATTTAATTTATGTAGGTGCATGAATTGGGTTTTGGCTTGTTACCAAAGTCATATGTGTTCAAAGGGACAAAAGAAGTTACAAAGGAGCAAATTCTGGACCAAATGAGTTTCTTTGCTGGGAAAACTAAACCCACAACAGGTGTAATCGCAGGCGCAAGGGATGGCCTCTCAGCAGAGAGTATTGCTAGGTTCCTGTTGCCTGCCTCTGAGTGCGAGTTTGTGTTGAATTCAGTTAAGAGCTCTGCTTGATTATAAAACTGTGATACATTGGTCAGGGAGATTGGCAAAGTTCTGTAGCACATCAAAATGTGGAACACTGTGAAATTATCACTCTTAAGTGACATACTAAAATTCTTTTCCATCATTACGCTGTTGACACTGTTTCCCTTTTTCTGTAGGTAATAGAAGAACTGCAAAAGGACCCTTGGCCTGTTCCAGCTGATAAACGTTCGTCAAGGTGTACTGGAGTTGCATTAAGTGTTGCTGCTAGTCTCTTGGGGGTTTGTGTTCCTGGATCAGGTGCTAGAATTATGGCATTTGTAGGTGGCCCATCTACAGAGGGACCTGGTTCTGTAAGTCAATTTCTCTTTCTTTTTAAATATCGTGTTCTTTAGCTTCACAAATGCTGTATACTTAGATGCTAGGATGGCCAGGTCGTGTTGGCACTCCCAGTGGCAAGGGAGAAAGCTAAGATTGGAATCACGGTTTCTTCTTTCTCAATTACAACAGTGGCATAGGCTTCCTTGTATAGAGACTCATCTAACAGGATAGTGGATACTGATAAATCATTCTATAGTAAGTTAATAACCATCCTAACTAGATAAAGATATCAAGCAAGTTATCCTAGGAAACTTATTAGCTATTATGGAATATAGAAAAGCTATAATCTTTTTGGTACCAGGAAAGCTTATCATAACCATGAAAAAGGTGGCCTCCAAATCCTTGTGACCTTGCCAACACAGGCCTGCTTCTACTGCTATGGTACCTGTGATACTGCTGCCGCGTAACAGTAGCAGTTGCATTATGTATAGTTCGTGGTGTTTATGATCATTCTCCTAGAGTAACAAAACCTATCTCTACTCTCTTTTTAACCGTGACCTTTGTTTCTTTTCCTGTTTACCCCAAACTCTATCTTTTGTCTTGTGCCCTATTTTTGTGTTTCTTTTTATACTTGTTTCCTGTGGGTTTCATCTCTAGCCTACCCCAACTAGCTTGGGACAAAAGGCTATGTTGTTGTTGTTGTTGTTGTTGTAATAATGTGTTTTTTTATCTTTCCGTTTATAATCACTGTTTCTTTTACGTTTGGATTGGTACTGGCTAACAGCTAGAGTTTATCCCCACATGACTAGTCTAGTTGTATGAAAACCTCATGCAATGACCCAAGTTGATTGATTAATTTTAAGAAACTTTGTTACAACTAGTGTTGTTACAGGGCTGTGCATATTTGGAGTTCAGGTTCATTTGATGGAAATTTTGTGGATTTTGTAGCTTGCTCTATGCTCTGCTGTTCTGGATATAATATAATTTTGTGCTTCATATCTGTAGTGGAAGTATAATAAACTTATCCAATTCCCAATTTTCTATGCAGTTTGTCTATTCTGCTTATATTTGATCAATGGAGCATGGTTTGTTTCCAGATAAAGTTGAATACCATTTTAGCTTGCTTTCTTTCAACTTCTCACTACATGCAAATTAGTGATATGCCATCAGGGAAATGTAGGCACAAGCAACAACTTAAGCATGTTGATTGCTAGTCTCCAAGCGCTCCTATCCATAGCTAATTCCTTGGAGATATTCCACTCCTTAAGCATGTACTTGGCACTAAATTCCCTTTGAATATTGTTTATCTTCGAGAGTCTGATTGTCTCAAACATCATGGACTTAAAGAATTGCCATTAGTTATTTCTTGCTTATGCTTTCTAATGTATGTATTATAATGATATTCTTTTCCAAATTTCAGATCGTATCCAAGTCCCTATCAGAACCAATTCGCTCGCACAAAGACCTCGATAAAGGTTCAGCCCCACTTTATAACAAAGCTGTTAAATTCTACGAGGATATCTCTAAGCAGCTTGTGAATCAAGGCCATGTACTTGATTTATTTGCTTGTGCACTTGACCAGGTTTGTTGTCTTCTTTTCCTCTTAGAGTTCAGATCAAACATTAGCATGCTGATTGAGGCCCTTGTTCTGTTCTTTTTATTTTTTGATGAAAAATAGTTTTTTGCTTGTTTTTTTATGTTTAGTTAAGAATTGAAGAAAAATTGATATACAATATCACAGACTTATATTGCACAAGCATTTTTTTTTGTCTCACCAAGCCACTATCTGAATATAATGAGCAATCAACGGAAACTTTAGGCTCGTGCAATGTGCATATGAACTCAGTGCTTCACCCAATCTGGTAAAGTAACTTACATTCTTTTTCTGATGTTGTAATTGGTTTGAACATTCAGCCACCAAGTAATTAGTTGCTAAATTTGTTGATAAAGGTTTGTCCTTTGTATATAGTAGTTTCTGCAACAAAAACTGTCATATGATTTGCCATTTGAAATATGGTAATGAACAAATCACCAATAGTTAGTAAATCTCAGTTCTGTCTCAGTTCCTTTAGTTCAGTGTGCATTTTGCTTTTGAATTAAAAATTCTTGTTTATATTCTGTTTCTAGGTTGGTGTTGCTGAGATGAAGGTTGCTGTGGATAGAACTGGTGGAATAGTTGTGCTTGCAGAAAGTTTTGGTCATTCTGTTTTTAAAGACTCACTTCGACGCATCTTTCAGTCAAGTGATAATGATCTTGATTTGTCATTCAAGTAAATACTCTTTACGGTAATTAATAACTTGTCTTAGCCCATCAATAATTTGAGCATTCTGATTGACGTGTATAAAATTATATTCGCAGTGGTATATTCGAGATTAACTGCTCAAAGGATGTCAAAATCCAAGGAATTATTGGACCTTGTACTTCCCTGGAGAAGGTATAGCGTGTATCAGTTGCATATCGTCAATCTTTTTTTTTTTTTGGAATAACACTATACATCTGATCCTTTTATCTGCAGAAAAGTCCTCTATCCTCAGATACAGTTGTAGGTCAGGGAAACACTAATGCATGGAAGATGTGTGGTCTAGACAGGAAAACATCACTCTGTTTAGTATTTGATATTGCAAAGAAGGATGGGCCAGATTCGGTTGGTGTTGGTCAATCAGCAAGCAATCAGTTCTACTTCCAATTCCTAACCTAGTAGGGAATCTGTTTGGCCCCCTTCATTTTTAGGCAAAAAACCAAATACAGTCAAAGAATGGTATGTGACTGACTTAGGTGTTGCATTGCATGCAGTTACCAGCATCATGAGGGGCAGATGAGATTGCGATCCACTACACTTTCTAGAAGATGGGTTGCTGGTTCTGGTGGTGTGCAGGCAAGTTTTAGTCCAGCTTTCCTTACTTTGTTGATCACAATCATTTTCTGCTTAATTTGTTGGCAGATATTGCCTGTTTTTTTCTCTCTCTCATTGTGTCCATTTTAAAAACAAATATAATATTTGTTAAACTTGGATTACATGTGCTTTATTAGGAACTTATAGATGGCTTTGATCAAGAGGCAGCTGCTGCAGTCATGGCACGCTTGGTCTCATTTAAGATGGAAGCTGAGGTACTTGACAACATGTACTAAATTATTTTACCATTAGCACATACATGATAGATGAACTTATTTCACTTGAAAAAAATGGTACTCCCTCTGTTTCCAAATTGTAGTTCACTTTAGCTTTTTTTAGATAACATTGCTTTTGCTATGCACCTAGTTTATACACTATGTCTAGATACATAATAAAAGCAATGTATCTAGAAAAGCTAAAGTGAACTACAATTTGGAACGGAGGAAAGTATCACACTATGATGAATATAGTGCAGTAATATAATCTTGCCAGCTTGCTGTAGTTATTATTTCTGTTTTGGAGCCTTAATTGTATAATCTGAATGCTTCTTTCAGGCTGATTTTGACCCGATAAGATGGCTTGATCGAGCATTGATTAGTTTATGTTCGAAATTTGGAGACTATCACAAAGAAACACCCTCATCTTTCAGTTTATCCCCTCGTCTGTCGATATTTCCCCAGTTTATATTTAATTTGAGACGATCTCAGTTTGTTCAGGTAAAGCATTTTTCCTCATTTACTGAGCAATTCTGATCAACAGATCATGCGGAATCACACTTGGTGCACTGATTATTTTACTTCCCATGCAGGTTTTTAACAACAGTCCGGATGAAACTGCATATTTCACAATGATATTAAACAGAGAGAATGTATCAAATGCAGTTGTGATGATCCAGCCATCACTCATATCTTATTCACTCCAATCAGGTCCAGAGCCAGTTCTGTTGGATGTAACTGCAATTGCAGCTGATAGGATCCTTTTGTTGGATTCTTATTTTACTGTTGTCATATTCCATGGGATAACAATTGCACAGTGGCGAAAGGCTGGTTACCAATATCAAGAAGGCCATGAGGTAATATATTTAGATTTGGTCTACTGAGCTTCATGTAGCTTTTATTCTATACATTTGTACATATGGGTACAAATAAGGTTAATTTAAACTATCAGTGTGCCTTTACATCAAAATGTTTGGAAAGTCTTAAGCTTTCTATTCTATGGTTTCATAGCCTTTAGACATAAGGCTGCTAGGCTGATCTACGTACAGTGGGCTTCATTATGTACAATATACATCCTGATGTGTACCAAACTGACAACTAACCTTGTGTGGCGTCCAGTCATTTGCCCAGTTGTTGCAAGCTCCACAGGAGGAAGCTGATGCCATAATCAAGGAACGCTTTCCTGTGCCCCGATTGGTGGGTGTGCGATCAATATGGTTCTCAGGTTATTTCTTTTATATTCTATTCTTGTTTGTTCTGTTAGATTATTTCAACACTCTGCATTTTGCCTGAAGAAATTTCTTTGTGTGTATCTATTCATTGCAAACATTTGTTCTCTCTACTGTATAAGGTTCACAAATTCATCGTACTTTAAATTTTCACTAGTGGCCCAATTTTCAGTTGAAAATTGCAATGTAGACCCAATAGCAGATCACGACATCTGGGATACTCATGGGTCATTGATTAGCTGGAAACCCAAAACAATGTTCCTTGTGTTCTTTTTTTTCTTGATGAAATCCATGTGGTCAGCTTTCATCAAATAGCTAGATATTTCAAACCACCAAATTGTGGCCAATGGAAACTACCATGTTATATAAACTTTGACTTTATTAAGTTCTACTAATATAAAGTTCTATACATTAACATCAAAATAAAAGAGGATGGAAGGAATGTCATTCATATTTGATTTACCATCTTTTGAAAATTGCAGGCTCGATTTTTGCTGGCAAAGCTTAATCCATCGGTCTCGTATGACAATCCTCCAGCACCAGGAGGGGATGTCATATTCACAGATGATGTGAGCTTCCAGGTCTTCATGGATCATCTCCAGCGCTTGGCCGTTAATTAGATCATTATGGTGATTACACTATGCACTGCAGTTTTGCAGAGTGGGACTAATTTTATCGTGTATAGACAATTGTTGCTCTGCATATCGTGTATAGACAATTGTTGCTCTGCATCGGTACATCGTGTTGGTCACTGGCAGTTTTCTGATCCAAGAGCAACTATTATATATATACCATGTAAATAGGGTGTCGTTTCTCGTTGCTAGTACGAAAATTTCAAAGCAGGCTGCCTTGTTCAATCCATAGTGCGCAGTGCGATCGACCTAAAATGACAAGAACGCAGGCTTTGGTTTGTCCGTCCGTAGCTTGTAGTGCAATTGTTGGGTCATGAACAGCCGGTTACTCTTGTTCAGGAGTGACCGAGTCAATTGTAGTGAGCGTGAGAGTTTCACGTCTCCCTTATTTATATTGTGCAAATCTCACATCTCTCTTATTATGTTTAGTGCAAATCAGCATCTCCCTTATGCAAACGCTCGCTACAACTGAGGAAGAATCTGAGCATAGTGGAAGAAGAATCTGTTTAGGTAACATAGAAGAAGATTCCGTCGTGCTGCTAACAGCCTGGAACCTGTGGAAGGAGCGCAGCAGACGTTCGACGGCGGGAAGATCACTGTCCGTCCCAGCTTTTCTCACTGAAAGAGGCAAACCATTCCTCTTCGGAACTGGAGTGTATTGAGGGGGAATTGAACTAAAAAAAAAAATCTGTTTAGGTAATCCATGATCAAGGAAGATCCTGGTTCTGATTCCTGAACATGAGGTTTTACTATGCATGGAAATACAGAGATTTTCTCGTTAGGCTTCAAAAGTTGATTATGAAAAGTCAGGCTTCCATTCTTGAAGCTCTGAAATTCACTCGATCGCCATTGATGAAGTTCACCACGACCTCCATCTCCCTGGCCGCCTTGTCGCTGTCAGGCTTGTTAAGGAAGTAGACGTGATACTCGCCGGGCGTCTCGTACAGCTCCGCCTCGCCTCGCCACCCGCTGTCCCTGAGCGCGTGGACGTACGCACGGCCCCTCGCGCTGAGCATGTCCAGCCCGGCCACGGTGACGAGCACGCGCGCGCAGGGGAGCCGGCGCCACTCCTCCGGCGGCATGGACACCGGGTTGATCACGGGGTCGTCGATCCCGTATCGCCCGCCGCACACGAAGCTCCACGTCCGCTCGCGCCACCGCCGCGTGTCCTCGTCGGTCGTCTCCGACGGCACCGGGCGCTTCCCCAGAAGTAAGGGTCGAGCAGTGCGAGGCCCCGGAGTTTGCCGGCACTGCCGGCGTCGCCCGGCAGGCCCTCCCGCCCCGCGCGTAGCGCCACGTTGTGCGCGATGTTGCCACCGGCGCTGTCGCCGCCCAGGAACAGCCGCGCCGGGTCCGGCGTGGCGCGACAGCCAGGGGGTCCGTGGTCGGTCACGCGCGTTGGCGTTGGTGTTGGCGAGCGTCCAGTGGAGCGCGGCCCACGCGTCGTCGTACGCCGTCGGGAGGCGGTGCTCTGGCGCGAGGTGGTACTCGACGGACACGGCGAGCACCTGGGCCCTGGACACCAGCGCGTTGAGGTACCGGTGGTACGTCGGCGAGAAGGCCGACTCCGTGACGAACGCGCCGCCGTGGTAGAACACGAGGAGCGGCAGCCTGCTTGGACTTCCACCGCTGTCGTCGTTGGTGCCGGCCGTGCGGTTGGTGGGCGAGGCTAGGAGGAGGCAGGCACGGAGGCGCACGGAGACGCCGGCGGTGGCGTCGAGGACGACGTCCCTTGAGGCGACGCCGGTGTCCGGGTCCGTGGAGGCCGGCACGGTGTCCGTGCCCATGAAACGCTGCACGCGGCCGCTCTTGTAGAGGACCAGGAACGGGAAGAAGAAGAAGTCGACGTCCCTGTCGTCGTCGCTCCCACCGTTGGTGCCCACGGAGGCCGTGCCGGTGCCAGGATGAAGCAGAGCCGGCGGGGCGAGCAACGCGCCCGCCATGTTGAGCAGGAGCAGCAGCGCCGACGAGAAGCTCCCCGCCATGAGGGGAGTGAGCGAAGGCGAAGCTATCGAAAACCGGGCCGCGCGCACACTGACTTCCTCGAAGGCCGGCCTATGACTCTGTGAGCTTGTCGTCTTTTTTTGTAGACCTCGCCGCGGCGCCCCTGCTTTCTCTTACTGGTACAGAGACGTACAGTGGTGGACGTGTGATTCTCCGCCAGTTGCTGCAGTGGAGGTGAAATGGAAGTTAGGCGCACCGCTACGTCCACGAGTTCACCGGGCGAAACCTGCGTCTGCGTCTGCGTGTTCTCCTCCAGTCCTCCGTGCTACTAGGCATGGCTGACGTGAAAAATAGGCTTGCTAATGAGCCAAAGCTGTCGCTCTGCTTACCTAATACTATTATGTGTAATGTACACTATATATTTGAGGCCTATGGAAATTGGAGGCGGTCGCTCCTACAGCACATGCCCAGGTGGTGGTTAGAGATGCAGGCAGGGCGGATCGAGGACCGTCCACAAGCCCAAGCTGCCACCAAGCTATTTAGCGGCTATGCGGACGTCCGCCACCGGACTATTGCCCGAACAGCCGGTGGAATTAGCGGAAACATGTGAAACCCGCCAACGTCCGCAAGCACTCTGGGCACATATGGGCGATGACGATGCACAAGGTAGCACCGCTTACATCCATTACAACTTGTATTATTGAAATAGAAGAAAATAATCCAAGAAGGCACCCCTTTCCTTACAAACCATTAGGACGCAATGGGAGGGAACAGGGGGGAGCAACGCTTGGTAAGATACATCCAGGTAAAGATGAGAATAGTTGCTACCGGTATTATTGCTACACCCGGGTAGCAGTAAAAAAATATATTCATTCTCCTGTTGAAGGCACATGCATTCCGCACATGAAGCCTTTCTTCTCTAACTGTTGCAACGGAGCTGTGGGTTTAGTATTTTTTTCTAGCACCCGAACATTGTGGAGGTTAGTTGCATGCTTGCTACCGCCTGTGCATGGTCCCACCTTACTACCTCCTATCTTTGGATGCACAAATTTTCGAGCCAGCGGTGCCCTCACAAATTGCCAGCAGTAAGCGATATCAAGGAGGCATTTGCTACCTTGATATCAACAAATCTGAAACGATAAAATAATTCATTACTAAATGGTATTATGATGATAAGACTACAATCTGTCTTTTGGTTCCCAACCATGCCTCCATTCTTGTCATGTATTGGAGCTCCACAAGTTTCAACGGTACTACATAATACTCCCTCCGTCCCTTCCATGATGCTAATTACTTATAAGATAAATATTTATGTATTTTAATATATAATTGCTGACATTTGTTTCTCGGGATGCGCGGTGATAACTTTTAAGGACGAAGGGAGTAACAATGTGCGTTGTGAGCTTCAAAAATCTAAACACTGTAAGCAAAGAGGTTCAGACAGTGACAACGAGGCTCTGGTTTCAGTGGGCAATACTGCAAATTCAGCAACAGTCAGACATGAGTGGTTGACTTGACACCACACAAGCCAATCATAGATAAATAAATAAATAAACTTAAAACTGCATCTGAATAAAAGACTAGTTGCTGCAGTGGAGGTGAAATGGAAGTTAGGCGCACCGCTACGTCCACGAGTTCACCCGAGCGTCTGCGTCTGCTTGTTCTCCTCCGTGACGCACTGCACTGACGCCCACAGCCTGAGCCTAGAGGCACAGGAGGTGAGGCCCAAAACGTTTGTTGTTTCCGCAGGTTCAGTCGGACGCATCCACGGCGACGTTGCAGCAGCAGGACCTTTTGGCGGTGGAGGGTCTCGGCTTGAGACGGCGCCGCTGTAATTGGACTGCATTTTTGGAGGCATGGACATCGACGAACACGAACTGACGAGTTCACGTAGTAGAAATGCTCAGGAAGCGTCATCGAACACGGCGAACCGATAGCTCCACACGGACCACTGCGTTGGCGGCTTGGCGCTACTCGATAGTCGATACACGCACGGAGAGCCCACGCCACGCATCTACAGTATCTGCCCAGAAGGACGAGGGTTTACTTGAGCCCACCTTTGGAACGGCGCTTAGGGCGTCGCGATGGTAATAAATAGTCAAGCTACGTGGTCGGTGATGTGGCGGTGAGACAAAACAAAGACTATTTTATATTATTGGGCCACATGTTCTCCTCACATGTTCACACGAGCTGCGTGAAATAGTCAGCTATTTGCGTGTGGTAGTGACCTCTCTCTGCTACTTTTTACTTGTCACGTCACATCCCAGATAAAAATAATAGTAACCATTGGAGACGGCGTTAATATCGCGGCAAAGCAGCGGCGTTTTCACGGCCTCCTGGGGCCAGGTTTGCAGGCAGTGGCAGTGTGTGGAATTCTACTCAGCGGTCTGAGGTGCCCAGGAAGGTGAAAACCATGCCAAGCATACAGCTTTTTTAAGGGCTTATATAGAATAAAAAAAAAATAACCTTCCTCCTTTAATTCTTTGGCCATCTTCACCGATGGATTTGGTGTTTGGCCAACAAAATAGATTTTTTTTTTTTTTTTTTTTTTGACAACATCAACAAAATACAGATTGATTAAAACGCATGCTTTGGTGATCTGTTTCGTCTTTTTTTTTTTGATAACAAATCTGTTTCGTCTTTTGGATCAATTTAATGTGTCCAACTAGGTTCCAATTAGTGTTTCTGTTTCTATTTCTTCTCATTAATCATCACTATTATAATTTTTATTTTACTTTACTCATATTTTGATTCTGGAAAAAGACTAGTTTTTTTTTTCTAGTCTAATGCTTTATCATTCCTTTTATTTGTATAAGTTCCTTTTCTTTATTGCCTTCCTATTCTTCAAGCTTTTTTCTTTGTCTTTGTACGTACTTTATTATTTCTCTATTTATTGTTTCTCTTTTTTCAACGTGCTGATTTAGGTTTCTCATGAGTTAAGTCCTTTTTCTAACTTTGGCCATCAATATAGTCACCCAAAAAAAAAAAACCTTGGCCATGAATATAAAAAAAAAGATGGACCACATACAGTTTATATCACTATGAAACTAATTTGCTATAAATGATTCGTTTAATTCAAGATAATATACATTTATATATATTGCTGGTCAAAGTAAAAATATTTCACTCAGAAGAATCTTAGATGGACTTGTGGACATAGACTATAAGCGTTCTTCATTGGTCCATGGTTGTAGAACAAACTAACCATCCTGTCATTCTAAGACGCATAGATTTGATTTGTACATAACTAATCAATCCTCTCTGTACTGATGTGATGGAGCAGTCAATTTTGCTTAATTGCAGCGTACATATCCTTCAGAGGGCGATCTGGAGCATCAGTTTTGGCAATAATCTCAACAACTTTGTACGAAGACTCTGGACACAACAATGCTTCTACAGCTACTTCAGCAACCTGGCTCCGAGATATGGATCCCGAATAAAGAGTGTCCTGCAAAATTTTTACAACAAAAATGCTATGCATAAACTATTGGTGGACAAAGAGTACTTTCTGGTAATGACAAGATGAGAAAACACTAAAAACACACTAGAGGCCTCTAAACATATTACTGTTCCTTTATCGGTATCTGATTAGGTATGTTGGACAGCCCATTATTTCTAATATAGTAATATGCATACAAGATGTACATTTTTCTGATAGAAGAACTTCTAGTAAAAGGGGGGCGAGAATGCATTCAGTCCAACAGTATAAATTTACCAATGTTAGTGTTTTGATAATATGGATTCTACATGTAAAAAAAACGATATTGATTAACGCCAATTATACTACTTCCATAAAACGAAATGGCATCCTATTGACTTCCAACAGTAAAAAAAGTTCTATGGAATACCACATCCTAGTTACATGGTTTTGCAGACCTCACCTTAAGCCACATAGGAGTATGTTACAAGTTTTGCATACTGTGTTACTGGAATGTAGCATGAAGCCACAACTTAAATTTTACTGTATCTTTTCTTTTGCAGGGGGTGTTTTTTTTAAGTGTCAACCGGGGGGGGGTGGGAGGCGCCCCCACCTGAATTTTTGCAGGGGTGTTTGATAGGATTCAGGTTCTCAGGCATGTTTCTCAGCCGAATCCAATCGCTTTAAGAATTGATGGAAACTATTTGGTTATCAATCAAGATTCACCCTAAAATGAACCAGAATCGGCGAAACAATTATTTGGGTGATTCTCCTTCCCAGCTCAAAACTGAGAAATTCCATGTGTTCCGTGGAGAATCACTTCACCAAAAACAATGTTTGGTTCAGATTCTCCTGAATCTAGCAGAAATCAAACCAATTCTTGCAACCAAACTGGGACCAACAGAGCTAAATTATGCAAATCCACCCTCTAATCCATCTAACTTAAAACTATTATTGGTAATAGCATCAGACAATAAGTTTAAGTTTTACCTCAGGTTCCATGACTATATTCCCTGTTGGGGGTTGATCTGTCAGCCCTCCAGGCCTTACAATGGTGTAATTTATTCCTGATTTCCTGATGTGATTCTCTGCCTGTAACTTTTGCAACCAGTGTTAAGCCAAGTAGATTGAGCACAATGTAGGCTGGATTCAGAAGTTGACCCATAGCGGCTCCATTTACTAAAATGGAGCTGATGAGAACTAAATCTTGTTCGCCTGCCTTTCGGCATGCTTCAACCAGGTTCACTGTGCCAAAGTTGTCTACCTGCAATCACAAAATTTATCACGGCTGCCATTTGTGAAACAAAAGGAGTATCTATCCACATTCAACCATTGCCTGTGATATCTTAAAGCTCTTATTAGCAACGCCATGGACTGACTGTACGTTAAATATATCAAATATAGAAACATCAAGAGGAATTTACCAAACACTATAAGTGATTAATATAATTTGACAGACCCTCTACACCACATCTTTTTAAGCATGCTTAAACAAATAGAAAACTGAACCAGTGGACCAAATAAGCTCAGTTACAAAAAGCATTGTTGGATTACCAATAAATTTAAGCCAGTCACCATATAGATGATCGTGGATGAAAAGATGGATTATATATGTCTACACTATGAATAGTGCTCAATGGAAGGACCAAGGTCTAGAAAACTGGCACTGAGGCAAAATTAGTTGGTACAAGTGAACTTAGATCATCTTTTAAGTACCAAACATGTATAAAATTGCCCCGACTGTCAATAAAGGCGCACATATGCAAAGGCAGCGCCGTGCCCGTGGCGTCCGTCATGGGCGAGGAAGCGCGCCCGGCTTGGCCCTGGGCGCACCGGCCGAGCCAGTGGCTCGCGGTGGCTAGGATGGAAAGTAGAGTTTGCCTAGTTTGTTATGAGATTAGTTTGAGAAGATATTATTCCTAAGATTGAGGAGCAATCAGCTCTGGTTTGTTGGGCGAAGGCCATATATCTTAATAACGATGACTGAGAAAAAGATTAAGCAAGATATTACTCTAATCTCTCTCTCTCGTCCTCATCTAAGCCTACGGCGAGAGGAATAACCTCGCCGGAGAAGACGACGGACCGAGGCTCACGACCTCCCAGGCGAGGGGGCACTACTCGATTGTCGGACCCTTGACAACTCGGGTATCACGCGGTCGCCCGATCTCTTCATCCACCTCGCCAATTCCCGGCCGCATCCGCCAAGGCCGCTGCGCCACCTCCCTCCTCCCCACCATCGGCCTCTTCGTCATCCGCCGCCATGTCGACGGATCCCACCATCTCCGACCTTGCCAAGCTCGCCGCGAAAGATGGACGGCGCTCACCACCATCCAGCGGTCCGACGTCGCCCGGGCTCAAAAGGCGAACAAGGAGCAATCATCCACGAGCTCGGGTCGGTGGCCACTCGATGGCCAGCACCACAACGGCCGGCCCCGAAGTTCCGGAAGATCGACTTCCCCCGCTATGACGGCAAGTCGGATCCCACGCCGTCAACGCCGCTAATCTTACTTTCATCAACTGGATCATCGAGGAGGAGAAGATGCGGATGGCGTCGTACCACCTCGGGCGTGGGCTGATCGTGGTACACCCAGCTTAAACAGAGGACTGGTTAGTTCCTTTGGCGTTCTTGAGGTGACAACCCTCATCTTTCGCGATTCGGTCCGACCTGCTCCGCACCACGTTCGAAGTCCAGTGCGCCGCCGCACTGCACTGCGGAGGAGTACTAACCGCTTGTGAGTACATTGCAGCCGGCGCCGATCACGGCTAGGGAGATCAACAGCGTCCGACTCTTCACGGGCGCCTGCCCCAGCCGACGCCACGGCGGTGTCTCAACCGCGGTCGCTCAGCGGCTATGAGCTGCGCGGTGGAACTCATGGAGCTTGATCACGGGCGCCGCTGGCATCCGCCAGGCGCCGCTGCCTCCATCGCTGGCGCGAAAACGGGGCAAGCCCGCACTCGGTTCCATTGGCCCTTCTCCGGCGCCGCCCGGCTCGAGGTCGGCGACGAAGGCCGGCGCCTGCCTCCCGGAGAGATGGCCGTGCCAGCCAGAACTGGTCGTTTGTGCTTCAAGCGAAGGTATACCCGCGGCCACAATGTGGTTAACGAACGATCTTCTTTGTCGACGGGTCGAGATTGTGAGGAGGTCGCGCCGACGATTCGATCATGTTGTCGCGGCCCGATGCCAGGCCCGCTCTTCTCCATGCAGCCCGTCCCGCTTCCCCGGCATGGACACCATGCAGGTGTGGCGGCACGCCCGGCGCCGCTCTGTCGCCCTCCTCGACTCGGGGGCACTTACAACTTCATCTCGGAGCGGCGGGCGGTTAGCCCGGCCCTCATGCGACGGCGCCGCGCCTCGCCGCCATGGTAGGCTAACGGCGAGAGCATCACCACTGTCGGCGTCATCCGCCGCCAGCTCACCATCGACCGCGGGCGTTCCTACCGACCTCTTCGTCGCTCTTGCCGGGCGGCTACGACGTGGTCACGGGACCACCGGGCCCACGTTGGGACCCATGGTGTGGGATCTCGCGCTGGAGCCTCGTTCAGCCGCCGTGGACGCTGAAGTCACCCGACCAGCGTGCCCACCTCCTGCTCTCCTGGCGTCACCATTGCGCCGGCCGCCTCGCCCTTGGCATTCTTCTCGACTCCTTCGACGCCCTCGCAGCGGCGCCCGGGTACCGCCACGCCGGCGCCCGCGATCACCGCATCATCCTCTGGCGGGCGCAGCGGGGTGGCGGTCGGCCATGCGGTATCCGGCGGCACACAAGGGCAATTTGGGAACGTCGATGCGCCGCCATGGCGATCGAGCGAAGGATCGTTCGCCACGCGGCGACTTCGCCCGTTCGCCCCCGGTCTGCTCGTGAAGAAGCACGGCCCGGCTCGTGGCGGTTTTGCGTCGACCACCGCCCAGCTACTTAACGCCCTCACCGTCAAGGATGCCTTCCCATCCGGTGGTGGATGAGCTCTTGGACGAGCTCCATGGTGCCGTTCTTCTCAAATTTGGATCTCGCTCGGGTACCTGGGTGCGCATCTTGGCGGAGGGCGTGCACAAGACGGCGTTCGCACCCATGGCGGCATGTATGAGTTTCTGGTCATGGCGTTCGGACTACGCAGAGCGCGGCCAACATTTCAAGCTCTCATGAACGACGTACTCCGTCCCTTCTGCGTCGCTTTGTTCTTTGTTTTCTTTGATGATATTTTTGATCTATAGCAAGACATGGGAGGAGCACTTGTTCCACCTCCCGGACGGTGCTTGAGGAGCTCCAGCGCCACCACCTCTTCGTCGGGCGCTCCAAGTGCGCATTCGGCGCCCGTCGGTCGCCTACCTCGGCCACGCCATTCTACGCGGCGTGGCCATGGATCCGCCAAGGTACAGCCATCTTCGGCTCGTCGGTGCCCGGGTTCGCGCGGTGCGCGCTGGCTTCTCGGCTTGGCGGGCTACTACCGCAAGTTTGTGCACAACTACGGTACGGTCGCCGCGCTCCGCGGCCTGGCGGCGCTCAAGAAGGACGAACCGCGTGGGGCGGCCGCCCCGCGGCCGGCGTTACCACGCTCAAAGGCTGGCCGTGACGTCGGCGCGTTCTCGCCATGCCCGACTTCACTAAGACCCCGTGGTCGAATGTGATGCGTCGTCGCATGGTTTTAGTCTTCGATGCAGTGCGAGTTGGGCACCGGTGGCGTTCTGACCGCCTTGTCGCTCCCTCGACACAAGGCCACGGCGGCCTCCTGGCCTTGACTCATTGGCTTGGTCGAGGCGGTCCTAAAACCTTTGCTGGGCACCGTATCTGCAGAGAGGCGGTGCCGTCGTCAAGGCCCGGCCACTACAGCCTCAAGTACCTCCTCGACCAGCGTCGCCCGCGATTCCCGCGGCATCAGGGTGGCAAGCTGCTGGGATTCGACTTCGGTTAGTACCCGGTCGAGATTGCCACCAATAATGTCGTTGCGGGCCGCTCTGTCCCGCCCAGCGACCACGGAGGGGCAGCGGCGCTCTTGGCCATCTCGGCGCCCGGTTCGACTTCGCCGCCCGCTGCGCCACGCCCGACCCACGGACCCGGCCATCCTCGGCGACTTGCGTGCGGTACTCAGCGCCGCCCGTGAAGCGTGGCGGCGACGGCACGGTCACGCGTTCGGCCAGTAGCCTCCGCTCACCGCCTCGTCGCCCCCTCCGCTCGAGTTAACGTGATCCGCCATCCACGGCGGCGTTAGACGAGGGCGTTCACCACTTCCACCGTCTGGCGCGCGACTTCCACTTCCCCAACATGAGGCGGGTGCAAGACGCCCCGTGTAGCGTGCACAACTTACCCTGCCGCTTCAAGTCCGATCACTTCCACCCGCTGGGCTAGCCGCCGGCGGCTTCTTAGGTGCCCTCTATGATTTAGTGACATCGGCATGGACCGGAGGCGCGCCTAAGGTGAACGGCAAGACGGTCATCCTCTCCGTCGTCGACCCGGCTCGAGAAATCTTTGCCACTTCATTCCCTTGGCGCACCGTGACACAGGCGTGTGAGTGGCGCGGGCTTTCTTCAGGCACCGTCCGCCTTCATGGGATGCCGCGTCCATCGTCTCCGGCCGCCGACGGTGTTCACGCCGGACTTTTTGGCGGCGCCGCGCCTCATGGGCAATTAAGCTCCCCGCCGTAGTCGCGTTCCACCTGCACGGACGGCCGAACGGAGCGGTCAATCCGCGTCATCGGCATGTACCTCGGCTACCTCACGGGGATCGACCTCGGCAATGGGCTGCGCCGGGCTCCCGCGGGCGGAGTATCTACAATACGGGCGCACCCCTCCCTCCCTCCGCGACACGCCGTTTAGGTGGTCTATGGCGCGACCCTCCTCCATCCGCTCTATGAACGGCGGCGAGGCGCGGCCGGTGGCCGTGGAGATGGAGGGACGAGGAGGCTTGGAGGCTACTGGCGCTCGTTATCGTCTTGAAGCGGGCTCAGGTGGTCGAAGGTTCCTCGACAAGCATCATGCGCCGCTCCAAAGACGAGGTCGGGACTGGCGTTCCTCACTTTGCGCCCGAGGCGGCCGCATCCCCGCGCACCACCACCGGGAAGCTCAAGCCTCGCTTCGTGGGACGATGACGGATCGGCGAGATCATCAACGGCGTCGCCCGGCGGCTCGGCGCCGCGGGCGCCGATGCGCACGGCGTCTTCCATGTGGGCGTCCTTAAAGTTCGTGGGCTCTCGCCGTCCACACCACCGTGCCGCCTCCCGTGCTCAACGGCGCGGTGGTGCTGACCCACCCGCGCGGCGTGGCGGGTAGCGCGTCGCCGTGGTGCTCGCCAAGTCTTTGGTCGGTGGCGTGGCGAACCCCGACGTCGGCAACCCGGAGGACCGACGACTTCCGGGCCGGTTCCGGCGTTCGGCTCGAGGGCGGCCGGTTCTCGACGAGGGAGAGATGTCATGTGCGGGCGCACATATGCAAGGCGCGCCGTGCGTCGGGCGTCCGTCGTAGTGGCGTAGCGCCGGCGTAGTGGGCGCACCCGGCCGAGCAGTGGCTCCACGGTGGCTAGGATGGAAAGTAGAGTTTGCCTAGTTTGTTATGAGATTAGTTTGAGAAGATATTATTCCTAAGATTGAGGAGCAATCAGCTCCCTCGGGTTTGTTGGGCCGAAGGCCATATATCTTTGTAACGATGGTGAGAAAAGATTAAGCAAGATATTACTCTAATCTCTCTCTCGCCCTCATCTAAGCCTACGGCCGAGAGGAATAACCTCGCCGGAGAAGACGACGGACCGAGGCTACGACCTCCGTAGCCGAGGGCCTACTACCCTCGATTATCAGACCCTTGACACCGACAAAAGAATATTGAGAGTAGTAAGCGGCATGAGTTCAAATTTTGATTGAATTCTCAATAGCCTGCTGGCCTGTTTTCAGGGGTCCAAATTACCTGTCCAGATACTGAACCAGATCCCGCAGGAACAGCAGAACAGTGAAGTGGCAACCCTCGAATATAGCATTCTTTCCGGAATTGGGTTGGGGAATCTGATGGATATCATCTGGAAAGTAATAATCCCATACTAACTACCCTCTCCTTCTTTGAATTAAGAGATGGCAGCATAGCCTGAACATGTGAATAGCAAATGCAAATTGCAAAACTAATTGGTTCAGATTAACTTACTGCCAAGAATGGTAGCCAAACTACAGTTACTACAGAATCTGAACACTTGACAGGTACAAACATTTCAATCGGGGCATTCTGGCAACAACTTTACCCACACCATTTCATAATTTTAGTCGTATATAATAGCACCTGACATATCTAATCAAAGCAATGAACAAGAAAGAAGCATCAATCAATTTGTACAAATTAACCAGATTCAAACCTTCCACGGAGCAAAAGGGTCAAGGACCGCCGGTATCCAGTCGCGCAGACGACGGCGTCGACGCCGCGCACGGCCTCCACCAGGTTGTCGACTCCCTCCGTAACGTCAGCCCTGACCTTCATTCATTCAGAGACCCAAATTCACACCACCACCCACCAATTTAACGAGGGCAGCAACAAGAAGCACAGGTCAGCTTAAACTCACAAGCTGAAGTTTGGGGTCCTGAGGCAGGCTGCCGCGGGCCCGGCTCACGTCCGTCGTGCCGGCGACGACGCCGAATCCCTTGGCCAGCAGCTTCTCCACGACCAGCTTGCCGGTGCGCCCCGTCGAGCCGGCCACGAAGACGGTCGTCGTCTTCTTCTCCTCGGCGTCCGGCGAGCTTGCCGATGCCTCGTTCATGGTGGTGGAGGCGGCCCTGCAGCGGAAGAAGAGCTTTCTTGCGGCTGCGGTGGCGGCGGAAGGCAGGTGGGGCGCGCGGTGACGCCGCAGACAGCGGTGGCCATGAGTTCTTGGGTGGCGTGGGCAGTGGCCGACTAAGCCGTGAACCGTGAGGCCGGAAGGCAGCACTTGCTCTGGCTACGCCTGGGCCATTCGTTAATTCAGTTAAAAAATCGTTCCATATATTAGTATAACAAAAGAAATAGCTGAACAAAATCAGTTTTGGTTCAATTTGCTCGATAATCGATTAACCGCAATACATACTATACTTTAAAAATGAGATA
The DNA here is from genome assembly GCA_015847255.1 of Hyparrhenia diplandra. Lineage (NCBI taxonomy): Eukaryota > Viridiplantae > Streptophyta > Magnoliopsida > Poales > Poaceae > Hyparrhenia > Hyparrhenia diplandra. Next base: position 571,129 of record JADLZK010011221.1, read on the forward strand.
ATTCAAATAGTATAATTGTATTCAAAGCACCAAAAAAAAAATGCATCATATTATGACAAAATAAAAGAAGCTAAAGTTTGATAATCGGCTAATCCCACTATGGTGCCATCTCAAAAAGGCGCCAACGCCTGTTTAGGTGGCGTGATCTCAAAAAACAAACTATGGTGCCATCTCAGTTTTGACTTTGCCACGATGCTTTATAATTCAGGTAACATTTATTCTTCTAGAAAGGCTTATCAGCATCTCATTGGGCACCATTATGCACATAAATCATATAGATTGCTCTGGAACTCATCTTGTCAGAATGAGAGAATTTTTTTCTTTTGGTTGGTCCTTAAAGATAGTCTAAATAGAAGAGCTCTATTGGAAAGGAAAGGAATGCATCTTGATGACTACAATTGTGTCTTTTGTGCTCTCAATGTTGAGGAAGACCTCACCCACATGTTGTTCCACTATCCCTTTGCAATAGCTTGTTGGTACACCCTTGGAGTCATAGTACTGAATCAACTGATGTTTCAATTATTTTGGACGGGATGCTTTCTTTATGGAAATTATAATCACAATGTCATGGGCCATCTGGATCTTAAGAAATGATATCATCTTCAAGCTTATTTGGCATTCTGCCAGGCGCTGTCAAGAAGTCTTCAAAACTGAGTTTGCCTTAGTTTTACTAAGGGCAAAATCTAGATTCCAGCCACAAATTGTTCAATGACTAGAGCACTATGTGTAATAGTTGCTATTTTCTTTGTTTCCTTTTTGTATCCTGAATCGGTTTGTACAGACTCATCTTATATATAAATTAATAAAATTCCGGTTGTTTCCTAAAAAAAACATGGAGAAGCTAAAGTTTTGTGGAGGCACCATTCTCTAACCCCTTGGATCACTTCTTTGCCTCCCACTTATCCCCCATGAGCATCCTATGCCACTACCCTCAGTAAAAAAGTCTAGTAATGATTATATGGACATCCTCCGACCCTCCTTTGATCATCTCCCATTTTAGCTTTGTTTATCTCCTTTACTAAGAACAAGTTGAGAGTCTTTGAGAATTTCTAAAGAATAAGTCATTTAGGGGTCGGGAGCCAGGACATGACCCCTTTCATCCCAACTTTGTCGATCATTTCCCTTTGCTCTCTACATAAGGCAATGGCCACCACTCAGAAATTGCAAAAGTGTGCATAGTGAGGTCGAGAGACCTAGTGTGACCCTTCCCATTCAAAACTTGTCTACCATTTTTCTTTATTATGCGTCTTAAACAATTCCTACCACTCGAAGTTTGCAGAAGAGGACAGAGAGGGGTTGGTTGACCTGCTCATGGTGCATTCAACACTTACCTTCTCTAGCTAAAAAACAACTCCCAAGCAGAGGAGCTCACTTGCACACCAAAATCTTTTTAGGCTCCGTTTGGATGTAGATATTGGGGGACCTAGAATTGAATTTGGTTCAATCTTAATACAACCAAGGTATTGAAATGGCCACAATTCGAATACTATTGTTTGGATGACCATTCAATTGGTTTTGGAATCCTAGCAAGTAGCTCAATACCATTTTCAGTTTGGATGCAAAAGTAGAATTGGTGCGCCCACCTAGCTTGGGCTGCCGGCGCCGACCGCGATTGGGAAGGAGGGAGCGTAACTATGTGCTCGTCTTCGATTCCGGCTCAATCTCGAGAGGGTCACGCCTCTGTATTGAGGGAAGGGGGCACAAGTGCAGAATACCACTTCGGCATTGGAGGCGATTTCCAATTCCAAAGTGCCATCCAAGCAGAGGAATTTGGTGCTATCCAATGCCAATGCCAATGCCAATTCAAAGCCTCAATATCTACATCCAAATGCAGTGATCATTTCAACATCTAAGCTCCCTCTTTCTCTCAAGGTTAGTGTTAGTTGTTTCGGAAAAAAAAGGTGATAGCTAATCTCAAGTTTCATTTACTTGAGTAAATGTGCTCAGAGTGCGCATGTTAGCCTCTAGCAGTCCTTGCTATCTACTGTAGCTGCGAATTATGAACTGCATCTACTCTTCTACAGTTGTGTACGTTCTATATCAAACCGCCGCAACAGCCGCTGAAGTAGCTGCAGCGAGCAGGATGAAAGACCGACACACACGCGCGCTCGCTCGTCCAGTCTTGGCTCCCTGGTTTAATTTGTTCACTCGGCGATCGGCTTTCCGGCTCTGGGCCTCGATCTTGCCATGGATCCGGACACCGAGGTCGACTACGACATGTCGCCGTACCTCATCCGCTACAAGAGCGGCCACGTGCACCGCCTCATGGGAACACGCAGGGTCGACGCCGGAACAGACGCCGCCACCGGCGTCACCTCCAGAGACGTTGTTATCGACGTCGGCACTGGGCTCGCCGCGCGTGTCTACATTCCCAGCGACGTGCAGGGTACATCCACGAAGCTGCCCCTCCTCGTCTACTTCCACGGCGGAGCCTTTGCCGTGAACTCGGCCTTCTCCATGCCGTACTTCCGCTTCCTGAACGCGCTCGTGTCAGCGGCCCGCGCCGTGGCCGTGTCCTCGACTTCCGCCTCGCGCCCGAGCACCCGCTGCCCGCCGCCTACGACGACGCCTGGGCCGCGCTCGGCTGGGCAGTGACGTCGGGCAGGAGCCGTGGCTGGCGGAGCACGGCGACCCCGCGCGCCTCTTCGTCGCGGGCGACAGCACCGGCGGCAACATCGCGCACAACGTGGCGATGAGGGCAGGCAGGAGCGGCGGCCTGCCCGGCGGCGCGCGGATCGAAGGCATGGTGCTCCTGCACCCGTACTTCCTCGGCAAAGGACCTCGTGCCGTCGTCCGAGTGCGCGGAGCCCCACCGCCGCCGGTCGTTGGAGACGGAGGGCGGTGGTGGGCGTTCGTGTGCGCGGGGAG